>CM076575.1:563593796-564107213 GCA_034641835.2 Pinus albicaulis
TACATCTGTTCACGAAGGATCCATCATGAGGGCCGACATGAGTAACTGAGCATAGGTCGGCTAGGAAAAAATAGGACATATTACCTTAAAAATTCATTTTCTCCTAAACTATTTGGATTTTTGGGGCATGTAAGGGCTCATTAGAAAGGGAAAATTATGCCCTAAAATATGGTATGTAGTGCCCCGCTCTAGTTGATTGGAAGTAATATGAAATTAACATTATTTAGCCCTAAGGCCCGCACTTTATTCTTTGAGGACCTCAGGTTGAGGATCCGAACACATGACTCTATTATTAGTGGATTTGATGGTTATGTATGTTCTTAATTGATACTGTGATGATGACATCATTAATGGTTATGTACATTCTCTATTTGATATGATTGTAATATTAATGGATATGCATGTTCTCTGTCGATATCATGATGATAATAGAATTGATAAATATGTATTTTTTCTTTACGATGATGATGGCTTTGATGGATATGTTAATTTCCCATTGATGTTATGGTTATGATAACCATGATGGATGTGTCCCCTATGTTAGTTACTTACATTAGTTCTGATTCAAAATGAACAATGATGTGAATGACTAGGTCATGTTGATGTTGCTATTATGATAATGACTAACACTGAGAAACTTTATTACTAATGATTATTGAGTATGACAGGAAACCACCAGAAGCACTCACATATGATGAGTTGACAACATCTGGTTTGATAGAAATTAATATTTTATCTTTGAAATTCTAAGTTCAGTTTGAAACTTGCTATATATATATACTCTCATGATATGTCAATGGTTGCAGGAACATGTTAGTTGCTTGGCCGAATGACTCACATATGGGTGATAGGATTGTACAATTGGATGGAACTGCATGGGAGGGGTGGGACAGTATCCCTGATCTCACCTACTAGCACTCCCACCATGAATTAGGCTGGAAAGGTCGAAACACCTTCACCTTGAAGATCACGATGTCATGGGGGAAGGTCCCAAATTTGGGTCGCTCACGAGGATTTTCTGGGGGGCGCGCATCAAGGTGGATTCCTTGATCCCCAACACCATTAGTCTCACTATAGCATGCGACATTCGAGATGATAGTGGTCTCTGTCATTGCACCTATAATTTCCCCTCGTAGCCACTGGATGCTTGAAGGGAAAGTGGCATGGAACCCTTGGAAATTCAAGAGAAATTCTTGAAGGGAATGACCGACTTGGCACCCTTGGCATCACAAATAAACTGTTATGCATGGCACCCTTGGAACTTCGAATGGAAGTTCTTGAAGGGCATGACCAACTTGACACCCTCAACATCAGTAAAAAGAAACTAATAAATATAATCAAGATATGAAAATCCTACTAATTCATATCAAGTGGTAAATGATGTTATAACCAACGAAATTAAATCAAGAATAAAAATTAGGATAAGGGAAGAATAGGAAGAAATAAATATTTTACCCTAAAAACTCTATCCTTTCCATGTTAAAACAAAATATTAAGTGGATAATGTACATAAGTAACTTAATTAGAAAAAAAGGGGAAAATAGGGACATAGAGTTAAGCATAAATATTAATCATAAAATAGTTAAAAACTTCATTAAGAGAAGAGGGTGGTGAATTAAAATAAGATTAATAAATTAAAATTGGAGAAATTTAGAGAACCTTCATGTGGCAAGAGCCAACATAAGAATATCCATCTAAGGGACAATTTGAGTTAAATTAGGAGGTAGTTAGGGGACCAAATCTAAGGCTTATCAGTTAACTTCAATAATAAACAAAAATTAAGGAGTAGGAAAGGGTGAATCGAGATACAACTAGGAGAAGAAATAGGAAGCCTTATTGGGGTGAGGAAAATACTATTTTAAATTAATATTTAAGTAAATGATTTTGGAGAGTCTTGGTGAGAGGGTGACACATGGGTGGGTGAATAATCAAATCTTGGATTAATAAAAAAATTGATTATGCATGAAATGCCAAGTGTCACCTATGAATCCTTCTAGAAAAGGGACAAGCCATGGGAAAAAGGACTTTTGGCTTACCCTATTATTGGATGGAGGAGATTATGTCATTGTGAGTGGTTACGAGCTATAGTTGAGTTTGGTGAGGTAAGAGGACTTTAGAGAGGGGACTCTTGAGCCAAGGAGTGCTCACCTCTATCAGCTAGCACATTTCATTCATTGTACAACCCCATTGCAACTCGGGGGTCCGCGAGGAAGGAGATTACCCAAGGAGTATGATGGGAGGTCAATCGGTGGGTCATTATATTCGTCTCCTAGTGAACGGTACATAAGTTATTTATAGTGTTTTCATGATATGACTGCCTTGTGCCTATAATTAACATGTAAAATAAATGTATGTGCAATGAAGTTAAATTCATGGATGTTGATATAAGTGATTAATATTTCTAAGTTTCCAATGGTGTATGCTTATGGTTTTATTCCTAGTTTACTGTATTATTCAAAAAAGAAGAAGGTAAAGTATAGGGTTGGTTCCTACACTTCGTATCAGAGCCCCAGGTTCAACATCTAGGACCTATGGACCCTTGAAATTTAAAATTTGTACGTGTCTTAATACAAAAACTCAATTAAAAGTGTATCATTTCTTTTAATCTATTTTCAAAGTGTTTATATGTCTCAGATTATTCTTGATTTATTGCATCTTGAATAGGGCATAATTCTATGATGTGTTGATAACCTCCTTGCATCCAAGATTTTAAAATAAAAATTATATGGTGATCTATGGCCTATATAAATGGGCAAAGTATCCCTCAAATCCTCCACTTTTTAGAGATGAATAAAAATATGTACCTTGATTTGTTGACAATCTGATTCAATGCCATGCGATGTGCTCATTGCAGAAAAATATATTATTTTAATCATATTGAATGCCTCACAATTGAACATTAAATATATATAGCCATCTTAACCAAACAAAAATGGGAAATTTTTACAAACTACCCTTAATACTTTTAACCTTAATACTTTTAACCATGTGAATCAGCTAAAGAGGACTTAGTCTTGAAACACTAAAGCCACCCCAACTAAGGTAAGTCTCATAGTGATACCCACCCAAAAATAAGGCACTGACGGGATATGTAGATTGTTGCTTATGAGGCTATCTCTACCGAATTATAAAAATGCTAAATTCATGTATGTAAATGCTTTGTAATAACATCAGATTCTGCCGCAGTTAATTCTTTTCAATATACACTACACTCTATCTGCATTATATAATCCTAAAACATACTTAATATACCCATAACAAGATGTAGGATTAAAGTCAATTGGTAATATCTCTACGTACTGTGGGTGTAATACTGGTAATACGGGATAGAGGATTTAAAACTATTTGCTAGGACCAGGTTCTTTATTCCCCTACAATGTAAAGGAATGTACCAACCAAAAAAAATATGGCCTGTGTTCCCATTATGGAGGGTTTCCATTACGAAAATCTGAAAAATAGCCTTTTGTAAATGGTTTTTATTTTTTATTTTTTTAACAATAGTTTTCTTCTTCCCAATTTTGTACATCTGCTTGTATATAAACAACAATGGTGATCCAGAAAAAACAATCCACGCCCTACCAAGCCCCACCTTCTTCACCTGCAACTTGCTCTGTTCCCTGTTACAAAGCCACTTACATAGAGTTCATTGTTACAATCTTGGGAAATGGTTCTGTGTGTTTAATTTCCATCAAAAAATTTATGCACACAAGCTTGAGTGGGCATGGGGCATGGAAGCATCCAACACCGTATGGCTGTGAAGAAAGCAGCTGAATGTCTATACAGGGAAAATAAAACTTGTTTATACAATTTTAACGTTTACAAAATGGAAAATATTTTGGATCCCATACTGAGCCTTTACTGTTGAAAATAAACAAATCACGTACGATGCGAAGAATTAAAAAAATAAAACTCTACTGGAAAATCGTAATTACATGTTGAAGAATAGGCTGCGTTACAACAACCTGGAAAACCGTTCATACAAATCTTGTCAATCTGTCTAGTATTCTCTCTTGGTGCTCACACGACTCACTGAGAGCATCATTAAACCCTCTAATTTTTTAATGTTTAATACGGAGCACACAATTAATTTTCTACCCGGAATGACGGGTGCCACTATTGGAATCCATCTCTTGACCCTAATTATCATCGTTTTCATTAGTCTTCATGTTTTACTTTTCGTGTGCTTTCCTGTTTCTCTATTTTCCTGATAAGTATGTTAATAAAGTTAATTTTCCAGATGCCGCCGAATTGGGTTCTTATAGGCCCTGGAATAGGTTACATTGGTAAGTAATTTTTAATAGTTACATTAGGGTAAAATTGATTTAAGATTTCTATTTTCCTAATACGTATGTTAGTAGAGTTAATTTTCCAAATGCAGAATTGAGTTTTTAATGGTTACATTAGGGTAAAATTGATTTAAGATTAAGTATGTTAGTAGAGTTAATTTTGCAAATGTAGAATTGAGTTCTTATCCACTATAAATGATTTTAATGGTTACATTAGGGTAAAATTGATTTAAGATTTCGTAGTTGGGGCGGGGGGCAGGGGGAATTTTTAATGGATATATTAGGGTAAAATTGATTTAAAATTTCGTAGTTGCATAATGGTTACGTTAAGGTAAAATTGATTTAAAATTTCGTAGTTGCATCACTGCTAGGAAATCTATGCAGTTGGATTGGTGGAGGATGGGGCGTTAATAATAATTTCTATTACTGATTTATTTTAATGTTTGTATTGCTGTACATTACATTTTTTCTCAGCTTGAGAAGATTTGAAATTTATATTAAAGCACAATTTTAAGGAAAGATGTTTTTTTTAATATTTAGATTGCTCAATATTTTGTAGTTCTCTATTTTAGGCTTTGTTACTTTTACTTGCAAATGAATATCTGAAAAGTCCATTGGTGTGTTATACGAACTTAATTATAGTTGACTTTTAGAGTTATGCAAGCTTCTACTGATATTTAATTATAGTTGACTTTTAGAATTATGCAAGCTTCTACTGATATTTTTCTGCGCAGGCATTATTAAAACCCGTCACTAGTCACTGTGTTTTCGGCAGTGATTAGAAAATGTCGTTGTTTTTGTTCTATTGGTTTGTCTTAGAAAGAGCCATGCTTTAAATTTGGTGTTTAGATTAGTGAAATGATATAAAATATATAGTTGTTAAGTGAGGGGTTTTAACTTTATATCTATATATTTATTTTGGGTATGGTCAAGGGTGTTGTGTTTTAATGTTATAGTTATATCTCATGCTTTAAAATATATATATATTTTAAATAAGTTTAACCTAATATTTAGATGAACAATTCCATAAGGCTTTAGGGGTTTTGTTATTGGGTAAAACTAAATTGAAATTGGTGTTGTATTTTCAAAATAGTGATTAGGTAAATTTTGGTGCATATTAGTGGTACCTGATTTAGTATTTAAAGTTAATTTAGTTTATAATTTCTGAAATGTTTTATGTAATTTGCAACTTAATTTCTGAAATGTTTCATGTAATTTGCAACTTACAAAGTACTTTATGGTCGATTGGGTTTATAACAGATTTGTGATTGTTTCTTTTGTTTTTTTCTTTATATAACTTTTAGTAGGATTTTGCAATCCAGCAAAGTTCAAGAGTAGATATTTTTAGAATAATTACCTTTTAATCATATTTACATGATATTTTCAAAATTATTTGAAAATAAATAAATAAATGAAAAACATATAATTATTAAACGAGAGCTTCCCTATAATACAAAGCTATAAACAACTATTGTCTATAAGTGGGCTTATGTACTCTTACATGGAGCCATGTTATGCTAGTTTGTGGAATATATGGGCTTATGTACTCTTACATGGAGCCATGTTATGCTAGTTTGTGGAATATAATTTTTATCTATATCTAGTCTATATTTCTATAGGATTAAGTTCATATAAATGGTGGACTAATTATAAAAATTTAATCTCACATTCATGCTTTAATGGATGGAGGGTTTCTCTATAAGGGCTATAAGGGCTAAATCTGGCCTATATATCTCATAAGATGTTTATACTCACTTAGATCCAATGTAAAGTAAATTTTTAATTGAATTAGTGGTAGTGAGGTATATGTTGCAAGGTACACTTGGTTTTAAAACTCTGGAGTTCTCATGTCAAATATTTGCAATTACTATATTACTAACTATTTTACTATATTACTAGTGTATATTATAGTGGGAAGGGTTAATGGTAAATTTTAGTTTGAGGAAAAATGAAGTTATATGACTATCTAATTTGATTATTATTTTGGTAGAAGATAAGTAGTGAAATCATTTTATTAACTCTAAATTTAAAATTTATTCATACTATAAATAGTTTTTGATAAGAAATTAAATTATTTTGTAATATTGAATTGTCTAAGAAATAATACTTGAATTAAGTTGTGTTAATGAAATTCAAATTATGTACATTATTTCTTTTAATGGCTTCAATAAATTTATTTGTATCATGTAATAATTACTATAAATTTCATTATTATGCTTATGTAATTATTGTATTAAATTTCTCTAAATAAGATTAAAAAAAAATAAAATTAGAGTTATAAATACATGTGGTATATGGGACTTAGAATGCCAATTAGAAAATCCCCCTCATTATTAACAATTAAGAGTTCACTAAATTTGTTAAAGGACAAATGTCAATTTTACACTTGGATTTAAAGGTAATTTATCCACCAATTAAGTTGAGATAAAAGTGAATGAAGATAATTATCTATGCAGTGACTTTAGATAGAACTTTTCCAATTTTTACAGTTAGATGGTTGGCCGTTCACGGGCTAGCTGTCCCTACAGTTTTTTTCTTGGGATCAATATCGGCAATGCAGTTCATCCAACGATAAACTCTATACTAAAGGAAGAGGAAGTATGTAGATATGAAACCACCGAACCCGACGAACCCAAACGACCAAAATGTTGAATTGAATCATACCAGGATAATAATATTGGGCATATTGGGCATTCTTAATTTAACAGGATAATAATATTGGGCATTCTTATATTCCAATGATCCAAATTAAGTACAAGTAAAAGGTAAATATGTACTACACATTATTTATAATCTTGTAGTAAAGTGTGTTGACCAAGAGTTAAAGTGTTATTTTCTTCTTAAATAAATTACTAATTGCTTCTTATATATTTACCAAGAATTATAATATTATTTGCTTCTTATATAATCTCCTAGATATGGGAGTTGCTACGAATGCAATTTCAATAATCCTAATAATATAGTATTTATATATTACTAATTTATGTAAAAATAATTATCATATATATATATATATATATATATATGGGAATTTTACTATCATTTCAAAGTTCCATTATCAATGATGTAAAATTTGCAATTCACTAAACTTGAGTCACTTCAAAATTATTTTATTTTCTTATATTTATTGATTGGTTCATACAATAGGATTATGAAGCATCACCACCTATGATGATAATTATTATACTGTTAAAAAAATAAATAAAAAATAATGAATTTTAATGTTGGAGACAAGTGTCACAGCTAGAAGAGGAGTCACAAGGAGTAGGGTTGCTAGAGGGCACATCAGGGCACCACCACAACAACCAACTTTTGTTACCTCCATCTCACAAAAATCCCACGTAAATCCAAGGATATTTTTCCCAAAGAACTTCTTGGGATACCCCAAAAGGGAAATCGACTTCACCATTGAATTTAAACTAGGAATGGAGCCTATTGAAAAAACACTATATCATATGTGAACTCCAAAATTAAAGGAGTTCCAAATATTATTAAAGAAATTACTGGACTTGGGTTTCATATGACCCACAATATCCCACAGGGATCCCCTATAATATTTGTTAATAAGAAATATGGGACTTGGCGATTTCACATTAATTATCGCTAGTTGAACAAGGTGACCATAAAAAAAAAAATCAGTACCCTCTACGATGATAGATGACTTGTTCGATCGAATGAAGGAAGTTTGAACTTCAGATTGACCATTGTGGGCTAAAACACATATTCACTCAAGAACACTTAAATGCAAGATAGAGATGGTGGTCTGAGCTAATCAGTGAGTATGATTTTGATGCTACTTATATAAAAGGTATGATAAATAATATGGTTGGTGCTTTAAGTAGGAGGCCTCAAATATTTTCAGTGATTCCATTAAAGGAAAACTTGAGGGAGAGGTTGCTCAAGTTACAAATTGAGGACACATGATACCAAGAGGTTAGCAATATTTTGAGGGAAGAAGAAATGATGATCCCAAAGTATAAATGATACTCCCTTGATAACAATAGAATACTGATGCAGGGGCATTAGACCCTGGCCAGCAATGTAGGAAGTTTTGTCCACATGTTGTGGCTAGGAGGGTTTGGAAGCATTCGAATTATTACAGCTAGGTGTCAACACCTTAGCTGATTGTAATTATTTAGATTAATTAGAGTCAGAGGAAGTCGAATAGCTCAGTTTGTCTAGCTGTCAGTTCAGTTATTGAATAAATTGTAAATGAGACTTTTGAATTCCAAAACGGTCCTCACTGAGGAACCAAGGAGACACACTGTAATGTATATAAATATAACCCTCGATGTATGAGAAGAGGAGAGGAGGTAGAAAGGATATTCCCCAATAAACTCTGTGTGTTACAATTGGTTCCAGTTAAATGATTCAAAGCTTGTTTTCCTTTGGAAAGACTTGAATCTTTGGTTATAGAAGGATTGTTGACTATGAAGCGATTGTGTATAAGAAATCTAGTTCTCTGTCTTTAACTCCTGAAAGTGTTGGATAGCCCTGCGGATTTAATCCTGCGCAGGCGAAGTATCTACGTGAAATCGTGGCCATCTAAGTCTTTTCTTATGATAACAGAAAACCACTTTGTTTACAAAGGAACTCATTGTTCATTGATAATTAGAACTCTTAACCATGCCGGAACCCGGAGTTAAAGTATACAACGGAGCCCATAAACCAGCGTGAACCATAGTTAGTTACTGTACAAAAACCACGAGTGGTTTCCGGTCTTTTTCCGCACCGCTTTTGGCGCTTGGGTGGTAATTCCGGAGTGAGCAGCGATTCCATTGAAGAATCGATGCGTGGCAGAGTGGCCCCGCGGGAAACCCACTTTCCGTATCCATTTCGCGCGTTAAAAATCGACGTTGGACGCCGAGCGGAATGCACGTAGGCCTTCGATCTGGCGCAGGAGCATCGGAGGGTGATTGTTGAATGAAGATGCATGACATTTAACCTAAGGTACGACGCACACATTGATTGGTTGTATATATAATGTGGGGTCCAGGCGACGGATTATCATAAAGTCGCGTATTTATAATTGTTGGTTTATTTAACACAAAGTCTGAGGTATAACCAAAGGCCCTTTAAAGAAAATATATATTCGAAAAGAGAGGGAACTTTATATAGTTCAACTTTATAATAGCGAAAGTCGTGAATAGTGTTTATTTATCAATTTCTCTGAAATTGACAAATAAACCCGAATAAGTGAATAACAGAGAAGACCACGGGGAAAGAAGGAACGAGGATAAAAAGAGTTGGCTAACAGAGCCATGTCATAGTTGACCAAACTCTCCTAGAGCGTGTTGTGGAGTTGTTTTGCTGACATGGCAGTCCAAGTTAGAAGAGGTGCTGGCAGAAGGAGACCTGTAGCCAACACAAAGGTGTTGGGAATGTTGCAGAGGGTCGAGGCCAGAATAGATGCCATGGAACGCAGACAGCCCAGAGATCTTGAAGACATCAGCGAACCTGAGACAGAAGAAACATAAGAAAATGTTGAAATTCCTCCTGACATGAGGCTCCTTAGAACTGTTCTGGGATCTGCAGTTAAGCCCAGAATTGAAGTGTCAAGCTACGTAGGGGGACTGAATCCAGAGGAGTTGGTGGACTGGATGAATGAATTAAACAAGTGCTTCGATTATGAAGAAATAATTGAAGATAAGAAGGTCAAGTTTGCAGTAAAAAGGCTGAAAGGACATGCTGCACTTTGGTGGGATGGAGTGCAGGCAGAAAGGAGGAGGGTTGGCAAGAAACCTATCAAGAGCTGGACCAAAATGATGGCTAAATTAAAAGGTAAATTCTTACCTAGTGATTACCAGCTAACATTGTACATACAAATGCAAAACCTGAGACAGAGGTTGCTGACAGTAAAAGAGTACACAGAGGAATTCTACAGAGTGAGCATAAGAGCTGGGCAATTCCAAGACACACTAGAGAAGACTGCCAGATATGTGAATGGTCTCAAGCTGGAGATCCAAGATGAAATTGGTCTTCTGTCTCCCAAGACAGTAGAAGAGGCGTACCAGATGGCCTTGAAAGCAGAGGAGAAACTCCTGAGGAAACAGTCTGCCAAGAAGAGAGGTACTTTCCGTGGGAAGGGAAGTCAGGGTGGTAGAGGAAAGCCTACACCCAAGGATGAAGCTAATAGTAGCTCACCTCAGAATGCATCTACAGAGGATGATGCAAGGGGCAGAAGAGGTTCTTAAAGAGGAAAAGGAAGAGGAGGCAGAGACAGAGGCAGAGGCAGAGAATTGAGGTGTTATAGATGTCAACAAGTGGGACACAAGCACTATGAATGTCCAGAGAATGTGGGTGTTGGTCCAAGGAATGATGTTGTTGCCCAGGCTGGAGAAGAAGTAGAAATTGAAGAATAAGTTCTTCCAGAGAGGGGAGAGTCCTTGGTGGTAAATAAGGTCCTGCTGAAGCAAGCTAAAGAAGTCATTGAGCCTGCACAAAGGAAGACTTTGTTTAGGAGCATATGCAAAGTCCAAGGGAAATGGTGCCAGCTAGTCATTGATAGTGGCAGCACAGACAATCTGGTTTCCACCGAGGTAATAGAAAAGTTGAAGCTGAAGACAAGGGAGCATCCAACTCCCTACAAGGTGTCCTGGCTGCATAAAGGGCACCAGCTGGTTGTGAAAGAACAGTATGAGATAGAGCTGCAAATGGGAAAATACAAGGACAAAGTTTTGTGTGATGTAATGCCCATGGATGTGTGTCATATACTGCTGGGTAGACCTTGGCAGTCTGATAGAGCAGCAGTGCATGATGGCAAGAAGAACACCTACAAGTTCTTCAAAGATGGGGTACATCATACATTGATACCCATGGAAGAAGGAGAGCCATCCAGCAGAGTGATTGATCTAAAGACCTTGTTGCTGAGCGGGAAGGAGTATCTGCAGCAGATAGAAGAGGAAGAGGTAAGCTTTGCTTTAGTTTGCAAGCCTAAAGTAGTCCTTACTTCTACAAAGATTTCTGATTTACCAGTAGAGATACAAGAGATGTTAGACAATTACTGCGACATTGTTGTGGATGATTTACCTGATGAGCTGCCACCTGTGAGGAAGACCAGCCATCAGATAGATTTTATCCCTGGTTCAAATCTGCCAAATAAGGCAACCTACAGAATGACTCCCAAGGAAAATGAATAAATCAGGAGACAAGTACAGGAATTGGTGGACAAGGGACTGATTAGAGAAAGTCTGAGTCCATGTGCAGTACCAGCAGTTTTGAGCCCAAAGAAGGATGGAGGCTGGAGGATGTGTACTGATTCCAGAGCAATTAATAAGATCACAATCAGGTACAGATTCCCTTTACCCAGAATTGAGGATTTGATGGACTGTTTGAGTGGTGCTAAATATTTTTCAAAGATAGATTTGAAAAGTGGATACCATCATATTAGAATAAGAGAGGGTGATGAGTGGAAAACTGCCTTTAAAACAAATGAAGGACTGTATGAATGGATGGTAATGCCTTTTGGGTTATCAAATGCACCTAGTACTTTCATGAGGCTTATGAATGAAGTATTGAAGGAGTTCATTGGCAAATTTGTGATAGTGTACTTGGATGATATATTAGTTTTCAGCAGAACTAAAGAAGAACATTTAAGGCATCTAAATCATGTCTTGAAGAAGCTGCATCAAGAGAAACTGCTGATAAATTTGAAGAAGTGCTCATTCATGAAGGAAGAGTTGGTGTATTTGGGTTTTGTTGTTTCTGCAGAAGGATTGAAGATGGACCCAGAAAAAGTTAAGGCAATTGTGGAGTGGCCTTCACCCAAGAATGTTTTTGAGGTAAGGAGTTTCCATGGACTTGCTAGTTTTTACAGAAAGTTTATAAGAAACTTTAGTAAGATTAATGCACCCATAATTGAGACAATAAAGAAGAGAAAACAACCATTTAAGTGGACTGCTGAAGCAGAGAGAAATTTTAAAGTTTTGAAGAAAAAGATAACAGAGAAGCCTGTTTTAATTCTGCCTGATTTCACCAAACCATTTCAAGTAAAATGTGATGCCAGTGGGGAGGCCATTGGAGCTGTTTTGAGTCAGGATGATAGGCCTGTAGCCTATTTTAGTGAGAATTTGAATGACACCAGGAGAAGGTATTCCTCTTATGAGAAGGAGTTCTATGCAATTGTTCAAGCACTGAAGAAGTGGAGACATTATTTGATGTCCATAGAATTTGTATTGTATTCTGATAATCATGCTTTGCAGTATATTGTATAGTAGCCCAAGTTGAAACATAAGCATGCTAAATGGGTTGAGTATCTCCAAAGTTTTAATTTTGTTTTGAAACATATAAGTGGCCAAGCCAATCAAGTAGCTAATGCTTTGAGTAGGAGACATTTTCTTGTTCAAGAGACTAATTTTGAAGTTGCAGGATTCGATTTTCTCAAAGAATTGTATAAAACATATCCCGATTTTAAAGAAGCATTTGAAGCATGTAGTAACCCTGTTCTAACAGATAGAAGTCAGTGGCTGGATTTTTTTTCTGCAGGAAGACTTGTTATTCAGAAAGAACCAACTGTGTATACCAAAATGTTCCATGAGAGAAAATTTGATTAAGGAGAAGCATAGTGGTGGACTTGCTGGACACTTTGGTACTGACAAGACTTATGAGCAGTTGAGTCACTTTTATTTCTGGCCCAAGATGAGAACAGAGGTGGATAAGTTTGTGAAGAATTGCAAGATTTGTCAATATGCCAAAGGAAGGAGCCATAATACAGGATTGTACACTCCCTTGCCTATTCCAGATAGGCCTTGGGACATGGTGAGTATGGATTTTGTTCTAGGATTACCTAAGACTCAGAGGGGGAATGATGCAGTCTTTGTTGTGGTGGATAGATTCTCCAAAATGGCACATTTTATTCCGTGTTATAAAACAAGTGATGCCACCCATGTTGCCAACTTGTTCTTCAAAGAAGTTGTTAGATTGCATGGGTTGCCCAAGAGTATTGTTTCAGACAGAGACACTAGATTTGTGGGTCACTTTTGGAAGACATTGTGGAAGAAACTTGGTACCAAACTAAGTTTTAGCTCAGCTTATCATCCCCAGACTAATGGACAAACTGAGGTTGTGAATAGAAGTCTGGGAAATTTGTTGAGGAGTCTTGCAGGAGAGCATCCCAAGCAGTGGGACCACATTTTCCCCCAAGCAGAATATGCATATAATGATTCACCAAACAGGAGCACAGGGCAGAGTCCATTCCATATTGTTTATGGAATGCATCCCAGAGGAATATCAGAGTTAAGAAATCTAGGAAGGGCAGAGCTGAGAAGTGCAGATGGTGAGGAATTTTCTTCAGAGATCCAGGCCACACATGAACAAGTGAAACAACAACTACAAGGCAGCAACATCAAATACAAAAGCAGAGCAGACTTGAGCAGAAAGGAAGTTAATTTTGAAGTAGGAGATCAGGTTTTGGCACACTTGAGAAAGGAGAGATTCCCAAAGAAGTAGTACAACAATTTGAAGTTCAAAAAAATTGGGCCATGCAAGATACTTAGGAAGTTTTCTGCAAATTCTTATGAGATTGAATTGCCACCTGATGTTGGAATATCTCCCATTTTTAATGTTGCAGATTTGTACAAGTATGAAGATGATGGTGCAGAGGACAGATCAGCAGACAGGGAACAGGTTGAGTGGAAAGAACAGCTACCTACAGCACAACCATTGCAACCAGAGAAGATATTTGACAAAAGACTATTCAGGAAGACCAGAGGACAAGAATACTATCAGTACTTAACCAAATGGAAGGATAAACCAGAGGAAGATGCCACTTGGATGACTGAAGGAATGTTGCAGAAGATAGGCAGATCAGTGGAAGAGCTCATGGACAGGAGCCCATGAAAAAGATTGCCCTCAGGAGTCTGATGCAGGGGCATTAGACCCTGGCCAACAATGTAGGAAGTTTTGTCCACATGTTGTGGCTAGGAGGGTTTGGAAACATTCGAATTATTACAGCTAGGTGTCAATACCTTAGCTGATTGTAATTATTTAGATTAATTAGAGTCAGAGGAAGTCGAATAGCTCAGTTTGTCTAGCTGTCAGTTCAATTATTGAATAAATTGTAAATGAGACTTTTGAATTCCAAAACGGTCCTCACCGAGGAACCAAGGAGACACACTGTAATGTATATAAATATAACCCTCGATGTATGAGAAGAGGAGAGGAGGTAGAGAGGATATTCCCCAATAAACTTTGTGTGTTACAATTGGTTCCAGTTAAATGATTCTAAGCTTGTTTGCCTTTGGAAAGACTTGAATCTTTGGTTATAGAAGGATTGTTGACTATGAAGCAATTGTGTATAAGAAATCTAGTTCTCTGTCTTTAACTCCTGAAAGTGTTGGATAGCCCTGCGGATTTAATCCTGTGCAGGCGAAGTATCTACGTGAAATCGTGGCCATCTAAGTCTTTTCTTATGATAACAGAAAACTGCTTTGTTTACAAAGGAACTCATTGTTCGTTGATAATTAGAACTCTTAACCATGTCGGAACCCGGAGTTAAAGTATACAACGGAGCCCATAAACCAGCGTGAACCATAGTTAGTTACTGTACAAAAACCATGAGTGGTTTCCGGTCTTTTTCCGCACCGCTTTTGGCGCTTGGGTGGTAATTCCGGAGTGAGCAGCGATTCCATTGAAGAATCGACGCGTGGCAGAGTGGCCCCGCGGGAAACCCACTTTCCGTATCCATTTCGCGCGTTAAAAATCGACGTTGGACGCAGAGCGGAATGCACGTAGGCCGTCGATCTGGCGCAGGAGCATCGGAGGGTGATTGTTGAATGAAGATGCATGACATTTAACCTAAGGTATGACGCACACATTGATTGGTTGTATATATAATGTGGGGTCCAGGCGACGGGTTATCATAAAGTCGCGTATTTATAATTGTTGGTTTATTTAACACAAAGTCTGAGGTATAACCAAAGGCCCTTTAAAGAAAATATATATTCGAAAAGAGGGGGAACTTTATATAGTTCAACTTTATAATAGCGAAAGTCGTGAATAGTGTTTATTTATCAATTTCTCTGAAATTGACAAATAAACCCGAATAAGTGAATAACAGAGAAGACCACGGGGAAAGAAGGAACGAGGATAAAAAGAGTTGGCTAACAGAGCCATGTCATAGTTGACCAAACTCTCCTTTGGGCGACCTTCAGTCCTGTTGCATCAAATACTATGATTTCAAGGGAGGATATATATGTGACCGAAGGAAGATATATTCCAATTAATATTGTGTTAAAGCATATAGAGCAGTATAAATGGCACACCCTGGTGTTAAGAAGATGAGTGCAGACCTGAAACCAATCTTATTTTGCAAAGGGATGAAGAAGGAGATTGTGAAATTCATAGCAAGATGCTTAGGGTGTCAGTGAGTAAAATTTGAACATGTACATCTAGCAGGGTTACTACAACCCCATGAGATACCCAAACCTAATAGGAAGTTATACCAATCGATTTCATCATGGGACCCGCCAATGACCGTAAGAAGACATGATGCCATATTTGTTGTGGTAGACACGTTGACCAAGAGTGCCAATTTATACCAGTTAAGACTAGTTATAAGGCACCAGAGATAGCCAAATTTTGTAATGATGATATCGTGAGATTACATGCAGTGCATACGAAGATCATATCAGATAGGGGAGTAGTGTTTACAGGAATATTTGGACTAACTTCCAAGAAAAAAATGGGAACCCAATTGAACTACAACACTACTTATCACCCCGAGACAAATGGTCAAACAAAGAGGAACAATAAAATCCTCAAGGACTTGCTACATATGTATGTAATGGACAAAAAAAAAAGAGGTGGGAAGAGTTCTTACCGCTAGTAGAATTTTCTTAGAACAAAAATTATTAGAGTTCCATCAAGATGATGTCATTTGATTTCTTATATGGGGAACCTTGTAGAGCACCTCTTAGTTAGGACTGATTAGTGGATCAAGTATTATAGGGCTAGAAGTGGTGTAAGAGATGGAAGCACAAATGACATGATTAAAAGGAGGCTAAAAGAAGTACAAGATCGACAAAAGAGTTATGCTAACACTCATCAAATAGACCGAAGTTATGAAGTGGGAGATAGGGTGTTCCTGAGAGTAAGGCCCCAAAAGAGATCTATAAGATTTGGAAAGGGAGCAAAGTTGTCTCCATGGTTTGAGGAACCTTTTGAAATCTTGGAAGAAAAAGGTTAGTGGAATATAAGTTTTCCTTACCTCCACCTCTAGCACATAAGCATGACATGTTTCATGTTTCTGTTTTGCGTTATTATATTTTAGATTCTTCACATGTTATTGAATTGGGTCATTTGTGGGTTTAATATAAGGGCACGGTGATGGCCGAACCAATTCGCATATTGGACCAAAAAACCTTGCAGCTTAGATGACAAGTAGTGGACCAAGTTAAAGTCTAGTGGGACAATTATAGTCCCATTTTAGCCACTTGGGAGGATGCTAAGGAGATGCATCATCGTTTTTCTTACCTATTACAAGGACTTCGGGACGAAGTTTATTATTAAGAGGGGGTGTATGTAGTGCCCCGCTCTAGTTGATTGGCAGTAATATGACATTAACATTATTTAGCCCTAAGGCCCGCACTTTATTCTTTGAGGACCTCAGGTTGAGGATCCGAACACATGACTCTATTATTAGTGGATTTTATGCTTATATATGTTCTTTATTGATACTGTGATGATGACATTATTAATGGTTATGTACATTCTCTATTGATATGATCGTAGTATTAATGAATATGCATGTTCTCTATTGATATCATGATGATGATAGAATTGATGGATAGGTATTTTTTCTTTACGATGATGATGGCTTTGATGGATATGTTAATTTCCCATTGATGTTATGATTATGATAACCATGATGGATGTGTCCCCTATGTTAGTTACTTACATTAGTTCTGATTCAAAATGAACAATGATGTGAATGACTAGGTCATGTTGATGTTGCTATTATGATAATGACTAACACTGAGAAACTTTGTTACTGATGATTATTGAGTATGACAAGAAACCACCAAAGGCACTCGCATATGATGAGTTGACAACATCTGGTTTGATAGAAATTAATATTTTGTCTTAGATATATATATATACACTCTAATGACATGTCAATGGTTGCAAGAAAATGTTAGTTGCTTGGCCGAATGACTCACATATAGGTGATGGGGTTGTACAATTGGATGGAACTACATGGGAGGGGTAGGACAGTATCCCTGATCTCACCTATTAGCACTCCCACCGTGACTTAGGCTCGAAAAATCGAAACACCTTCGCCTTGAAGATCACGATGTCGTGGGGGCAAGTCCCAAGTTTGGGTCGCTCACAAGGATTTTCTGGGGGGCGCGCATCAAGGCAGATTCCTTGATCCCCATCACCATTAGTCTCACTATGGCAGGCGACATAATTGCACCTATAATTTCCCCTTATATTTACTGGATGCTTGAAGGGAAAGTGGCGTGGCACCCTTGGAACTTCAAGAGAAATTATTGAAGGGCATGACCGACTTGGCACCCTTGGTATCACAAATAAATTGTTAGACATGGCACCCTTAGAACTTTGAATGGAAGTTCTTGAAGGGCATGACCAACTTGACACCTTCGACATCAGTAAAAAGAAACAAATAAATATAATCAAGATATGAAAATCCTACTAATTCATATCAAGTGGTAAATGATGTTATAACCAAAGAAATTAAGTCAAGAATAAAAATTAAGATAAGGGAAGAATAGGAAGAAATACATATTTTACTCTAAGAACTCTACCCTTTCCATGTTAAACCAAAATATTAAGTGAATAATGTACATAAGTAACTTAATTAGGAAAAATGGGGAAAAGAGGGACATAGAGTTAAGCATAAATATTAATCATAAAATAGGTAAAAACTTCATTAAGAGAAGAGGGTGGTGAATTAAAATAAGATTAATAAATTAAAATTGGAGAAATTTAAAGAACCACCATGTTGCAAGAGCCAACATAAAAATATCCATTTGAGGGGAAATTTGAGTTAAATTAGGAGGTAGTTAAGGGACCAAATCTAAGACTTACATTAGGGGAATTTTGAGGTCTAAAACAGGCCTCCTAAAGAAATAATAAAATAATAGCTAAACCAATAAAATAATATTTATGAATTTGAAATTCACTTTTTGCACCACAATCCATGTAACCATAGTTAAATTCAATTCAAAAGTTGTACTAAAATAAAATTAATAAAAAAATGTATTGATGTGACTATAAATAAGAATGATCTTTTCAAGAAAAAGTCATTATCATTGAACAACTAATGCATTTGTCCTTTGTACTTAAATAACTTGAAATAAAATATAAATATAAATTTATAAATTCATAATTATATTATATGCTATTAATTAAAATTTATATTATTTAAATTGTATAATAACATGTAATTAATATACATATAAAAATAATATAATATAATATAATAAATGTATAAGGATATGCATTGTTTTTTTCAAGAAATATGAAATGACAATAATATATTTTTATTCAAAAAGTGTGAAATGACATTTATTATGAGTACTTTACTTTGACTTTAAAAGTACATAAAACACTACCATGGTTAACCATGAGTTTTTATCCACCATTGAGAATGTGACAAGTAAGTACCTTTAACTCGAGCAATGCCACCTCAACCATTAGGGATGATGTCATCCCCTAAAATATGATTGGTTCTTATAAAGTGAATTTTGATTGTACATTTTCCTTAGGAGGTCCATTTCAGAGTTCAAAATTTCCCTAATGTCAGATAACTTCAGTAATAAACACAAATAAAGGAGTAGGAAAGAGGGGATCAAGAGACAACTACGAGAAGAAATACGAAGTCTTATTGGGGTGAGGAAAATACTATTTTAAATTAATATTTAAGTAAATGATTTTGGAGAGTCTTGGTGAGAGGGTGACACATGGGTGGGTGAATAATCAAATTTTGGATTAATAAAAATAATTAATTATGCATGAAATGCCAAGTGTCACCTATGAATCCTCCTATAAAAGAAGGGACAAGGCATGGGAAAAAGGACTTTTGGCTTACCCTATTGTTGGATGGAGGAGATTATGTCGTTGTGAGTGGTTACGAGCTATAGTTTAGTTTGGTGAGGTAGAGGACTTTAGATAGGGGACTCTTGAGCCAAAGAGTGCTCACCTCTATCAGCTAGCACATTTCCTTCATTGTATAACCCCATTGCAGCTCAGGGGTCCGCAGGGAAGGAGAGAACCCAAGGAGTAGGCCCGGAGGTCAACCGATAGGTCATTATATTCGAATTAGGCATGGAAACATTCACGCTTGGAGGTAGACAACAAAAAGGGAATGCAAGTAGTGGAAAATCAAGATTGAATTTCGTCTCCTAGTGAACGGTACATATGTTATTTATAATGTTTTCTTTATATCACTGCCTTGTGCCTATAATTAACATGTTAAATATATGTATGTGCAATGAAGTTAAATTCATGGATGTTGATATAAGTGATTAATATTTATGAGTTCCAATGTTGTATGCTTATGGTTTTATTCCTAGTTTACTGTATTATTTAAAAAAAAAAGGTAAAGTATAGGGTTGGTCCCTACAATACATGAGTTAAAATTATTTTTTAATGAGACTGACCTTGAAATCAGGGAAAATTTTAGGGGCGAATTTTAGCCCAAAGGCGAATTTTAAGGGATTTTAAATTTTGGTAGGGCGAATTTTTTATATAAAACCTATTTTCTATAGTTTTATATATAGTTAGCCCAATAATTATTTTAAAATAATTAATTATTAAGTGTTAGCCTAACAAAATAAATGCGCTTAAAACTTAAACCATGAAATTCGCCTCACAATTTTCTGGTTTGGAGCTTATTTCAATGGAATTCGCTTGGATTTTACTGGGTCAGGGGAGAGATTGGAGTGATTCGCCCCCATTTTCACTGGTTGGGGCTTTGAAGTTGGAGGTTCAACAAAAATTTAATGGCATTCGCCAGAATTTACTGGGTCGGGGAGGGATTCGCCCCCATTTCAACTGTTGGGGCCTGGAAGAGGCTTGGAATTTGACTGTTGGAGGTGCATGGTGCCAGATTATATGCAGGATTCCAAGATCTGGTTCTGCACGCATTTAGTTCACGGGAGGTGCACGGTGCCGGATTCTATGCAGGATACCAAGATCTGGTTCTGCACGCATTGACGAGTGCATTAGGGCAACAAGAATCTTCAATCGAGTTCTAGTTTTGGAGAGGTAGCAAGAATTGAACATAAACAATCTTCTTTACTTGCTCTGAATTCAACATTGGAGGATCAAGTCAATTGGCAGGCTAAGAAGGGTCTGCTAAAGTTCATAAATTTCACAAGCCAAAAGATGGTTATAGGTGCAAATTCAATTTCTAACAAGCGCATAAACAGATGTTGTAGATCAGGGGTGTTTAGGCCAAGGGTTGTAGCACAACAGGTTCGTACACATGTGGCATCAGGAGCCGATATATGTTTCCAAGATGATTGTATTGGATTAAGTGCACTTACATATGCCTCAAGGCCATCAAAATTGATGGAGTTTCTCACATCAGAGAGAGCCAAAGTTGTTTTCATGATGGCTCTGGGGTTGTCACTTTATAATGCCAATAGAATTGTAATGTATGTTGCCATTGTGCTTCTCACAATGACTCATGGATGGAGCAACTCTTTTGCAGGAATTGTTCATGTGTGTCTCTGTATTATTTTTTCCACCCTGAGATTGTTATGCATGGAATTTGTCTTTAGTGAATCTTCTGTCAACTATTTTACAAATTTATGGTCTTGTTATTCTTTACCATTAAAATCATTGCACCACATATAGCAGATTTTGTTTCACTCTAAGTGCAGGATCAAAGGTGTAACTATTCCACCAAAATTTCCCTGGACTTGCACCTGGCATCATCCCTTTGAAGTGCATCCTATTTGGCTATGGCAGACCACAGAGTTGAATAGATCCATGGTGCTGGTTTAATATTCTATTGACCTCACCAGTGAACCAGGGTCCATTTGGTCTGGCTTTTAGTATGCAACTTTACTGATAGCATTGAGCCTTAGATATGATCTACACCTGGAGGCTGTAAGGGATAAAACTTTCAAATTTTATATAATGAATCCTTTATTGAGATAGACAAGAAATTTTACAAGATACTTGCAACTGAACCTACAAATTTCAATCCAGATGACATGTACGAAGGTTGTTCCATTTTTTCAATTCATCGACTTCCTGTTGTGCCTGGATTCAAAAAAATCACTAAATTTCATTCTCTCATGATTTTGCATTAATTTGCATTTCCTCTTTCCAGGGAAGGGCTGGTACTAATGAATTTATCCAGTATTTCACCTGCTCATGTATTGAGTTAAGAACAAAACACAAACTGTTTTTTCGTATGCTTTCAAATATGATCATGTTAGATTCAGTTTCAGATTAGGTATTTGAGTTGTTGTTGAAAATATCCCTGGTAAAGACTAGAAACCCTTTGAATTGGGCAACCGGATTAATCAAAGATATATCTTGAAGCATCTGACCAGTATCATTGAGAATTAGCAAGTCGAGGTATATTAATAACCTTACTAGAGGATATGTATCCTCTTTAATTAGCACTAGCTGGGCCATTTGTTGCCCAAAGGTTAGCAGACTTGTATATCAACATACCCATCTCCAGTATTTCTTATGCAGTGACTTGTATTTATAACAGCAACAATAATCTTATATTTATAATTTTTATGTCTACACTGGTATCATCATCAAGAGCTTCAAGTAACTAGAGGAATCAACCAATAGTTAATTCTGAAATGCAAATTAACCACTGGTATCATCATCGTATCTTAGCTTTTGATGTTCAAATTTATTAGTAACAGTTGTCTTATAAATATCATTGAATTACAAACCTACAAATTGACATGAGTAAAAGAGAGCCTCTTCATTTTAAAACCATCATCTTTTTAAGAAACAATAAACATAAGATAAACAGGTAGGTCATACTGTGCTGCTTTTGTTTTCCAAAAATCTTACATCAAAGAAGCTGATATGCATCCTGTCATGACAAGTCGATGGAAATTAATTTCAAGATAGAAATGATCAAGGAAACAATTGCGATTGCATTGTAGGAATTGGAGTTTGGTGTTGTTGAACTGTTGTCTAGAAGAAACCAAATAAATCCTAGCTGCTTGCAGTTGAACCCTTCCCTTTTTCTGTAGTATGGTACATATGCCTTTACATATATCTTATGTCTATTTCAAAGGTGAGAAACTAACCGAATCTAAGCTGCTTGCAGTTGATGATCCACTAATTTAGTTAGATCTACGATGCAGAATCAATGTTTTACATATATCTCATAGGTTTAGAATATTTTGTTGTGAAGGGCATCTCCGATGTTGTTTTGAATGCCATTCTACAAAATGTGTTCATAAAGTATGTTCTATTGAAAGATGATACCCTTACTAATTTTTTTGAACTACAGTGTGGAGACCATCACTATTGGGGACAAAACGATAGACATCCGAACAAGTGTACTAGAAGAAAAGGTTACTGGATGTAACATGCTTTGTTGTTATGCTGATGAACTGAAAGGATTCTATCCATGGATTGGGCAGGTATTTGATGGAATTATTCATTGTTAGTAAATGTAGGTGACACTTTTCTTTATTAAATTATGTAACCAATTTTGGTTTGATGACAGGTTGTGCCAATTCTTATTCCATTATTGAAGTTCTATTTTCACGAGGAAGTTCGGATGGATGCAATTTCAGGTATTTTATATATTGTCTCTAATGGAGGATAAATATATTTTATTCAAAGATGTCCAGAAACTTATCACCAGTTGTTCTTTTAAACATGCATGCCAGAACTTCTCCGAGCTGGAAAATTGGCCATGGAGAAAGGACAAGCACAAGGATGTTAAGAAACCCTGAGACTATATTATTTCATCCCTTGTTGAAGCATTACATTAGGTGAGAAAACAAGCTCTTTTAAAATTTTCAAACTTTTCATTATGTATAGTTCATTAGCTTAAAGATATAAGATTTCAACGGCTCTTGATAATGTCTATTTGCACTCGATTGGAGCTGACACAGTTTATGTGACTTACCAGGAACCAGGAAAAGAGGTCCTTACAAATATGTTAAGCTCACTAAATGAATGCATTCAAGTGATAACACAATTTTAATGCAACAATAAATATTATATGGGATATTCACTTTATTTACTTCACTGCCTATGTTGGTTACTTGTCCAGTGCCAGATATTGCATACTTTATTTTCTTCAAGGAAGTTGTCTATAGTGTTTATCTTCTTTTAGCTTTAATGATGATTCCATATCAAGAGTGCCTATGCTGTCAGAAAGGTATTATTTCCTTTAACCTGGGTGCAAGCTTGTGGAGGCTTTGCTCTATTGTGAATATGCTAATGAAGGCTTTGCTTTATTGTGACTATGCTAGTGAAGGCTTTTATTTTTTTCTGAATTGTGCTATTGTTGCTTTTGGTCACAATTGTAGGCCTCTAATTTTTTAGCCTTCTAGGGATTAAAAGATTCATGGCGTGGAGAATTTCCAGAGGACTTAAGAAGATTCAAAGTGGGCATAATGCTTTTTGCTAGTAATTCCAGGGAATTTGGCAACCAAAAATTGGTTTCTGCAGATGCAACTAACTTTTATTTGGATTTAGTATTTAGGTTAACTTCCTTATCTAGTTAGAACTTAGATTGTATCCCATTGCAAATTAAACACTGTTTTATAAGCTTGTTACAGAGGATGGTACTTTCCTTTGTCTTATTCTATTTTCTTTTTCTTAGCTGTGAATTTTATTAAGATAGTCCAATGTATAAGATCTAAGATGCATATGCATGCATCTACTTTCCCCTATCATGGGATGCAGACAAAGTACATAAGTTTATGCAATAAGGAAATAATAAAATTTGAGGATAGTAATCTAGGAAGTATCCAAAAAACTTTAGGTCACACAAGAAAGGAAATGACTAAAGAGGAGTATCTATTTGTGTCTTTTTTGTTTTGAATGGGCTCTATTCACTTTCCTGTCAAGTCTGAAAACATTATGTCGTTTGAAGGGGCCTATGATTTGTTATTCTTTCTGCAGGTGACCATGAATTCTACTCCATCAAAACTGCATTGTGAAAATAACATTTTCTCCTTGGCGATAGGACCCGAGGAAGTTTTCTTCAACATTAACATTTGTGAAGAACATTATACATATTTTCAACAATTGTAGGAGCTTCCTTTTAGCCTTTTTTGGATTGGATAGGTCATAAAATTTTTCTGTGGGTCAGGACTCAGCCAAAAATTGGTCAAGATTGATTAGCTGAAAAATAACATAACATTCCTTATAAATTCTTAGAATTGTGTGGTCTTTTTTTTGTGCTCCTGCAAGTATCTACCTCATTTTATCAGAAGGAAACCACAGGACATGAGTTATTCCAGAACTTCATAATTTTTTTAGAAGGGTTGAGGCGGTTATAAGGCCCTGAAGTTGTATTTTAAAGCTTTTGTTCAAGTTCAACTTAGTTTAATGTGTTTGTTTGGGCTCTTTACTGTCTTTTTGTGCCTAGTTTTAACTCTTCTTACTGCTTAGGATTCTGTCAATAAGTGGACATGATCGATTGGCTCAAATCAAATTAATATTTCCTTTCCCTTAAAACTGTGCCATTTTTTTCTTCCTTGTAAGCAGCAATGCAAGCTTGTTAGAAAGAACTTACAAGATCTTAGTTATCCTAAAATAAAAAATTTCAACATATAATTCTCTCTTTATATGTGGAAAGCTATGATTCTAATTCTCTCTTTATATGTGGAAAGCTATGATTCTAGCCCAAATGTCTTTATGTGTAAAGGTTGTTTGTTTAATTTGAGTTTAGTTTTGGCTTCTTTTACTACTGTGTTGTTAAATAATAGACTTTATTAGATGAACTGAGATATTTGTGATGCATATCCTCATTCTCATTTTTCAAGTTTCTTGACAAAGCTACAGTTGAAGATGAGTTGGACGATGAGTGTAAAACAACCTTCAATTGGCGACTATGCACAGTCCAAGAGGTTGAAGAGGTGAAAAATTTTCTTGGGCTGTTACCAATTTGGATGGCATGTTTGATGTATGGGGTTGTCTTTGCACAATCTTCAACATTTTTCACAAAACAGGGGAGCACAATGGATAGAAATATTGGAACACATTTTCAGATCCCTGTTGCAAGCTTACAATGTTTTACTATCCTATCTATTCTCCTATTGGTGCCTTTTTATGACCACATCTTTGTTCCAATCGCAAGGCACTTGACAGGGAAAGAACGAGGGATCACTATGCTGCAAAGGATAGGCACTGGCATGTTTTTCTCCATTATATCAATGATTGTTGCTACATTGATAGAGATTAGAAGAATCGAGGTAGAAAAGGACAATGTATTGATAGACCTGCCCAATGCAACAATTCCCTTGAGCATTTTTTTGTTGCTTCCACAATATGTGCTATTTGGCATAGTGGATGTATTTGCAATGGAAGGAATGCAAGAATACTTTTATGATCATATGCCAGACACTATGAAAAGCCTGGGTATTGCTGTGAATCTGAGTGTTGTAGGAGTTTCTAGTTTCATTAGCAGCTTCCTTATTTCAGTTACTGAGAAGGTTAGTTGCCAAAACAAGGGGGGTTGCTGGTTCACAAATAACTTGAACAAATCTCATTTAGACTACTTTTATTGGCTTCTAGCCTCTCTGAGTGCGACACTGTGATCAATCTCTGCGTTTACATGTTCTTAGCCAGCTGCTATCAGTATAAAAATGCCCAAAAGGATATTTCTTATGAGGACGAGGAATCCTTGAGCGGAAGGCCACTTCTTCCTTCATGAGCATATGTTGAAATATTTAAGGGAATTGTTAAGGTATCTCTGTTCAGGTAGAGTGGCATTACTCTCAGGCAAGACAAATTGTAGAGCTAGGTATAGTACATGCTATCCTTGCTTTCTATGTTGAAAGTGTCCCATCATAAATGACTGTTTATTTGCAAATTCCTTAGTTATAAGTGGTGCATTTGTATCTTGGAGCCCTTCTTAGGATGATTAGGTAACCCTATATAAAAATATCACAGTTACTTGCGTAAAGAGAGTGGCCTTCATTGTTTAAAGAGAATGAGATTAACAGGAATTATGTTAAACATTGGAGCTTTAATACAAAGTTAGTTGAGATTATGCTCTTTGATTCACTAGAGCAAGTTTGGTGTCTAGCTCATTTAAAAGAACCATTCAACGTTTCTCACATGGCTCCACTTCTAGCCTGTATCAAAAATTGATATTGAAGAAATGAGATATCTAAAATATATATTGTTACAAGTGAAGCTATTGTGCAAAAGAACCTAATGGTAGATGCATTATTAGTTAACATGCATTTTAAAATAATTAATGATGATTTTAATGAAGGTAAAGAAGGTTAGGTTAATCTAAGAAGGCACTCTTCACTACTTGTGTTTGTTATGAAAGCACCATCTTAGTTGGATCTAATTGGGTGAGTTAAATCACATGGTTCAATAATAGCCATGAGCTTGTTCAATTTAAAGAACTACAATATATAACTCTCATTTATCAGTTTTGTCAACATGCTCATTATCTATTAGTATTTATTGTGTTATATCTGGGTATTTGGTCTCCATAACCGGAGTAACATGCACTATTGCTAGGTTTCACTTGGGATGAAAGGATGATTATGAGTTATGATTGTTAAACTTTAAGTGCAACTTATAACAAATGGACAAATAATTTACAATGTAAATATCTTCAACATAAAGATGAAATTTAATTAATATAACAACCATAACAAAGAAGCACATACAACAACCAAGATTTTTTTCTCATCAGGAACGAATTATTGCTCACCTTGTTGATTTGTCTTCTTTTATAATGAATTTGCAAACACAGAAATGATGTTGCTTCTAAAATTCTGAATTCGATTTTATGGCTTGATGACATCCCATTGGTTTATATTTTTTTTGGTGTTCCAGCATTAAACAATGGATAATTTAGTATCTTAATTGTTTTCCAGTGGATTCACGCAAATTTCGATGGACACAGGAAGATTTTGCTATATATTTGGTTGAATTGAACCCATGTTTAAAAGGACAATAGGGTTTGAAAATGATTGTTCCTTTTTTGCTTTAATCTCGTGCATGGAATCCTACTAATAAACACTACATGAGATGGATTGTTACAGGGATTTATATTGGCCACTTTGTCCGCCACTTTGACGAGTCTGAAGCAAGCTGGGATTTTCTTCATCTCAATCTATTTGGTTGCTTTGGGGCAAGGAGGCTTCAAACCCTGTTTACAAGCATTTGGTGCCGATCAGTTTGATGAGGACGACCCGGAAGAGAATAAGTGCAAGAGTTCATTCTTTAATTGGTGCTATTTTAGTATTTGCATTGGTACTCTTACAGGATTCGTTGTACTCACATATATTCAGGACGACATAGGATGGGGCCTAGGATTTGGCATTCCTGCTGTGACTATGGAAATAGCACTGCTTATCTTCTTGTGTGGGAAAATTTTTTACTGGCATAAACTACCTGGTGGTAGTCCTCTTACTCGAATTTTCCATGTCTTTGTTGCAACATTTTACAAATGGAACGTTTCCACCTATCAGGAAGAAAATAACGTAGATCGCATTGAAGAAAAAGAAGTTTCGATTTTTGGACCAAGAAGACAGCAATTGCGTACTGATTAGTTTAGGTAATTCCTCTCTAGACTTGCTCAGTTTAAATCTATTTATATTGCATTTATTAGTACAAACCTATGGGAAATAATTTCCACAAAATTTGTCATACATTGCTAAAAGTGGCCACTGCCATGACTCAATTTGTTGGAGTCACAATGGTTTTTCCATTTGACATGGAAAATATTGAAATTCTTGGTAATTAAAATAATATTTTGTAGGAAGAGGGTGGACTGAAAATTTAGTTTAAGGATATAGTATAGGATATAGCTACTTCCTGACCACGGGTAAGGTATAGTCTATCCTTAAGTCATATTTCTATTTTATTTTAGTCTTGTCCTTGTTGCTTCTTGTGGGTAGCACTCTGTTATGTTCAATTTTAGATGAACTAAGATATTTGTGATGCATATCCTCATTCTCATTTTTCACATTTCTTGACAAAGCTACAGTTGAAGATGATTTGGATGATGAGTGTGAAAAAACCTTCAATTGGTGACTATGCACAGTCCAAGAGGTTGAAGAGGTGAGAGATGTTCTTGGGTTGTTACCAATTTGGATGGCATGTTTGATGTATGGGGTTATCTTTGCACAATCTTCAACATTTTTCACAAAACAGGGGAGCACAATGGATAGAAATATTGGAACACATTTTGAGATCCCTGCTGCAAGCTTACAGTGTTTTACTAGCCTATCTATTCTCCTATTGGTGCCTGTTTATGACCGCATCTTTGTTCCACTCGCAAGGCACTTGACAGGGAATGAACGAGGGATTACTATGCTGCAAAGGATAGGCACTGGCATGTTTTTCTCCATTATATCAATGTTTTTTTCCGCATTGATAGAGATTAGAAGAATCGAGGTAGCAAAGGACAATGTACTAATAGACCTGCCCATTGCAACAATTCCCTTGAGCATTTTTCTGTTGCTTCCACAATATGTGCTATTTGGCATAGCAGATGTATTTGCAATGGTAGGAATGCAAGAATACTTTTAAGATAAGATGCTAGACACTATGAAAAGCCTGGGTATTGCTGTGAATCTGAGTGTTGTAGGAGTTTCTAGTTTCATTAGCAGCTTCCTTATTTCAGTTACTGAGAAGGTTAGTTGCAGATGCAAGGGGGGTAGCTGGTTCACAAAAAACTTGAACAAAGCTCATTTAGACTACTTTTATTGGCTTCTAGCCTCTCTAAGTGTGACACTGCGATCAATCTCTGCATTTACATGTTCTTAGCCAGCTGCTATCAGTATAAAAATGCCCAAAAGGATATTTCTTATGAGGACGAGGAATCCTTGAGCGGAAGGCCACTTCTTCCTTCATGAGCATATGTTGAGATATTTAAGGGAATTGTTAAGGTATCTCTATTCAGGCAGAGTGACATTACTCTCAGGCAAGATAAATTGTAGAGCTAGGTACAGTACATGATATCCTTGATTTCTATGTTGAAAGTGTCCCATCATAAATGACTATTTATTTGCAAATTCCTTAGTTATAAGTGGTGCATTTGTATCTTGGAGCCCTTCTTAGGATGATTAGGTAACCCTATATACAAATATCACAGTTACTTGCGTAAAGAGAGTGGCCTTCACTGTTTAAAGAGAATGAGATTAACAGGAATTCTGTAAACATTCGAGCTTTAATACAAAGTTAGTTGAGATTATGCTCTTTGATTCACTAGAGCAAGTTTGGTGTCTAGCTCACTTAAAAGAACCATTCAACATTTCTCACATGGATCCACTTCTAGCCTGTATCAAAAATTGATATTGAAGAAATGAGATATCTAAAATATATATTGTTACAAGCTAAGCTATTGTGAAAAAGAACCTAATGGTAGATGCATCATTAGTTGAAATGCATTTTAAAATAATTAATGATGATTTTAATGAAGGTAAAGAAGGTTAGGTTAATTTAAGAAGGCACTCTTCACTACTTGTGTTTGTTATGAAAGCACCATCTTAGTTGGTTCTAAAATATACATTGTTACAAGTGAAGCTATTGTGCAAAAGAACCTAATGGTAGATGCATCATTAGTTGAAATGCATTTTAAAATAATTAATGATGATTTTAATGAAGGTAAAGAAGGTTAGGTTAATTTAAGAAGGCACTCTTCACTACTTGTGTTTGTTATGAAAGCACCATCTTAGTTGGTTCTGATTGGAGTCACAGTGGTTTTTCCATTTGACATGGAAAATATTGAAATTCTTGGTAATTAAAATAATATTTTGTAGGAAGAGGGTGGACAGAAAAATTTAGTTTAAGGATATAGTATAGGATATAGCTACTTCCTAACCACGGGTAAGGTATAGTCTATCCTTAAGTCATATTTCTATTTTATTTTAGTCTTGTCCTTGTTGCTTCTTGTGGGTTGCACTCTGTTATGTTCAATTTTAGATGAACTAAGATATTTGTGATGCATATCCTCATTCTCATTTTTCAGGTTTCTTGACAAAGCTACAATTGAATATGAGTTGGACGATGAGTGTAAAACAACCTTCAATTGGCGACTATGCACAGTCCAAGAGGTTGAAGAGGTGAAAGATGTTCTTGGGTTGTTACCAATTTGGATGGCATGTTTGATGTATGGGGTTGTCTTTGCACAATCTTCAACATTTTTCACAAAACAGGGGAACACAATGGATAGAAATATTGGAAAACATTTTGAGATCCCTGCTGCAAGCTTACAATGTTTTACTAGCCTATCTATTCTCCTATTGGTGCCTGTTTATGACCACATCTTTGTTCCAATCGCAAGGAACTTGGCGGGGAATGAACGAGGGATTACTATGCTGCAAAGGATAGGCACTGGCATGTTTTTCTCCATTCTATCAATGATTGCTACCGCATTGATAGAGATTAGAAGAATCAAGGTAGCAAAGGACAATGTACTGATAGACCTGCCCAATGCAACAATTCCCTTGAGCATTTTTCCGCTACTTCCACAATATGTGCTATTTGGCATAGCAGATGTATTTGCAATGGTAGGAATGCAAGAATACTTTTAAGATAAGATGCCAGACACTATGAAAAGCCTGGGTATTGCTGTGAATATGAGTGTTGTAGGAGTTTCTAGTTTCATTAGCGGCTTCCTTATTTCAGTTACTGAGAAGGTTAGTTGCAGATGCAAGGGGGGTTGCTGGTTCACAAAAAACTTGAACAAAGCTCATTTAGACTACTTTTATTGGCTTCTAGCCTCTCTGAGTGCGACACTGCGATCAATCTCTGCATTTACATGTTCTTAGCCAGCTGCTATCAGTATAAAAATGCCCAAAAGGATATTTCTTATGAGGATGAGGAATCCTTGAGTGGAAGGCCACTTCTTCCTTCATGAGCATATGTTGAGATATTTAAGGGAATTGTTAAGGTATCTCTATTCAGGCAGAGTGACATTACTCTCAGGCAAGACAAATTGTAGAGCTAGGTACAATACATTCTATCCTTGATTTCTATGTTGAAAGTGTCCCATCATAAATCACTATTTATTTGAAAATGCCTTAGTTATAAGTGGTGCATTTGTATCTTGGAGCCCTTCTTAGGATGATTAGGTAACCCTATATACAAATATCACAGTTACTTGCGTAAAGAGAGTGGCCTTCACTGTTTAAAGAGAATGAGATTAACATGAATTCTGTTAAACATTGGAGCTTTAATACAAAGTTAGTTGAGATTATGCTCTTTGATTCACTAGATCAAGTTTGGTGTCTAGCTCACTTAAAAGAACCATTCAACGTTTCTCACTTGACTCCACTTCTAGCCAGTATCAAAAATTGATATTGAAAATGAGATACCTAAAATATATATTGTTACAAAGCGAAGCTATTGTGCAAGGGTGCAAAGGAACCTAATGGTAGATGCATCATTAGTTGAAATTCATTTTAAAATAATCAACGATGATTTTAATGAAGGTAAAGAAGGTTAGGTTAATTTAAGAAGGCACTCTTCACTACTTGTGTTTGTTCTGAAAGCACAAATTCTTATTGAAATTCTTGGTAATTAAAATAATATTTTGTAGGAAGAGGGTGAACTTGGTGGATATAAAGGATATAGTATAGGATATAGCTACTTCCTTTGACCACGGAGTAGGTATAGTCTATCCTTAAGTCATATTTCTATTTTATTTTAGTCTTGTCCTTGTTGCTTCTTGTGGGTAGCACTCGGTATGTTCAATTTTAGATGAACTAAGATATTTTTGATGCATATCCTCATTCTCATTTTTCAGGTTTCTTGACAAAGCTACAGTTGAAGATGAGTTGGACGATGAGTGTAAAACAACCTTCAATTGGTGACTATGCACAGTCCAAGAGGTTGAAGACGTGAAAGATGTTCTTGGGTTGTTACCAATTTGGATGGCATGTTTGATTTATGGGGTTGTCTTTGCACAATCTTCAACATTTTTCACAAAACAGGGGAGCACAATGGATAGAAAGATTGGAACACATTTTGAGATCCTTGCTGCAAGCTTACAGTGTTTTACTAGCCTATCTATTCTCCTATTGGTGCCTGTTTATGACCGCATCTTTGTTCCAATCACAAGGCGCTTGACAGGGAATGAACAGGGGATTACTATGCTGCAAAGGATAGGCACTGGCATGTTTTTCTCCATTATATCAATGATTTTTTCCGCTTTAATAGAGATTAGAAGAATCAAGGTAGCAAAGGACAATGGACTAATAGACCTGCCCAATGCAACAATTCCCTTAAGAATTTTTCTGTTGCTTCCACAATATGTGCTATTTGGCATAGCAGATGTATTTGCAATGGTAGGAATTCAAGAATACTTTTATGATCAGATACCAGACACTATGAAAAGCCTAGGTATTGCTGTGAATCTGAGTGTTGTAGGAGTTTCTAGTTTCATTAGCAGCTTCCTTATTTCAGTTACTGAGAAGGTTAGTTGCAGAAGCAAGGGGGGTTGCTGGTTCACAAACAACTTGAACAAAGCTCATTTAGACTACTTTTATTGGCTTCTAGCCTCTCTGAGTGCGATCAATCTCTGCATTTACATGTTCTTAGCCAGCTACTATCAGTATAAAAATGCCCAAAAGGATATTTCTTATGAGGAGGAGGAATCCTTGAGCGGAAGGCCACTTCTTCCTTCATGAGCATATGTTGAGATATTTAAGGGAATTGTTAAGGTATCTCTGTTCAGGCAGAGTGGCATTACTCTCAGGCAAGACAAATTGTAGAGCTAGGTACAGTACATGCTATCCTTGATTTCTATGTTGAAAGTGCCCCATCATAAATGAGTGTTTATTTGCAAATGCCTTAGTTATAAGTGGTGCATTTGTATCTTGGAGCCCTTCTTAGGATGATTAGGTAACCCTCTATACAAATATCACAGTTACTTGCATGAAGAGAGTGGCCCTCACTGTTTAAAGAGAATGAGATTAACACGAATTCTGTTAAACATTAGAGCTTTAATACAAAGTTAGTTGAGATTATGCTCTTTGATTCACCAGAGGAAGTTTGGTGTCTAGCTCACTTAAAAGAAACATTCAACGTTTCTCACTTGGCTCCACTTCTAGCCCGTATCAAAAATTGATATTGAAGAAATGAGATATCTGAAATATATATTGTTACAAGCGAAGCTATTGTGCAAAAGAACCTAATGGTAGATGCATCATTAGTTGACATGCATTTTAAAATAATTAATGATGATTTTAATGAAGGTAAAGAAGGTTAGGTTAATTTAAGAAGGCACTCTTCACTACTTGTGTTTGTTATGAAAGCACCATCTTAGTTGGTTCTAAAATATACATTGCTACAAGCAAAGCTATTGTGCAAAAGAACTGTGGTAGATGCATCATTAGTTGAAATGCATTTTAAAATAATTAATGATAGAGGATTTTAATGAAGGTAAGAAAGGTTAGGTTAATAAGAAAGGCACTCTTCACTACTTGTGTTTGTTATGAAACCACCATCTTAGTTGGTTCGATTGGAGTCGAGTGGATTTTTCCATTTGACATGGAAAATATTGAAATTCTTGGTAATTAAAATAATATTTTGTAGGAAGAGGGTGGTGAAAATTTAGTTTAAGGATATAGTATAGGATATAGCTACTTCACGACCACGGGTAAGGTATAGTCTATACTTAAGTGCTGTTCTATTTTATTTTAGTCTTGTCCTTGTTGCTTCTTGTGGGTTGCACTCTGTTATGTTCAATTTTAGATGAACTAAGATATTTGTGATGCATATCCTCATTCTCATTTTTCAGGTTTCTTGACAAAGCTACAGTTGAAGATGAGTTGGACGATGAGTGTAAAACAACCTTCAATTGGCAACTATGCACAGTCCAAGAGGTTGAAGAGGTGAAAGATGTTCTTGGGTTGTTACCAATTTGGATGGAATGTTTGATGTATGGGGTTGTCTTTGCACAATATTCAACATTTTTCACAAAACAGGGGAGCACAATGGATAGAAAGATTGGAACACATTTTGAGATCCCTGCTGCAAGCTTATAGTGTTTTACTAGCCTATCTATTCTCCTATTGGTGCTTGTTTATGACCGCATCTTTGTTCCAATCGCAAGGCGCTTGAAAAGGAATGAACAGGGGATTACTATGCTGCAAAGGATAGGCACTGGCATGTTTTTCTCCATTATATGAATGATTGTTGCCGCATTGATAGAGATTAGAAGAATCGAGGTAGCAAAGGACAATGGATTGATAGACCTGCCCAATGCAACAATTCCCTTGAGCTTTTTTCTGCTGCTTCCACAATATGTGCTATTTGGCATAACGGATGTATTTGCAATGGTAGGAATGTAAGAATACCTTTATGATCAGATGCCAGACACTATGAAAAGCCTGGGTATTGCTGTGAATCTGAGTGTTGTAGGAGTTTCTAGTTTCATTAGGAGCTTCCTTATTTCAGTTACTGAGAAGGTTAGTTGCAGAAGCAAGGGGGGTTTCTGGTTCACAAACAACTTGAACAAAGCTCATTTAGACTACTTTTATTGGCTTCTAGCCTCTCTGAGTGTGATCAATCTCTGAATTTACATGTTCTTAGCCAGTTTCTATCAATATAAAAATTCCCAAAATGATATTTCTTATGAGGACGAGGAATCCTTGAGCGGAAGGCCACTTCTTCCTTCATGAGCATATGTTGAGATATTTAAGGGAATTGTTAAGGTTTCTCTGTTCAGGCAGAGTGGCATTACTCTCAGGCAAGACAAATTGTAAAGCTAGGTACAATACATGCTATCCTTGATTTCTATGTTGAAAGTGTCCCATCATAAATGAGTGTTTATATTGAAAATTCCTTAGTTATAAGTGGTGCATTTGTATCTTTGAGCCCTTCTTAGGATGATTAGGTAACCCTATATACAAATATCACAGTTACTTGCGTAAAGAGAGTGGCCTTCACTGTTTAAAGAGAATGAGATTAACAGGAATTCTGTTAAACATTGGAGCTTTAATACAAAGTTAGTTGAGATTATGCTCTTTGATTCACTAGAGCAAGTTTGGTGTCTAGCTCACTTAAAAGAACCATTCAACGTTTCTCACATGGATCCACTTCTAGCATGTATCAAAAATTGATATTGAAGAAATGAGATATCTAAAATATATATTGTTACAAGCGAAGCTATTGTGCAAAAGAACCTAATGGTAGATGCATCATTAGTTGAAATGCATTTAAAATAATTAATGATGATTTTAATGAAGGTAAAGAAGGTTAGGTTAATTTAAGAAGGCACTCTTCACTACTTGTGTTTGTTATGAAAGCACAAATTCTTATTGAAATTCTTGGTAATTAAAATAATATTTTGTAGGAAGAGGGTGGACTGAAAATTTAGTTTAAGGATATAGTATAGGATATAGCTACTTCCTGACCACGGGTAAGGTATAGTCTATCCTTAAGTCATATTTCTATTTTATTTTATTCTTGTCCTTGTTGCTTCTTGTGGGTTGCACTCTGTTATGTTCAATTTTAGATGAACTAAGATATTTGTGATGCATATCCTAATTCTCATTTTTCAGGTTTCTTGACAAAGCTACAGTTGAAGATGAGTTGGAAGATGAGTGTAAAACAACCTTCAATTGGCGACTATGCACAGTCCAAGAGGTTGAAGAGGTGAAAGATGTTCTTGGGCTGTTACCAATTTGGATGGCATGATTGATGTATGGGGTTGTATTTGCACAATCTTCAACATTTTTCACAAAATAGGGGAGCACAATGGATAGAAATAATGGAACACATTTTGAGATCCCTGCTGCAAGCTTACAATGTTTTACTAGCCTATCTATTCTCCTATTGGTGCCTGCTTATGACCGCATCTTTGTTCCAATCGCAAGGCACTTGATAGGGAATGAACGAGGGATTACTATGTTGCAAAGGATAGGCACTGGCATGTTTTTCTCCATTATATCAATGATTGCTGCCGCAATGATAGAGATTAGAAGAATTGAGGTAGCAAAGGACAATGTACTGATAGACCTGCCCAATGCAACAATTCCCTTGAGCATTTTTCTGCTGCTTCCACAATATTTTCTATTTGGCATAGCAGATGTATTTGCAATGGTAGGAATGCAAGAATACTTTTAAGATCAGATGCCAGACACTATGAAAAGCCTGGGTATTGCTGTGAATCTGAGTGTTGTAGGAGTTTCTAGTTTCATTAGCAGCTTCCTTATTTCAGTTACTGAGAAGGTTAGTTGCAGATGCAAGGGGGGTTGCTGGTTCACAAAAAACTTGAACAAAGCTCATTTAGACTACTTTTATTGGCTTCTAGCCTCTTTGAGTGTGACACTACGATCAATCTTTGCATTTACATGTTCTTAGCCAGCTACTATCAGTATAAAAATGCCCAAAAGGATATTTCTTATGAGGATGAGGAATCCTTGAGCGGAAGGCCACTTCTTCCTTCATGAGCATATGTTGAGATATTTAAGGGAATTGTTAAGGTATCTCTATTCAGGCAGAGTGACATTACTCTTAGGCAAGACAAATTGTAGAGCTAGGTACAGTACATGCTATCCTTGATTTCTATGTTGAAAGTGTCCCATCATAAATGACTATTTATTTGCAAATGCCATAGTTATAAGTGGTGCTTTTGTATCTTGGAGCCCTTCTTAGGATGATTAGGTAACCCTATATACAAATATCACAGTTACTTGCGTAAAGAGAGTGGCCTTCACTGTTTAAAGAGAATGAGATTAACAAGAATTCTGTTAAACATTGGAGCTTTAATACAAAGTTAGTTGAGATTATGCTCTTTTTTTTTTTTTTTGATTCACTAGAGCAAGTTTGGTGTCTAGCTCACTTAAAAGAACCATTCAACGTTTCTCACATGGATCCACTACTAGCACGTATCAAAAATTGATATTGAAGAAATGAGATATCTAAAATATATTGTTACAAGCGAAGCTATTGTGCAAAAAAGAACCTAATGGTAGATGCATCATTAGTTGAAATGCATTTTAAAATAATTAATGATGATTTTAATGAAGGTAAAGAAGGTTAGGTTAATTTAAGAAGGCACTCTTCACTACTTGTGTTTGTTATGAAAGCACCATCTTAGTTGGTTCTAAAATATATATTGTTACAAGTGAAGCCATTGTGCAAAAGAACCTAATGGTAGATGCATCATTAGTTGAAATATTTTAAAATAATTAATGATGATTTTAATGAAGTTAAAGAAGGTTAGGTTAATTTAAGAAGGCACTCTTCACTACTTGTGTTTGTTATGAAAGCACCATCTTAGTTGGTTCTGATTGGAGTCACAGTGGTTTTTCCATTTGACATGGAAAATATTGAAATTCTTGGTAATTAAAATAATATTTTGTAGGAAGAGGGTGGACTGAAAATTTAGTTTAAGGATATAGTATAGGATATAGCTACTTCCTTACCACGGGTAAGGTATAGTCTATCCTGAAGTCATATTTCTATTTTATTTTAGTCTTTTCCTTGTTGCTTCTTGTGGGTTGCACTCTGTTATGTTCAATTTTAGATGAACTAAGATATTTGTGATGCATATCCTCATTCTCATTTTTCAGGTTTCTTGACAAAGCTACAATTGAAGATGAGTTGGACAATGAGTGTAAAACAACCTTCAATTTGCGACTATGCACAGTCCAAGAGGTTGAAGAGGTGAAAGATGTTCTTGGGATGTTACCAATTTGGATGGCATGTTTGATGTATGGGGTTGTCTTTGCACAATCTTCAACATTTTTCACAAAACAGGGGAGCACAATGGATAGAAATATTGGAACACATTTTGAGATCCCTGCTGCAAGCTTACAGTGTTTTACTAGCCTATCTATTCTCCTATTGGTGCCTGTTTATGACCACATCTTTGTTCCAATCGCAAGGCAATTGGCAGGGAATGAATGGGGGATTACTATGCTGCAAAGGATAGGCACTGGCATGTTTTTCTCCATTATATCAATGATTGCTGCCACATTGATAGAGATTAGAAGAATCGAGGTAGCAGAGGACAATGTACTGATAGATCTGCCCAATGCAACAATTCCCTTGAGCATTTTTCCGCTACTTCCACAATATGTGCTATTTGGCATAGCAGATGTATTTACAATGGTAGGAATGCAAGAATACTTTTAAGATAAGATGCCAGACACTATGAAAAGCCTGGGTATTGCTGTGAATCTGAGTGTTGTAGGAGTTTCTAGTTTCATTAGCGGCTTCCTTATTTCAGTTACTGAGAAGGTTAGTTGCAGATGCAAGGGGGGTTGTTGGTTCACAAAAAACTTGAACAAAGCTCATTTAGACTACTTTTATTAGCTTCTAGCCTCTCTGAGTGCGACACTGTGATCAATCTCTGCATTTACATGTTCTTAGCCAGCTGCTATCAGTATAAAAATGCCCAAAAGGATATTTCTTATGAGGATGAGGAATCCTTGAGCGGAAGGCCACTTCTTCCTTCATGAGCATATGTTGAGATATTTAAGGGAATTGTTAAGGTATCTCTATTCAGGCAGAGTGACATTACTCTTAGGCAAGACAAATTGTAGAGCTAGGTACAGTACATGCTATCCTTGATTTCTATGTTGAAAGTGTCTCATCATAAATGACTATTTATTTGAAAATGCCTTAGTTATAAGTGGTGCATTTGTATCTTGGAGCCCTTCTTAGGAAGATTAGGTAACCCTATATACAAATATCACAGTTACTTGCGTAAAGAGAGTGGCCTTCACTATTTAAAGAGAATGAGATTAACAGGAATTCTGTTAAACATTGGAGCTTTAATACAAAGTTAGTTGAGATTATGCTCTTTGATTCACTAGAGCAAGTTTGGTGTCTAGCTCACTTAAAAGAACCATTCAACGTTTCTCACATGGATCCACTTGTAGCCCGTATCAAAAATTGATATTGAAGAAATGAGATATCTAAAATATATATTGTTACAAGCGAAGCTATTGTGCAAAAGAACCTAATGGTAGATGCATCATTAGTTGAAATGCATTTTAAAATAATTAATGATGATTTTAATGAAGGTAAAGAAGTTTAGGTTAATTTAAGAAGGCACTCTTCACTACTTGTGTTTGTTATGAAAGCACCATCTTAGTTGGTTCTGATTGGGTGAGTTAAATCACATGGTTCAATAATAGCCATGAGCTTGATCAATTTAAAGAGTAGAATATATAACTCTCATTTATCGATTTTTTCAACATGCTCATTATCTATTAGTATTTATTGTGTTATACCTGGGTCTTTGGTCTCCATAACCGGAGTAACATGCACTATTGCTAGGTTTCACTTGGGATGAAAGGATGATTATGAGTTATGATTGTTAAACTTTGAGTGCAACCTATAAAAAATGGACAAATAATTTACAATGTAAATATATTCAACATAAATATGAAATTTAATTAATATAACAAACATAGCAAAGAAGCACATAGAAAAACCGAGATTTTTTTCTCATCAGGAACAATTTATTGCTCACCTTGTTGATTTGTCTTATTTTATAAAGAATGTGCAAACACAGAAATGATGTTGCTTCTAAAATTCTGAATGCAATTTGGAAACCCTTTCTTTGTTCTACTATGGTTTCTTAGTTCTAATGGGCCATAGTAGAACTTGGAAACCCTTTCTTTGTTCTAATATTTTTTTCTTGTTCCATCTCAGATTCAACCTATTATATATTAAAGTTGGCATTGATGTGGATAATATTTTTCCATTTGTAGTAATTTTTTCACACTAACATCATTTGGATAATTTTTTCATATTGTAATTCCTTGTTTCTTGTTGAATTATATTTTTATTGTTATTTTTTGCAATGAACTAATTACTATGAATGTGTAGGAGAAGCCAATATTTAGTGTGCATCACTATTAGTTGATATAATCATAAAGACCTTGTTCATATATGATAATTGGCCATATCAAGTAGTTGTGGAGGATGCCATATTGAAAGCACTAAGAGAACCTGCATTTGTAAAAACATTTTCTGCTCCACTTGTTAGATGGTCATTTAATTTTTAAACAGTCATGTCTTGATGTAGGGGCATAATTTAATTTTCTGATTTTACCTTGGTAATTTCTAGAGAATTTAGTTTGTTAGATTGAACGATGATGTGTGTCCAATAAATGGCTTTATTTCCAGGTGGAGCTCGAGATCATCCGGAGGATCATGATATAACTATTGTCATGATAATTTATGTTCCTATTTTGGGTTGATTGGATCCTATATTTTTGGATCTAAAACAAATTGTAATTAATGTCAATTCATATTAATAAAAAAATGCGTTAATTTTTAGTTAACGATGGTATTTTCTATGCTTGGAGTAATTTACTTCAATCTTTTAGCCCAATCCAATTTCCTATTTAGCAATCATATTAACATTGACAATATCTGTTGATAGAACATAAGAAAATAACTAGAAGACAAGCCAACACAAGAGGACACTATATTTCCAGGGAAAAACTCCAATGTGGAAAAAACCCTTTGATCAAATCTTCTTATTATTCTTCAAATTCAGTAGAGAGAGAAAGTACAAGTTATATCAGTCAACATGATACAATACATCATACAATACATAGGAGTGCTATGGCTATGAAGTTCAATATGAAATAATCTATTGATTGCTACTATTACTGTTATATAAGGGATGCTCCTCCAATGGCCATTGATTAGCTATGTGAAGAAGGATTTGTGGAATTTTTATTTACTATAAGATTATGTATAGCTGAGTTGCAGACAACTAAGTAGAATTTGGTAGGAAGTTTTGAGTATGTGTAATTCATAATGATATTTTCTTCTCTTCATTGACGACTTTTCAATGTGCGAGTTTTGACCTAAGACATTGCATTATCAATGTGTCAAGGCTCAAAACTCGACCTATATGTCAACTACTTCTTATGATCGTTCCTAGGAACATGAATCCTAATTTTTGTAGGTTTAAAATTTATCACAAGTTTTCCCTATTGTGGTCGAATTTGTGGATGTTATCTCAAAATTTATTTAAGGTACCATGGATCTAAATTTCTTATGAACTTTCAACACTATAACAAACGTTGGTGCAAATTGTTGATCAATTCTCACTTGGTTAGGGTTATAGATGTTAATGAAAATTTGTGTGCATGCATGAGAGTTGGGTGCAAATGCTCAATGTTGTGTAGCATTAGTGTGATAAATATGGGATAGTGCAAAGCATATTTTTGAAGATTAGTCTAAGTTGTCTCGTACCTAATCAACTCAGTCAAGTTGATTGTTAGTTGAACGGTTAATTGTTGGTTCAATGGAGAGAAGATCTTGCAGGCCCAAATACCAAAGGGAAAAATGGAGCCCATCATGGGGTTCTCTTTGTAATTCTCCACCACTTCTACCTTCCATGCTTCCTCAAACTCCTCTCCAACCTCAATAACAATGCTAGTAGTACCATGAACAGTAACACTACGCTTAGTAGAACTAGAACATGTTTTCCAAATTGCACAAGAACTACTTCCCTCACGAGTCACCATGTGCCATGCTTGGTCTTGCTGGCTCGCTTCCTTCAACTCCTAGTACAACTACCATATCTTCATTGGAACCAACACCCCAAACTCCACTAGACAATGATTCGCCATTTTGTACTAGTGATTCACCATTTGTACTAGTGATTCGCCATGATTTTACAAGATAATATAATCTCGTGAGAGATTCGCCAAAAAATTTATATATACATATTATATTATTAATAAAATCGCCTTCCATTTTTCCTATGTATCATGGGGATTCGCCCATTTATTATACATATAAATTTAGGGGGGTTCTTAAAATTTTCCCTGCTTGAAATTTAGTGCAAAAAATATTTGGGACAGAATGAGTGTTTGGGACAACGTGTGGTTATTAATGGCTTCTCCTTTTTTTGCACCAACAATATAATTATGAGTGTCATCATGAGAGTATCCAACAAAGTCATTATGATAGTGAATCCATAATTTTCCATTTGGAGATCTTCAAAGAGTCTTCCAACCACCATCTAGATCATTAAATGAGATCCTCCAACAATGTCATCATATACCATCAAGTGTTCGTCGAGTCCTTCATGTCATGTCCCCAATCATTGTCTGTGTAATCAAATGGTCCTCCATGTCATCATATAGTTTCCAACCATATCATCAAGACCTTCATCAACTGGCATCATCAAGTGTAGTCTTCTAGGTTACCAAACAAGGTACATGATTGACACTTGGCACCTTAAGAATATTTTCCATCTTGACATCATGCTGGTTCCAACTTCTTCATCAAGAGTTGGCACATCATCATCAATGGCATCCTTATTAACCAAGAGGGACATGTCATCATGAGCAAGGACCTCTTCATATGAGGTTTGCATGATATCACTACAAGGATTTGTCATTAGGGTTCTTAGGTCTTTACAAGAATATTGATCCTCATATTGACATCAATGACAACCTTAGACCAACAAGCTTCATATCCTTCAATGTTGCACACTCACCTCTATTTATTGAGATGTGTCGAGCTCTAACTCAAATAGCTCCATCAGAGTATGTGCCTCCTGGGTCAGAGAAGTTCAGAACCACATTGTTGACGAAGACAAAGAAAGAGGTGGACAAAATGCTTGAGCCTATTAAATCAGCATGGCCAACATCTAGGGTTAGCATTGTTTCTGATGGATGGACAAATCCAACACGACACCCACTCATCAACTTCATGGTGTCTTCCTTGAATGGTCCAGTTTTCTTGAAATCAGTGGATGCACTCGGACAATACAAGCATGCACAATATATGGGCGAGTTGTTTATTAAAGTTATTGAAGATGTAGGTGTTGATTCTAGTGTGAAAATCATTACAGATAATGCACCTGTTTACAAGGTTGTTGGCATGATTGTGGAAGCTAAATATCCACAAGTATTTTGGATACCTTGCATTGTCCATTCATTGAACTTAGCACTGAAATCTATTGCTTCTTGTGTGCTTTGGATTGGAAATATTATTGAGGATGCACGACATATTTGCAACTTTGTACAAATCCATACAAATTCCCTCACTATCTACAAGGAGTACACCAATCTATCATTGTTGATGATTGCGGATACACGGTTTGCCTCTTCATTCATCCTATTGAAGAGGTTGAGGGAGGTCAAGACCACTCTTGGGGCCATGGTTATTTCAGAGTTTTGGTCTTTTTGGATAAAGACAAATCACACAACCTCAAAAAGAGTGATGGGCAGTGTTAGATGATGCCTGGTGGGAGAGGGTAGATCTACTTATTCAGATCATGGACCCTATCATTTCCTTGCTTCGATTTGCAGATACATACCAACCCATCCTTGGAGAGGTTTATGAGGGATTGGATTCCATGACTGAGTCTGTGAGGAACATTATTTTACAAAGTGAGTGCCTCGAGTATGAGACAGCACCAGAGGCCTTCTTCACCACCATACAAGATATTCTTGTCAGCAGATGGGACAAGAATTGCACACCTTTACATTGTTTGGCTCATTCCTTGAACCCAAAATACTACAGCCATGAGTGGCTAAATAGTGGAACTTCCCGCATATTCCCTCATCACATGGATGGTGAAATTTCACAGCGGAGGAAAGATGCATTCAAGTGAGATTTTCAGGATAGGGCATCCCTTGATGAGGTGGAGGATGCCTTTGCAGATTTTTCCACTAGCACTGGGCAATTTGCAGCCTATGACGTAATTAGAGACATGGGGCTAGGAAGCCCTATTCTTGGTGGGAAACTCATGGGGAAACAAGCCCTCCTCTACAACAATTAGCTATGAGGCTCCTCTCTCAAGTGACTTCATCCTCTTGTTGTGAGAGGGATTGAAACACATATGGGAATTTGTATAGTGTGAAAAAGAATAGGCTTGAGCAGTCCAGGGCAGAGGCAATGGTGTATATGCACACCAACCTTCGTCTTATTTACAGGCAGAGGGATGAGTGGTTGAAGGGAAAGAAAAAGACGTGGGATGACTTTCCTAATGATATGGGTCTAGACTGCAGTGTTGACTTGGCATTAGCCAACTTGGATCTCAAAGAGCCAGTGCTAAAGCCTATTACATTTGATGATGGTAATACTGTAGAGGGGTCATCCTCCACACTAGCAGAAGCAGAGATGACATTGGATACAAAGGAGGATGCAACAGAGGAGAACAGTGGTGACCATGATGATGAAGATTGATGACTCATGACTCATGAGCTACCTACTGCCTTGAGGCCTGTGGACTTGTAGTTGTTTTGTATTTGCTATTTCTATTTGGCATTTGCCATTGGCATTGTACTACCTATATAACACATTTTAATTTTGATGACTCAAGGAGAAAACTACAATATCTTGTCTTTATCCTATTAGATTATTGATGAATATGTTACAATTGTATTTGTAACATCAATATGTATGCATAATGTATTAAATTATTAATGTAGCTTTGTATGATTGTATGATGTATCTTTGTAAAACCTACATATAGATGAAGATCTATGTTTGAATCAATGACTTTGTATGAATTTGTATGATATAAACGTGTTTGAACGTGTCTTGTTCTGGGGGCCCACCCTGTCGTGTCTGACACTCGAATCCACGTGTCCTTCATGTCACGTGTCCCTGTGTTAGGTGACTTAGCTTTGCACAATGGAAATTACACCAACAATTAGATAAATGATAGTACACAACAATTTATGCCCAAAATTATTTCTTATTTGTCCATTAAAAATAAAACTCACAAGGTTCCCATATTAGGGATAATGGCCCTTTATATCCCTGTACAAAAGCCAATATGCAAATCTCTCCTTAGACTAAATACCTAGGGCTAAGGACAATTCCCTTAAGTCCTCCTTTACCCAAAATAAGAGACTGTGGCAGTCCTTTGCCCACCTTACATCATCAAACAATAATTTACATACTTGGGCATGCTCCTTTAGCCCATGGTCCTCTATTTTCCCTGTTTTCCTTCACAACTAGCTTGCTATCCCTAACAACCAACATGTTTCTCCTTCCTGTGTCCTTTATTAGTCGTTCAACCAGCTACCCTTAACCTTTAGCAACCCTATCTTCTTTTTTGTAGCCTTTTGTCACCCATGATAGGCCTGCAATCTATTATCCTTAGTTGTGGGCTGCTTCAATCCACCTGCAACCAAATTCCTTGTGGTTGTGGGTCAACTAACCATGCCCGTGGCCTATTTCAGCCTCCTACGACCCTCATGTTTTACCATCTGCAATATGTTTCAACCCTGTTGTTCACACTTGCAACCAACCTCCTCGCAGTCTCAACCCTCTTGTTTAGGCCTGCAACCAACCTAACTAGCTCTCATACAGACCCTAACTCGGACTACAAAACTGAACCTTGCTTTTGACCTCCAAAACCACAAAAAACTCAACCTCTCTAGCTATCCTTTACTCTTGTGGCCCCTTTTACTACTTTTCTCACACCACAAGAAGGCGATCATTTATGCTCCTTGTCCCTTCTATTTATACTTTTCCAAGGAATGTGAAACCTCAAGGGTCATTTCTCTCGGCCCTGCTAACCAACTTGAGCCAACTTGACCCTTAAGCCGACTTATAATTAAATTTAAAAATTTCCTCTTGTCTTTTAATTATTCTCACATGCCCAACACAAAATCCATGTGAGAAGTACCTCCCGATGCTACAATATTTCAACATTTATTCAGTGATTTCCATACATGTAATGAGTTAGGATATTTTATTTTCTTCTTGTTTATAAGTTTAAGTTTGATATGTTTGTATATATAACAAATATTGACAAAATATGCACATAATATTGATCTCAAATAGAAACCATGATTACAAAATCACGCATATTTGATTACAGGAAAGATTGTGTGATTTTGTTTGATGCCCAATCCATGCTTGCTTGTGTAGTCAACTACATAAGAAAAGTTTCCCAGAGGAAAACCTAACATGTATAATTCTAAAATCTTGTTAAGGTAACAAAGATTTTATGCATCCAATTTATGTAATGTGATATTTGTTACTTCAACAATATTAACCGTTACTAGAGTTCTAATAGAAACTTTATTTAGTATGTACACAATTTTATGTTCCCTATGACAATTGTTGCTTCAAATGATTTTCAAAAACAGGTCTTCATCGCCACAAGTAAAACTACTATCTTACACGGGAATTTAAATACATTAGCATAAAAGCAATTTTCCAACAGTGCTGATATGTCTTTAATGAAGACCAAAGAAACCAGAATAGACAACACATCAATGCTACCCAATATGCTAAATAAAAATTGCCCCAAAAAACTCTGCAGCATTTCTGCCACTTAATTCATATTTTTTCAGTCTGCTCACTTACATTGTGATATAGAAATGTCACAGAAGATATGGTATTATAATAAAAGTCAACCCAATGATATGGATCTATACTAACTTTCTAAAACTACAATAAGGGTGTGTTGCGTGCGAGACAGAAGAAAATTCTTACCATCAGTCCAGTAATCTCGGAGTGGGTACCTAAGAGCATACTGCGATTACCTCCATGACTAGTCTATTGCAATATTAGAAGAGAAGTCAACAACCCAAACATATGGACTGATAAAAATTGTCTAAAACTACAGTAATGCTATGCTTCGTGCAAGTCAAAAACTTCTTACCATCATTCCAGTAAGCTGGGACTGAGCACTTCAAAGCATACTGCAATTATCTCCATGACCAGTATATTGCAATATAATTTCATGTTAATCAAGAAAACAACAGCTAGGAATAACCTATTGTGAAATGTTTCTATTACATGAGATTTGACGACTCATAAAATAGATGGAGAAGCATGTTGCACGAAATCTTCTGATCTTCTGATCTAAGTTGAAAATATTTCATAGCAGGGATATCTTGTTGAAAAAAACACAAAGAGATCCCGGCCTCCTGAAAACAATTTTTACAAAATATGATAAGCTCAAGGGTGCCTTTTTTCTGTCAATGCCTCATTTTTTGAAAAGGTATAGGCATGAATAGGTTTTTTATGGCTCCACAAATCAGTTGAAGTTCTCCAATATGTACATCATGGAATCATAAAAAACTAACAAGGGCAAACCACAGCCTTTTTTCACCTCTAGTTCTATAGTATGATTTGTTAGTCACCAACATTGGGAAAGATGAAACCTCAACTACTCTGCCAATCTGAACAGCTAACCAATTAGTCTCATGACTATATTCTTGACTTTCTCAGTATCCCAACTCTGAAAATTTTTAGGAAAAGGAACTTTCAAACTGGTCCTTTTTTAGATGAACAACCAATGGCTAGCCTTTGATGTCATTTCTGCAAAAACCTTTACAGTTTAATCTTCAATGTTTAACTCACCATCTCCCTATAGCTTGTCCCATTCGGACCCTATCACCATTATTAATTAAAAACCTGAATCCAGGTGAGCTGCTTTGCTCCATCTCTGAACTAACATCATCAGATTGGAATGTATTTGTAGAGGGAGCTTGGAATACAAGAACCACTGTGGAGCCCATATTGAATACAGCAATCTGTTAAAATTCACAAATGATATCAGAGGTGCGCATATAAATAACACAAAAAAATGTTAACTACAAGTATGTGGCTTTTCAATGCTAAATTAAGCCATTATGAATTATCTGAGCTCCCACCTCTTGCCCCTTCCTAATCATCAAGCCTGCATCTTTGTTTCCATATATACGCTCATTGGGAGGTTCAGTATGAAATAAGCTTAGCTTTGGCCTATTTGTTTTAAGCTCCGGCTCAATTGGAAGCTGCCAATACAAAAACAAAAATATCAGACAGCTTTTAGAAAACTGAATGTTAGCCTGTGAGTCCCTATACAATCACAAAGTCCTAGATCACCTGTTTATGAGTTGTCTTTATCTTTTGATGAGGTATCATCCTTATCTATGAATGAATTGTCAGTGTGAAAGCATATCCAGATCTAGAGGTGGTTACATCCATGTACTATATATTGATATGATTGGACTGAATATGTTATTGAGAAATGGCTTTAAGCCTTTTCTGCTATCTCGTTCTGTCTCACTAAATATTAACATGGTATCAAAGCTCTTTATTCTCAAAGGCCTGCTAGCTCCTTCATGGTAGTGATCCATGGAAGGTGAGGTCTGAGTTTAGACGAGGTCTCTACAATAAAATTCATATCTACAGCTATTTGGAAGTGCAACGGCACAACAAGGTCATAAAGTTTTCAATTTTTTTATTGACTTAAATTTTAAAGTGTAATTGTTTTACTATATATGCCGGAGAATTATTTCTTCCATTTTTCATGTGGGATATGGTGAAAATAGTATGAATTTGCAGCTGTGAAATTGATGACGCATGCTTCTTCCAACAATATTAGGTAACCGGAGCTGGTTTCCTTCATTTTACAGCCTAGATCTAAAATCTCTCTATTGCAATTTATTTCACAAGGATCTGCATCAGTGACCAGTGATCTGCATCTTGAGAAGTGTGTGCACAGTAATTATGACATATGAGGTGAAGCTCATTCAATGAGGTACATTGTTCGTTCCCCTCAAATAGGGGTTTTAATATTCTTCTTAATCTCATGAGGCTGCCTGTTCTGCAACAGGTGCAACTCAACGGGATGTTTTGTAAATATCCTCATTGGAATTAAACACAAATTTTCCCCATGTGCGACTTCCTAAACTCTTTATGCAGGTGGGAAGTGAAGCAATATTAGACTTTTGCATCAGTGATCTGAGCTCCTGCCATACATGACCAATCTGTGCGTGCAGTGTCAAAATCCTATCTTGGTTTTCATCTTGAAGACTTTCTTTTTCTGGATCCACTCGATTTGCTAATATAAGGGCTCTCTCACATTCCTGAACCTCTTTATTGTGTTGAGATTTTGTGTATTTGGGGTAGCATCAGTTGTGCTCTAGGTGCCAAATTTTGAGGAAGGACTAGAGTTCACCTGATCTACAAGACCCAGAAATGGACTTCGGAAATTTCATCTGGTTTAGGAGATATTAAATTAATTAATTATTTTAATGTATTTTCTAGATTAAAACTTAGGAAACTTAAATAATTAAAGAGAATTTAAACATGTGATGAAATTGTCTTAAGTCACACAAATCAAGCTTTCTTCTAATCTTAGCCATTGATTCAAGATCTGATCATGGTTGTTGGTTTTCCAACAAGAAAAGTATAAAGGAAAGGCTTGGGGTCATTTGTAAAGACACATAGATGCAGAGCACTGAAGCTAAGCTGAGATTCCAAGGCGGGTTCGCTAAGAATTCTCATAAGTGTTTCAGCTGCAGAGAGGGGAATTTAGGCCAAGGGGATGATCTGATCCCGAAGTCTAGAATACACAAGAAGCAGAGAAAAGATCAGGAAAGACAGCGCAGAGGAAGGTAGCAGCAGCAGCAGACGACAGCAACAGTAGCAGCAACAGTAGACGACAGCAGCGGTAGATGGCACTAGCAACAGCAGCAGGGGCAGTAACAGCAAGGACAACGTGATTTTCAGGAAACCCATCAGGGGTTACGCAGAGACCCTTAGGGGCAGTGTAGTGACTACGTCACCCAGTCTAGGGTAACACAGTCCCTTCCAGTGACAGCGCTGAGCATTTGGAGGCCTTCAGAGGCTGACTCAGTGTCTTTTAGGGGCAGATCTGGGGTTTCTAGGCCTAGATCTGGCTGAGTTTTGTAAATCCCGTTTAAGGGTGTAGATCAGTCAGTATGTCTTAGATCAGCCAGGTGCTGCAGATCTAGAGTTTTCTCTGTAGGGTTTTCCAGATCTGGAACCTAGAGTTGTGTATTCAGAAATATTCTTAATAATAGAGCCCTCCAGCAACCAGAGAACGGTGTTCCCACATTGAGTTTTTCCGGGGACAGTTTGTCCAGAAATAACTGTGTCACTTTGTCTATGTGTGCATATGCTTATTCTAGATCTGAATTGGTAGAGACCTATTATGTGTTTTTCTTTGATGTTAACTTGAATTTATTTAGTTGATAACTTATATAAGTAGGAGAAGCTTAACTGGATTAATAGAAATAATTTCTGCATAAGAATTAAGATTCAGAAATTTCTACACATTGCCTGTATGAAAAAGTAGCTGTGCATTAAGGTGGGAAAATTCAATAGACTGAGGGGAAAGCACAATAGCTTTCCTTGCAGATCCTATTGCAGCTTTCATGCAACAACATTGTTTCACAGTGGTATCCCTGACAAGAGCTTCGATTTTCATACTAATAGTACCCTGCATGTGGTGCAACAGAACACAGTTATTATTCCATGCACACACTTCCTTCATGAGTCTCAGATACTGATTATGGCTTTCTCTCTTGAATGCTAGAAAGGGCCCTATCACAGTCTGTCTTAAATAAAAGAAATATCCACACCCGCACCCATCAAGAGAAATGGAGTCTGAAATTGAAGGGAAGGCATCCCATAGCTTAAATGATCTGGCCATTACCCTATTCTAGTGCCACTGCATCAGATCTGATCAGAGAGTGCAAATCGATACCATAAGATGCTAAACTAATATCACTCTTGCTACTGTGTGGATTGATTTGTCAATCAACAAATCAGTTGATGATTCGCTGGGAATCTTTGGTGCATGCAATTGGACAAGTATTGATTCTTATTTGGAGTGCAGCTCTGCAATGCACAGATCCAATTAGAGAAGATTCAGTTTTTAACAATTCACAGAATTTTATTGCATAGATCTATCATTTGATATAGTTTATCAGTTGATAATTCGCTCGTAAACTTTGGTGCATGCAATTGGACAAGTTTTGATTCTTATTTTGGAGTGCATCCCTGCATTGCACAGATCCTGATTTAATTAGAGAAGATTCAGATATGGAGAGGGTTGCCTGCATAGGGAAAAAGGTTTGGCTTCACTTAAAGAAAATCCCGCAGAAATCAAATCAGAGCACTATACATGATGCCCACCTGTTTGAATTCATCAACAATGAGCCTTCAAGATAAATGTTTTGAGGATATTGTCAACCGGGAAAAGACATAATTATTGTGTATTCTTTACTCTTTATCCCACATGGGAAGGATGAAGAAACACTCATTTATTTATATGGCAAAATGACATACGTATCAAAAGATATGAGATGATGAAAAGTGTTTAGTGAGAGGTAAATGAGTTATTCCAAAATTTGTGTGGAACCATTTTCAGAAAAAAAAAATTATTTAAGTTAAAAGGGGCAACTACGGAGCAAGTCACGAAGACAACAAAATGAAAACTTGAGAGCTTGAAAGTGATGCCTTTGATGGAATGATTTCGATTCGATTTCATAATAATCAACATGTTATATGGTTGATCATCACATTATATGATTATTGTCACTTTTGTTCCAAGTCATTCTTTGAGCAAACAGATGAAAGTTTATAAGCTTTACTTTGTAAAGAATTCCCTTATCTTTTCATTGTAACCCCTTGAGAAAGAAAGCAAGAAATCTTTTCTGAAGGAGTAAAGACATAGGGCATCCTTCATAATGATTTCTTCCTTGTTCAAAGGAAAATAGAGTTTAATCATGCCAAAATAAAAAACAAGATGTCACGATCATTTTTGTGTGATGTATGTGTCTTAGGCCTGCTTGAAATCAGAATAAGGAGGTCTAAGTAACATTGTGTCTTAGTTTGTGTAGCTCAGACAAGTGTTCTAGTCTCAGATGGTGTCTATGAGACTAAGGAACAATAGATTAAATTTCTCCAATACCTACAAAAAGTTTCCAAGGAAAAATGCCTTAATTAGAATTAATTAGCCAATCAAGATGATCTTAGCCATTGATTGGAGTTAGATCGTGGTCGTTGATTGCTCGACAAAAGACTATATGAGCAGGTCGATGAGAATTTGGAGAACAAATTTGCAACGAGAGCAAAGGGCACAACAATAAGAATTGAAGACTGAGTTGCCGCAAATAATTCTTCACAACGATTTCCAGTTTCTCAGAGTTAAAAGGGAAATTGACTTTATATGCAGAAGCGACCGAGTTTCCCAGTAGTGCGAATTAACTCACAGAGGCTGAGTTGCCAGAGCAAGAAGGAATTGGCTAGAGTGATTGATGTGCACAGGAGAAGCCGAGTTTTCCAGTAGAAGTCAAATTTTCAGGAGGCCGAGTCAATTTCCTAGCCAGTGCGAGTTTGCCAAAGAGGCCGAGTTAGCTAAGGTCGCATGTTTGGATTAGTTCAAAGAGCTAGAGGGGGGTATAATTGAATCAGAGAGGCCAAGTTGCTTCCATGAAGTCAAACCAAATTGCAGAAGTGAAAGAAACAATTTTTCGAAGGTTTGCTAATTTACAACAAACAATTGTAATATTTTCAATCACAAATTTTGTCGAAGAATAATAAAAATACTCATTTGCAGAACTTGTTTTCCCCACCTTGGGGTTTTTCCAGGGACATTTGTCCAAAAATATCGGTATCTATTATTTTTTGTGTGTACATATTTTCACAATTCCTGTGATTTAATTTTGTAAAGTTGCAGTAGTGTTTTATTTAGTATTTGCCACATTTAAATTGCATAAAACAAATAATCTTTTCAGATAGGTGAATAATAACCAGTAACTGCAACAATATTAAATTTCACATTGTGTACCTCTTACCACTCAAACTAGCAAGAGTCATAGGAGGGGATCCTATAGGGAAACTACTACGTCAAGGGAAATAGTGGAGTGATACCTCACTGTCACCTCAGCTATGGCTCCCTTCTCTTTACAGACTTTCACCAATGGGAGGAGACCAAATATAACAAGGATCACAATAATGAATGTATCAATGATAGGATGAAAGGTAATCCTAAAAAGCCTATTCACAAGAGAGACTCAAATATGTGGCTTGCTTGCTTAGAAAGCAAGGTGAAAGGCTCTCTAGGAAGGGCTAGGAGGATTTAAGGGAGGGGTAGGATTTGAAGATATGACTTGTAAAGGAGATTCCTAGACCTCAAATCCTTGTGGAAACTTGGTTTCCAAATGGTCTTTGAAGGATTGGCTTTGATAAGAAGTGGGACCACACGAGACCAAGTGGACCCAAAATTAGGTCAAGGGGATGGAATTGATCAATCAAGGGTATGCTTGACCTAATTGAAGAGAAGGGGATCAAAGGAGAAATTTTCTTTGATCTTGATGCAATGATCCCAATGAGGTCACTAGCCAAAGGAAACCAAAGGCAAGAATCAATATCAGAGCTAGGGCTTGAAATATCTCAAGATCCCACCATTAGAATTTCATGAGATTTGGAGGGCACCTAGGAGACACCAGCACAGTAGTGGGAAAGAGATCGAATTTTGTTTACGGATGAATCGTGAGAAAATTGATTCCCTAGGTGACCTATGGAGGCTAGGCATAGAAAAGAGAAAAAGGTGAGAGAAATAAGCTCTTAATGTGATCACCTATGGAAGGATCAATGCCTAATCATTTGGGAGTCATGGAGTCAAGGAAGAATTTATAGCTTGAAATAGATTCACCTAGTCAAGGAGACCTTCAAACAACTTCACATGGCATTAGGGCATGATAGAAGCAACTTCAAGGTCTTTACACTTCGATTTTGCAATATTTGATGAATTATCAAGATAAATCTGACACAAACTATCTTTAGGAACATTCACTCATTAATTACATGGCCCGTGACATGATGCAACGCTATAAAAGATCAAATTCCCACAACTTCGCATAAGAAAAGCAGTAAATTTCGGCCTAGTATAGTGAAAATCCCAACAACATGCATGTGAGAAAAGTAAATAACAAGAATAGCATTGAAAGGGCACTTACATGTGAGAAAGAGTATATCCAATCATCAATATATGCCAATAGAGAAGCTCCAAGACAAAATGAAAGAGATCCAAACATCAAAATTCATCCATTCATCCAAACTCGTCCTCCAAGAAGGATAGCGAAATTCTGACAAGAGGAGATAACCCAATCCAAGTGATGATGATGAAAATGAATCATCTCACTTCTACTTATATACTCTAATGAATTCAATTTACCTAAATTGGCTTAATTGAGCCCCTAAAATAAAATAATGTGCATAATAACAATATTTTTGGTGACGAGCCCACCAAATAGTTTAATAATACATGAATAAGCCTCTCAAGAGGGTCGAATGATCAATAAGGTGAGTCGTTGGGCTTTTGAGGAGGCCTAATGAAGTCCAAGGGGTGCCATGATACAAAAATGGACTCCCAACATAGTGGACAAGGGGTTGGCCCTTGTTTTCAAAGCAAGAACTTGTGGTGCTCCCAAGTGGGTGTGGGGGCACAAGGGCAACCTCATGGGTCTCCAAATGGATTGAATATGCCTATAGACCATCTGTAAGGGCTAGGCAAATGACATAAGCCCTCCCTCTGCAGTGGGAGAGATCCTCTGGACCCTGGAACATTGCCAAGTGTTTGGTGCAACAGTGGAGCCAACTGGGCATGGTGGACAAGGTGCATCATCCTCATCCAAAATGGTGGAACATGAGAAATCAATGAGCGTTGTTGGGGATCCATGAAGTAATCTCTGCTATGGTGGAGGCCCATGGCTCTCAATGCTCACCCTACAACTGTCAATATGGCCCTATGGAGGGCTAGGACCCTGTATAGGGAGACCAAGCCCCAAATGGAGATCCACCTGCAATCGTACATAAGATCCAATGCGTCCCCTTACCCTCCAATACAAAAATCATTAGAATAGTCAAGTAAAAAAGCTTACAAGTCATGGAATCAATGGGGCACTTCATGGTGGCATGCCCTCCCATAGTGGGCTTTGGTATGTACAAGTGTCTCCAAGCTCAATAGGGGGTTAACCAAGGACCCTATTAGGTGGTTTCAACCTCTAGAGGGGGGTGACATGTCTATGGTACATCCCTCAAATGGTAGGTGGCAAATGATATAATAATGGAGCGGAGTGGGGATCAAGGGAATCATCTAGACCACATGTCATGGTTCATACGTAGCTACAGTAAGGGAAGCCCACACTTGGGTATGTTAGTGTAGGAGGGAGCAAATCGTGGTACATGAGTTACGCTAACCTTTGTTTTTCCACCCTTCTTCATATGCCTTTTGTCATTTATTGTTTTTTCTTCATAAGTGCTCAGGGCTCCAGGGGATGAGAGCATGATGTGTAATATGTAGCAGTGGATACCCCCTTAAGGTGGGGTGGTTCATCGCCCAACAAGGGTTGGGACAATCATGGGTTCCTTATGATAGAGGGGGCTCATCTAGGGCCCATAAGAACTAGGGTGATGGCCATGGTTAAGGGGTAGAGGTCATGTTTGGCTTTTTCCCACGTGCTAAATTTGTATGTCTTGGCCATCTTTTGCATTTTGTGGCACATTCCTGTTGAGAGTGGCCAAATTATGCTTTTTCTTTTCTTTTTAGTTGCATCAACTTCTGGGGTATTGTTCCAGGACCGACACAAGGTGTGTACAAGGGGAGGGGGAGGCTAACCTTATGTGGATTCGGATGGGAAAATAGATGAATGGCGCTAAAATGAGTGGAATGGGAGTGATGTAGGTGGTATTGGGAAGTGGGACCACACAACCAAAATCGGGATTTCCCATGTAGTGCCAACCCAAAACCCAAATGGTCAGTAAAGGAGATCCCATGGGACTAGGATACAAGGGTAACCACGAAATCTGGCAATGGAGACAAGAATACAAGCCTAACCCACTCTTTCCGTCGAATCCCCCCACCAATCCATGCCCAAAAGTGCCCATGACAAGTAAGGAAAACTACTTAGTGATACCAATGAAAAGCCATACCATTGGAGTCGAAAGGCCCACCTTCAAACATACATTCATGACAAGTGGTCAAGGGACCACATGGCTAGCTTAGGTAGCGAAGACAATGACACATTGAGCTATTTGATGGTTGCTGGCTACCGACTGAGGACCATCTAGGAGAAAAAAATTCTCCTATATACACTACCCACAGGTATTAGGTAATGTTGATTTTTGGTAGCACTGAATGTGCTCCAAGTCTCAAATTTTGTGGAGAGGCTTAGACACATGCATTACAAATAACTCAGAAATGGTTTTGGGAAATTCCACCCAGAAATAGTTTTATAAGAAAAATTAATTATTTTTAATGAGAACCCGAAGTCTAACTTAGGAAATTAACATAATTAATCAGTATTAATATAAACTATGGGTGAATCTTCTAGAAAAAACATATCAAGTTAAAATGTAATCTTAGTCGTTGATTGGAGATCTACTCTCGACCGTTTAAAACTCAATGACAAGACTATAAAGAAAGTCTTGAGGGTCATTTGTAAAACACGCTGAGGCATATACTCAGTTGCCCAAAAAGATCAATTTTCTCACTCGTTGAAGTTCAACAGGAGAAATCGATTTAGAAGGAGAGTTGCAGGGTGGAGACAGAGAGGGATCAACAAGGGTTGAGTGTACAAAATCCAATAGAGAGAAGCAACGCAGAGGGAGGACTGCACAGAGGCAGTGACGCAGTAGCAGTGACAACGCAGGAGTTGTGATAATGGAACTGCGTAGCCACTGCGCAAAGGCTGACGCAGTGAGACACAGAGGGACTCAAAGGCTCTCCAAGGTCAGAAATTTGCTGAAAAGCAAGTGAGGAATTTGACTGTAAATTTCTCATAATATTTCTCTTCTGTGTTGCTGGTCGTTTCTGTACGATAGATTTTTGCTAAAGAATAATAAAAGAAACCCTCATTTGCTGCACTGATTTTCCCGCATTGGGTTTTTTCAGGGACAATTGTCTAAAAATAATTGTGTCATTCTTGTGCTTGTATTTCTTTATATTTTGCTCAACATTTTATTTGTGAAGACTGCAGTTGAATTTGTTTCAATATTTACTAAAGCAATTTCTGTAAATAACTTGTTGCTGAATAATAAGTAGGAGAAATAATATCAGATACTACAGTAGAATTTCGTTTTAGAAATTTTCACAGGTAACAGTACCTATGTGTGATGGAGTATGATGGATGGTGTTTTGTGTCTAGTATTTGACACTCATTTATAATTTGGCATAGGAATAAGCACATAGTCAAAGCATAAATTATTGGAGAACGTAACTAGTTTTGGTCTTCATAATTTGTACCATTATGTATTTTATGTAAAAAAAAAGCAAAAGAAAAAGAAAAGAATTATTATTATGTTCTAGATAATCATGTTCTTCGTGGTTGTAGCTTTTTGAGTCAAAGAAAAAGAAAAAAGAAATGTAAATTTTGGGACAAAAACCCCTCTAGATGCCAAGTTAACCTACATGTCAAACTAGATTTGCCCCAATGGACATGTCTATTCGCACCCCACTAAACTGTATAAAAAGAGGATAGATGGAGTTCATTTGGACATGCACTTAGATGGATTTTTCATATGAAATATCACAGAGAAGGGCAAAGAAGAAGTAGAGAATGAAGTCTGGAAGAAAAGGATATCTTCTTGGAACTAGGGTTTGTGGAAGATTTGTCTTGGTTTGGCTCTTAGTGTTGGTCTCTTATTGATGAATCCGCTGAAAGGAAGGAAGATCTGACTTGGCATCTAGAGGTGGGAATTTATGTGGTCATGGATCTTGGATATCTCATCTGATCTAATTCTATAAGAAGAGATTTTTTGGGTTTTCCCCTTGGAGGGGTTTTTCCCTGGCTTGGAGCCTATATTTGGTGTTTTATTGTCTTTTGCGATCTTCATGTTTTTATGGTAATTGTTTGATGAAGGAAGAAAACATAATAATAAAAATGTTAACAATCTCACAAGTAATTATCATGTTATGGACATTAGATATTAAGTTAAAAACCTCCCAATTTCTAACATAAATAACTATGGCTTTTGCAACAACGAAATTTTTCAAGCCAATTTGTAAAGAGGAAAATTATGTGTCACTTTCACATAATTGACACAATTGCACATTAATTCATTCAGTGAAAATAAATTGTAAATCAATTAAAGACAATCCTCTTTGGTTCAAAAGTTTGTTGAGTCATTGAATTGTACATATTTAAGGATAAGGGCTGAGTTATTGAAATGAACAAAGAGTGTAGTTGCAAAATCTTTCAATGTCAATAAGGTGTTTCTCAATTCTGAAAAAATTGTCATCAAGACCTGCCTAAAATGGAATAAGGAGCTCATTAATTTTCACCAAGTCATTCTAAAATCACATTTCGGGGTGTTGGATTGGTAATCCTTGACAGCCTAAGGTTGAAGGAACAAGCACAAATGAAAGTGACACAAAAGAAAAACAAGTGCAAGTGAGCATGACATGATTGCAAATTTAAAATGGGCAAAGGAAGAAAGTTTCTACAACATGCCAATCAAGAAATTACAGAGCTATATGACCATTTACATGATTTAAATGATTCGGTTATTGATCTTCAGAAGAAAATGGCTATGAAGGATAAAAGGATCGAATCACTTACACAAAAAATAAGTGAAAAGGAGCAAGAGATGTTAATAATGCAAATTGAGAAAACGAACCAAGACAAGTCAATGGTTGATGCTATTTGTGACAAATAGCCTAAAGAAAGTGGTTGATATAGATTCAACAAAAGATATGCATGACGATTCCTTAACTGGTTACAATATGGAATCATTCGTTAACAATGAATTGATTTAGACAAGTTTTGTCAAAGATGAATCACAAGCAAAAGATGCCAAAGCAAGGGTTGATTCTAAAAGCAATATATGTGAATGTGAACTTGATGAATGTTTGGGAGAACATCAACAAGTATAGAATATTCTTTCCAAGGTCATTGTCAAACCTTGGTAAGAATTGCAATTTAGCATGAATCAACATGTCCTAGGATTTGAAAAGCCATCAAGTTTCATATTCTTGACTACTCCAAACTAGTTCAGTTTGTGAATGTTGGATTTCTTGCCAAAATTTTGAAGGTGACCCATTCATGATTTCAACAAGTAGATGCAAGAGTAAATGACGTTGAAGACACAGTTGATGATAAAATCATAGGACAAAATACTTGATGAGATCCAACATTATCATCAAGTTGGCCATGTTACTACAAAACTAGCAGGCCTAGTGCAAAGCCTCACTCGGCTACCCAAGTCTTATGGCAACAAAGAGATTAGCCATCAATATCACCTCAGTGGCCTCTCTCCTGCAATTTTCTGGTTGGATGTTGTCCCCAAAAGGAATATCAAGAAAACCACCTAAAATTAAGATCCTTGAAAATAGTTCATACTCACATAAATAACATATTTACCATCAGTTACTAGTACTACCCACCATAATTTAAGCAAGTATTTGCATAAAAGAAAAAATAGGAACAAGACGTAAATAAATATACTTACCAAGAGTTATTGCCCACAATTATTTATGTGATCTTCAACACTTTAACAAATGAGTAAAACTGTAAATGTGCAGAATTACTAGAATATAATTTACAAAGAGATGTGATTTAATTTAAGAGACATGTCGCTTGGTTATAAAAATTAAAATACGCATGAACTTTTTCATTGTACATACACACTTATCACTCACATATCTCTCTCACACACATTGTGATATCTACTTTATTTTCATGGTTATTAGTTGAATTTCTGAAGTGTGATTGCCTGATAAAGATAAAAGAATTACAATATATATTCTCAAGTAATTACCACAGTTCAGAAATAATGTACTTCTATCAATTGTACTGAAAAATCAACATAAAGAACCTCCAAGTGATTTCACTGACATAGGGTCACACGCATCAGAATGAATCAGATCCAAAATTTCTTTGGATCTACTATCACTACTTGGAAATGACCTTTTAACATTCTTTACAAGTTTGATGGAAAGAATATTGACACAAAAGGTAGATCTTGGAGACAACAACAACTATGCAATCAAAGGAATTGGGACAACATCCGTTGAGTTGGGAACAGGTAAAAATGTTCACTTGAGAAACATACTCTATGTTTCAGGGTTGGAAAAGAATTTCGTTTCAATTTCATGTTTAGAAGATAGAGGCGATAGAGTGGCCTTAATTGATGGGAAAGTCCTTGTGTGGGACAAGGGCTCTAGTACAACCTCTGCAAGGGTTACTGGGATTCTTGAAGGAAGGTTGTATAGGTTTTTGGAGCAATCTTCCAAAGGGATGTGCTCTTCGAAAGAATGTTAAGAAACCCTTTCCAAGCAGTGAAAATAGGTCCAACGAAATTTTGGATCTAGTCCACCCTGATGTGTCTGGTCCCATGCTGATGAAATCTCTTGTAGGTGCTCTATACTATGTATCCTTTATCAATGACTTCTCCTGCAAGACATGATCTATCTGATGAAGTCAAAAGAAAAAGTTTTCAGAATGTTCCAAGAATTCAACGCTGAAGTGGAGAACCAGACAAGGAAGAGAATCAGGATCCTGAGATCAGATAACAGAGGAGAATACACCTCCAAGGAACGCATTTCCTTCTGTAAGGAAGCAGGGATTAAGAGGGAGCTGATAGTTCCCTATAATCCTCAACAGAATGGAGTAGCCAAAACAAAGAACAGATCTATTGAAGAGTCCACGAAGGTGATGATACATGATCAAGATGTACCAATGTTCTTGTGGGGAGAAGCTTCCAAGACAGTCGTCTACATCCCGAATAGAAGTCCTCATAGGCTTCTGGAAGACAAGACTCCCGAAGAAGCATTCACAGGTTAGAAACCACAGGTTGATCATATGAGAATCTTTGGTTGTCTAGTGTTCATACATGTACCCAAGGATAAGAGAAACAAGTTAGAGCCTTCCGGTAAGAAGGGAATATTTGTTGGGTAGAGTGAATCATCAAAAGCCTATAGGATCTATGTTCCAAGGCAAGGACAGGTGGAAGTAAGTGAAGATGTGACTTTTGATGAAGATGCAACTAATTGGATATCCAAAGAAGAGCACTTGGGCACTAAAGATGAAGAGAAGAAGCACGTGGCTCCTAAAGAAGAGGTCACAGGTCCTCCCTCATCCTTCATTCATCCTAAAGATCATGAAGATATGCCAAAAGGACCTTGTGAACCGTTGGAACTTGTGGTTGTTCCTGAAATTAGAAAAACACCAACTTGGCTAAAATCTACTTTGCAAGATGCAAAAGGACATACAACTCCACAAGTCACCTTTAGGGAATCTAAGAAACCTAAGAGGTATTTTGGTTATGTTGCTTTAATGACTAAGATGATTGACTTTGAACCTTCCAACTTTGAGGAATCAACTACTTCACAAGTGTGAAAGGATGCAATGATGGATGAATACCACTCTATTATGAAGAACGACGCTTTGGAAATTGTGCCAAGACCTGTAGGAAAGTTTGTGGTAACCTCACAGTGGATTTACAAGATCAAGCATGTAGCAGATGGAGCATTGACAAATACAAGGCAACATTTGTGGCTAGAGGATTCTCCCAAAAAGAGGGAGAAGACTATGATGAAGTCTTTGCACCAATTGCCAGGTTCACCACTATTAGATCTCTTATCACTCTTGCTTCATTTATGGCATGGAAGCTACATCAAATGGATGTAAAGACCACTTTCCTCAATGGTGTGATTGAGGAAGTGGTGTACCTAGAGCAACCACAAGGTTTTGAGGTTCATGATTGAGAATCGCACGTGTGCAGATTAAAGAAGGCCTTGTATGGACTCAAACAAGCTCCAAGAGCTTGGGATTCTAGAATTGAGGGATATCTAATGAGACTTGGTTTCTCTAAAAGTGTTATTGATCCAATCTTTTATATCATGGTTGTAAAAGGTGAGTCGACGATACTGCAACTATATGTTGATTATTTGTTCATGATTGGTCTAGATCACCTTATTGCTCAATGTAAAAAGGAGTTGGCCTCTAAATTTGACATAAAGGATCTTGGCTTGGTCCATTAATATTTGGGTCTAGAAGTTTGGCGGAACCCTAATGAAATCCTTCTTGGACAAGGAAAATACGTCATCTAGATCCTTTAGAAGTTTGGTATGATGAAGTGCAAGTCTATGGCAACTCCTATGGTGACGAACCTAAGAAAGTTGAGAGATTCTGAGTCTAACCTAGTGGATTCGTCCATGTACTGGAAGTTGATTGGATCATTGATATATTTGGTAAATACCATGCCAAATATTTTCTTTGTGATAAACACCTTGAGCCAGTTTCACATGAAACCAATACATGAGTATTCCATTGTAGCAAAGCATATATTGAGGTATTTGCATGGTACTGTTGACTACTATTTGAGATATGCTTCGAATGGTCAGATATGGCTACAAGGATATACAGACTCTGACTGGGCAAGGAGTGTGGATGACAGGAAGAGTACATCTAGTGCATGTTTGATTTTGGGTTGTGCAATGATATCCTGGATCAGTAGGACGTAGACCTCTGTCGCACTCAATACTGCAGAAGTAGAGTATATTACAACTTGTTTGGCATGTTGTGAGAGAGTATGGCTTCGAAAGCTACTCTATGGATTGTTCAACTAGATGCTAAAACCAACTATGTTATTTTGTGTTAATCAATGTTGTGTGAAGCTAATTCTAGTGTTTCATGATAAGACAACATATTAAGATCAAGTACCACTACATTCGTGATATGGTACAGAAGGGAGCGATGAGGCTTAGTAAATCTCTATTGATGAGAAGACGGTTGGCATTTTAACAAAGCCTCAATCCTAGGCGAAGTTTGTATACTTCAAAGACAAGCTTGGACTAGTGGAGAACTCCTCTATCAGTGAGAGTGAGCATTGATGTGACATCAACATTTGCATGACTCAGATTGTTGTTGGGTGGACAATAGAGGTATGACTCAAACTGTTTATGATAACATGAGCATGACCCAGATTGTTCGTGAGATAGCATGAGGGATAGAAATTCTTGAAAGGAATGGACTTTGAGGCCTGAACACTCGCGGAGTGGATGTCTCTTCAACATCATGGCCTAGATAGAGGCCTTTGGATTTGGGACATGGGTTTCCCTAGGAATTGACAATGGGGGATGGCAACCCTGAACTAGTCAGTGTTGATTTTTGGTAGCATTGGATGTGCTGTAAGTCTCAAACTTTGTGGAGAGGCTTAGACACATGCATTACAAATAACCCATATATCATTTTGGGAAATTCCACCCATAAGCAGTTTTATAAGAAAAATTAATTATTTTTAAAGAGGACCCTAAGTCTAACTTAGGAAATTAAAATAATTAATCAGTATTAACATAAAATGTGGATGAATCTTCTAGATGAAGCAGATCAAGTCTAATATAATCTTAGCCGTTGATTGGAGATCTAACCTCGACCTTTGATTTGTCAATGAGAAGGCTATAAAGGAAGACTTGAGGGTCATTTGTAAATTACACAGAAGGGATCTAGAGATAGAATTTTTTTGACAGAGCAGTGCTCAGACAAAAATCAGATCTAAGTGATTCTTAATTGCAGTTGAGGGGTAGAGTAATTCCGGTTGGAGATCTTCCTGAGCCGAAGAATACATCTCGAAGAAGACAAAGAGCAATATCAGCGTAGCAGCAAAGCAGAGGCAATAGTGGTTGCGCAATAGCCTAGAGGAAGTTCGAGTTTCAGTTGAGGATCAGTCAGATCCAGAGCCGGAAAGCCGGGATGTGAGACTGGAAGGGGCCAGAGGGTCAGATCCAGCCAGTAGAAGATCATCAGCTCAAAAGCCACGCAAACCCCACGTAGAGTGACGCAAAGACTTTGCAGTGACTGCGCAGAGCAGTGGAGGGCTTGCCATCTGGGGTTTGTTGATCAGTCGGACTTCCAGTATAAGCGTGTGAGGTAATCTCACCAGCTTCTTTGTCAGTCATATTCTCTGCAGGGATAGCCAAAAAGGCATCCCAGATTGTATTCAAAAAATTATTGCTTAATAATAAAACCCTAAGATCTGCTGCACTGATTTTCCTGCATTGGGTTTTTCCAGGGACGTTTGTCCAAAAACAACGATGTCCTGTGTGTGTGTTATTTTTCTTGCTCAGATTTCTGTTTTCACAAATATTTTAAGGGGTGAAGGTTGCTTCAGTAACTGCTTCGATATTTTAAGAAGTAATCTTATAATAACTTGTTAAATCGGAATTTCATGTAGGAGAAGTAGTTCAGTTTGTTGCAGTAGGGATTCCAGAGATCTTGGAATTTTCACATAGTACAAGAGCATGTATTGTGAAATAGGAAGAGCAGATCCAGCGTTGAGTCGGAGGCCAAAGAGCTGCAGAAAGCAACCATTCGAATCCCCAGAAGGATTGTGCAATCCAAGCCAGGAGGGTGGAAAATTTTGAGAAAGTCTCTCTTTGAGTGAGCTGGCAAAGAGGTAAGATCTCTAGATCAGAATTTTTCCAAGGCAGAGGGAGCAACGCAAAGCTGGTGGGACACAGTTTCTATAGGCAGATTTTGATTTTTCCAGGCAGAAAGTCGTCAGAAGAAGAAGCAGCACAATGAGGGAGTTCTCTTCCTTAGGAAGTTCCTAGCGGGGGGATTTTAGTTTTTTCAAGAGCTAAGCAACAGATCCAGGTAACATATCTACGAGCTCCACAAAGAGTGTGTAAGCTTGTCTAGTGTTGCGCAGAGGGGGAAGAAGAAGAGCAGATTCGACATTTTTGACGGCCATGGCAGCTCATGGGCTTACAGATCAGGACCGGTTGGAGGGAACCTCCAACTACATGATCTGGAAGGCAAGAATCACTTGTCTTCTAGATGAATATGATCTCAAGCTCTTCATGAAAAACACGATAGCTGTCCCTACAGATCTAGATCCGTTGAAGTAGTACAAGGTTGATATGGCAAAAGAAAAAAGGCTAATCCTTGATGGAGTCAAGGATCACATTATGTCCCATATAGCTGGCAAAGATACTGCCAAGCAGATGTGGGAAGCCTTGGCCACACTATATGAGAGATCTTCTTAGCAACAGAAGATGTACCTTGAACAACAACTAAGGATGGCACAGATGCGGAACGGGGAGCGCATTGATCCGCTCCTATCGAGACTTCAGGAGATTCATGACCAACTTGCAGCAGTAGGTTCTACTGCTTCTCCTACAACGATGGTGAGATTGGCATTGAATGCAGTCACTGATGATTGGCAAGTATTTGTCCAGAGCAACCTGGGAAAAGCAACCTTACCAAACTAGGTAGAGATGTCGGCTACTCTTCAGCAAGAAGAGCTAAGGAGAGACTTGGTCAAGTGCAAACTTGATGGCAGCAGCGGCACTAGATCCAATGTGAAGCATGAGGAGGAAGATGCAGCCCTTGCATCCAAAGGGTAGCAGCAACAGCAAAGACGTAAGAAAGATGTCTCGAAGATCAAGTGCTTCAAGTGTGGTGAACTTGGTCACTACGCTTCCCAGTGTCCTTTGAAGAAAAAGGACAAGGACGAGAAACATGATTCGAAGGTTGCAACCACGAAGATCGATGAGGATGAGTACGCCATGAGTTCCCATGCATCTCCAAGAAGGAGATGGGGCAACATTGAGTTGTAGTTTAGCAGAACTGCAATTGGGTAGGATCCTGGAGTAGTCCACCTCGAGGATCACAACCTTGCTACGGGAGCCCATAATCAGCAGTAGCAGGCTGGAGAAGTTTTCAGTCGGTGCAGAGTGCAGAGACAACAGATGCAGTGGTTAGCAACACTAACATCTTAGCAATGCAGACCAAAGTTACAACAGCGTAGAGGGACACAGTGCAGAGTAGCAACAACGTAGTGCTTCAAAGGGATAGTGTGGTTCTAGCAGCAGTCAAAGTTTCAGCATCGAGATGCATCCTGAACACTTGTTTAGATTCATGGATGTTTTTCAGTTGCTTCTCTCAGCAGCTGAGTTGCAGTGCAAAGTTAGCAGTGGCAATGCTAGCAACAGATGCAATATTTGAGAGGGAGTTCCAATACAGATGCAACATTTGAGAGGGAGTTCCAATACAAAAGCAATGTTGATTGTGGCAGGGTCAACAACAATACAGTGCAGCAGCAGAACAGTGATTGATGGGCAGCATGTTAGACATCATCATCGCAGAGGGAGATGCTTCAGAGTCAGAGCAGTGTGCAATAGGGCATATCTGTTAGAGCACATTCCTCGCTAAGAGGGAGTGTTGATTTTTGGTACCATCAAATGTGCTCTAAGTCTCAAACTTTGTGCAGAGGCTTAGACACATGCATTACAAATAACCCGGATATCGTTTTGGGAAATTCCACCCAGAAACAGTTTTATAAGAAAAATTAAGTATTTTTAATGAGGACCCTCAGTCTAACTTAGGAAATTAGAATAATTAATCAGTATTAATGTAAACTGTGGGTGAATCTTCTAGGTTAAGCAGATCAAGTCTAATATAATCTTAGTCGTTGATTGGAGATCTAATCTTGGTCGTTGATTTGTCAACGAGAAGGCTATAAAGGAAGACTTGAGGGTCATTTGTAAATTACATTGACGAGATCTAGAGATTGATTTTTTCTAATGGAGCAGTGCTCAGACGAAAATCAGATCTAAGTGATTCTTGGTTGTAGTTGAGGGGCAGAGTAATTCTAGTTGGAGATCATACTGATGCGGAGAATACACCGCAAAGAAGACAACGAGCAGTATTAGCAGTGGCAGCATAGCAGTTACATAGAGACTGCGCAGAGCCAATAGTGGTTGTGTAGCAGCCCAGAGGAAGTTCGAGTTTGAGTTGAGGATCAGTCAGATCCAGTGCCGGAAAGTCAGGGTGTGAGACCGAAAGGGGCCACAGGGTCAGTCCAACTAGCAAAAGATCATCAACGCAGAAGTCACGCAGTCCCCACGCAGAGTGACACAGAGACTGCGGAGAGTAGTGGAGGGCTTGCCATCCGGGGTTTGTTGATCAGTCGGATTTCCAGTATTAGTGTGAGGTAATCTCACCAGCTTCTTTGTCAGCCATATTCTCTGTAGGGATAGCCAGAAAGGCATCCCAGATTGTATTCAGAAAATTATTGCTTAATAATAAAACCCTCAGATCTGCTGCATCGGTTTTCCCGCATTGGGTTTTTCCGAGAACGTTTGTCCAAAAACAACGGTGTCATGTGTGCGTGTTATTTTTCTTGCTTCGATTTTTGTTTTCACAAATATTTTAATGGGTGAAGGCTACTTCAATAACTGCTTCGATATTTTACGAAGTAATCTTATAATAACTTGTTAAATCAAAATTGCAAGTAAGAGAAGTAGTTCAACTTGTTGCAGTAGGGATTACAGATTTAGATCTTGGAATTTTCACAGTCAAAGTACCATGAGGTGAGGCGCCCAACGGATCATGGTGACTAGTTAAGTACCACTGGTTAGGAGAGCTAACTAGGGTTGTGGTACATATTGATGATGATGCTAATGTAGGTCAAGGGTATTTACTATTAACCTAGATAAAGATGCTATAGATGAGATTTACCTTTGTTTTTAGAAAGATCATGTATATAGAAATCATATGGATAGTCATTATGAATACCTCCCTAGCTAAGAGGGAGTGTGGAAGAATATAGCTATGGTCAGTCTTCATAATCCTTTGATGTATTTATAATACTATGTAAAAACATGAAAGAAAATAAAATTTTAAATTAGAAGAAAGAATATTAAAAGAAAAGAAATCAACAAAACCACCTAAAATTAAGATCCTTGAAAATAGCTCATACTCACGTAAATAACATATTTACCATCAGCTACTACCCACCATAATTTAAGCAAATACTTGCATAAAAGACAGAATAGGAACAAGATGTAAATAAATATACTTCCAAGAGTTATTGCCCACCATTATTTACGTGATCTTCAACACTTTAACAAATGAGTAGAAATGTAAATGTGCAGACTTAACTAGAATTTAATTTACAAATGGGCGTGACTTAATTTAAGGGACGTGTCTCTTGGGTATCTTGGGTATAAAATACACTTGAACTTTTTCATTTTACATACACTTATCACTGACATATCTCTCTCACACACACATTGTGATATCTACTTTCTTTTCATGGTTATTAGTTGAATATTTGAAGTGTGATTACTTGATGATGATAAAAGAACTATAAAATATATATTCACAAGTAATTACCATATTTCATAAATAAAGTACTTGTATCAAGTGTATTGAAAAATCAACAAAAAGAAAGATCTTAAAGAGGGTCACATTGGACTAGAGGTAGGAGATAACCGCCAAAATGAATTAGGAGAACAAGGATACAGTGAAAAGCAAAAAATTAACCAATTTAATCCATGATCTACAGTAGAATGCCTTTAACCATTAAATGAAAGCACCTGATACAAAAATGGTTAGTGTACCTCATATTTGAAGACCCACTTTCATAGGGTGAATGGGCTATGTTACTACTCAATTTAGCAGGGGTTCCAAAGGGAGTACTACTAGATCAAGTGGCAACAATGGGACAAGGAATCACTGTCACCTCAGTCGATGTCCCTTCCTCTTTACGAACTTTCACTGATGGGAGGAGTCCCGTGTTGATTTATGGTAGCATCAGATGTGCTCTAAGTCTCAAATTTTGCAAAGAGGCTTGGACACATGTATTCCAGAATACCCATAAATTGTTTTGGGAAATTCCACCCAGATAAGGTTTTACTAAAATAATTAATTATTTTTAATGGAAGCCTAAGTCTAAACTTAGGGAATTAAAATAATTAAAGTGTATTAATAAAACTGGGTGTGAATCTTCTAGAAAAAGATGAAGATCAAGTCAAGTTAATCTTAGCCATCGATTATGTTTTAATTTGGGCCGTTGATTTCTCAACGAGAAGATTATAAGAAGATCTTCGATGGGCATTTGGAAGAAACATCGAGAGAGAATCTAGAGATCGATTTCTCAAGTGAGCAGCGCAGAGCAGCCGGAGAGATCATTGAAGTGATTCTTGCAAAGAGGGGCAGAGATAATTTCTAGTTGGAGAGATTTTTCCTGAGCTATGAATACATCGCAGAGAAGGTAGAGAAAGAACTAGATGAGGCAGCATAAGGGCTACGCTGGGCAGCGTAGAGCCACGTAGAGGCAGCATTGAGCCTCTGGGGATATACACTATTTTGCTGAGGTTCAGATTAGATTTAGTGCCGAGAGTCTGGGCATGAGATCGGAGGGGCAGAGGATCGAGCATCTAGCCAACAAAAAGATTAGCCGAAGGGAGTGACGCAATCCCCAGCAGTTGTGACGCAGAGTTGCATAGAGGTTGCACGGAGGCAACGTGGGGCTTGTCAGTTCAGGGTTGGGTCAGTGTCAGATCTCTTCTGTTAGTGTGAGGTAATCCTCACTATTTTTCTGCTAGTCAGATTCTCTGTTGGATAGGCAGATTTGGGCATCCAGATTGTATTAAAAAATTAATGCATAATAATACAAACCCTCAGCTGCTGCACCGGTTTTCCGGGGACATTAGTCCAAAAATAATGGTGTCATATGTGTGTTTATTTCTTCTTGTTCAGTACTTGTCTTCCGCATTTTTTTTATTTAGTGACAGTTGCAGTTGTATTTGCTTCGATATTTACTTGTAGAACACAGTAAATAACTTGTAAAATTTAACGAGTAGGAGAAGTAATATCAGTTTGCTATAGTAGGAATTTGGGTCATCAAATTTTCACATGGTATCAAAGCGCAGGTGAAGCAAGGGACCAGAGTCAAAAGAGCTAGTGCTAAGTAGAAGAGGGAGATCAAATAGTTGCGTAGGCACCAGATCAAATCCCCAGAGGGATTGCACAGTCCAGGCAAGGAGGGAAAGATTCTCAAGGAAAATATCTCTCTAAGTGAGTCGACAGAGATGTAAGATTTTCAGCTTGTGATTTGTTAGTGGCAGAGGAAGCAACGCAGCAACAAATTCAACGCAAAATAGTCTACTGGTGGGACGCAGTTTTTTGCTGCAACATTTGTTGGTGTAGAAAAGCATTAGAAGAAGAAGGAGCATACTGAGCGAATTCTGACCTAAGAGAATTTCTTGCCTAAGAAATTCTGATTTCCCACACATAAGCAATAGTAACTGAGATTTATTTTGCTCACTCCAACAGGGAGTGCGTAGAGCCAGCTACACAAAGGGTTAGAGGCAACTTTCAACATTTTTTTGGGTGAGATGGCAAGAACCGGGTTGAGAGATCAAGATCGGTTGGAGGGTGCTTCCAACAAAGTAATCTGGAAGGTAAGGATCTCCTTCCTTTTAGATGAGCATGATCTCAAAACCTTCATCGATAGTGTGGTAGCTGTCCCCGCAGATCCGGATCCATTTAAGGCCTACAAGAAAGATATGGCTAAAGCCAAGAGATTGATCCTCGACGGAGTGAGGGATCATATTGTTTCACATATTTCTAGCAAAGGGACTGCCAAGGAGATGTTGGACACATTGGTTATGCTATACCAGGGGTCTTCCAAACAACGGAAGATGTTCTTGGAGGAGAAGATGCGATCTACAAGGATGCAAAAGGGAGAGTGTATAGATGCATTCCTATCAAAATTTAGGATGTTCGAGATCAACTAGCAACTATAGGGTCAACACCTCAAGCGACAAAGATGGTTATATTGGCTCTGAATTCTGTTTCTAAAGAATGACAAGTCTTTGTTTAGAGTATTATGGGCAGAGAAAAAGTTGTTGGATTGGGAAGGAATGTGGGAAGCTCTTTAGCAGGAAGAGATGAGGAGAGACTTAGTCAAGTGCAAGCTTGATGGCAGCAGTAGCAGTGGGACGAAGCCCAAGGAGGAGGTGGAGAATGCAACCCTTGCATCAAAGGGGCAATAGGGGCAGCGGAGGCAGAAGAAGGACGTCTCAAAGATCAAATGTTTCCAGTGTGGTGAATTTGGTCACTACGCTACACAGTGTCCTCTCAAGAAGAAGGACAAGGATGAGAAACATGATCCACATGCTGCAATCGCGAGGATTGAGGAGGAAGAGTTTGCGATGATTGCCCACATATCTCCAGGGGAGAATTGGGGTGATCTAGAACTGTAGTTCAAAAGAGCTGCAGTTGGGCATGATCCTTGAGGAAACCACCTCTTGGATCAATACCTTGCTACGGGAGCCCATATCAGAAGTGGCAAGATGGACCAGTGTCAGTTGGTGCAGAAGAGTGTCAAAGTGACATCGTAGTGGCTAGAGAGCACCAGAGACTAAGAAGCACTGAGCAAATTTGGCAGCAGTGCAGTTGGCACAGTACAGAGTCAGCAACAACGCAAAGGTTTCATAGGGTCGACGTAGAGACTAGAAATGGTCAGATATTTAGTATCAGATGCATCATGTTGAACACTTAGTTCAGTATTTAGTGCAGATGTAGTTGGTAGCAACATGCAGAGGCAACAACAACACAAATGCAACAACGCAGTAGTTGGTGGGCAGCAGTGTCAGACATCAACAATGCAGAGGGAGATGTTACAGAGTCAGTGTGATGCTTCAGCAACATGCACTACTAGAGCACATTCCTCGCTAATTGCGAGTGTTGATCTCTAGTAGCATCGGATGTGCTCTATGTCTCAAATTTTGTAGGGAGGCTTGGACACATGTATTCCACCCAGATAAGGTTTTATTAAAATAATTAATTATTTTTAATGGAAGCCTAAGTCTAAACTTAGGGAATTAAAATAATTAAAGTGTATTAATAGAATTGGGTGTGAATCTTCTAGAAAAAGACGAAGATCAAGTCAAGTTAATCTTAGCCCTTGAATATGTTTCAATCCGGGCCGTTGAATTCTGAACAAGAAGATTATAAGGACTTTGATGGGCATTTGGAAGACACATCAGGAGAGGATCTAGAGATTGATTTCTCAAGTGAGCAGCGCAAAGCCGCCAGAGAGATCATCGAAGTGATTCTTGCAGTGAGGGGCAAAGATAATTTCCGGTTGGAGAGATTTTTCCTGAGTCGGGAATACATTGTAGAGAAGGCAGAAAAAAACCAGAAGAGGCAGCATAAGGGCTACGGTAGGCAGTGTAGAGCCACGTAGAGGCAGCGCTGAGCCTCTGAGGAGATACGTTATTTTGTTGAGGGTCAAATCGGATCCAATGTCGGAAGTAGACATGTGAGACCAGAGGGGAAGAGGATCGAGCATCCAGCCAGCAGAAAGATCAGCCGAATGGAGTGACGCAGTCCGCAACAGTTGTGACGCAAATTTATGCAGAGGTTGTGCAGAGGTTGTGCAAAGGCAGCGTGGGGCTTGTCAGTTCAGGGTTGGGTCAGTGTCGGATCTCCTGTGTTAGTGTGAGGTAATCCTCACTATTTTTTTGCCAGTCAGATTCTCTGTTGGATAGCCAGATTTGGGCATCTAGATTGTATTCAGAAATTACTGCATAATAATACAAACCCTCAACTGCTGCACTGGTTTTCCCACAATGGGTTTTTTCGGGGACATTAGTCCAAAAATAATGGTGTCATATGTGTGTTTCTTTCTTCTTGCTCAATAATTGTCTTCCGCATTTTATTTTATTTAGTGACGACTGTAGTTGTATTTTCTTCGATATTTACTTGTAGAACACAGTAAGTAACTTGTAGAATTTAACAAGTAGGAGAAGTAATATCAGTTTGTTGCAGTAGGAATTCGGGTCATCGAATTTCCACATCCCGGTATAAGGAAATCACTAGGAACAATGAGTTAATGATAGGATGAGTAGTGATTTCTAGAGCCCATTCACAAGAGAGACTCAAATAAAAAGGCTTGCTTGCTTTAAAAGGAAGATGAAGGGCTCTCTAAGAAAGGCTTAAGGAGGGAGGCATTCCTTGATGAGGGATGCCCTAGACCTAATATTCCTTTAGAAACAAGGTTTCCAAGTGGCTTTGGGAGGTAGTGAATGATGGAGATATGGGACCACAAAGAAGCCCAAGAAAACCCAAGCAAAGCCTAGGGTTTCGGGTGAATCTTCAAACAAAAGGTCTAGGCCAAGGTAGGGAAAAGAAGGGATCAACAATAGGTGAAGTTCCTTTGAGTTTTCTAGCAAAATAGATCCCTTTGAAGGCCACTAACCTAGAAGGACCAAGAATGACCAAGAACCAAACAATTTTGGAGCTAGGGCTTGGTGTATCTCATAAACCTACTGTGGGATCGACTTCAAACTTGGAGGGCATGTGGAATTTGGATGACACCCTAGCACAATTCCTAGCTAACTCGCTGAGCAAGATGATGGCTCCAACGGGATTCGTTGGATGCCCTAGCTTGGTCGTCTAGGGTTAGGGGAAAAAAAATATGGAAAGAAGGATAATTTAGGGTGATCATCTAGGACTTGAGACCAGTGCCTAGCCAATTGTGGAGAATGGAGTCAAAGTGAATTTGATTTAGGATTTTTGCTCTTCCAAGTACCCTAGTTGCAACTTCGCTTGCCCTAGAGAAGTAGCTACAAGGTCACAACAAGGATTCATACTTCGACTTCTAGACCCCATTCACAAGAGAGACTCAAATAATAAGGCTTGCTTGCTTTAGAAGTAAGATGAAGGGCTCTCTAAGAATGGCTTTAGTGCCTAGACCTAGGGATTAGAGGCATTCCTTGATAAGGGATGCCCTAGACCTAGGATTCCTTTAGAAACAAGGTTTCCAAGTGGCTTTGTGTCATGTGAGGTAGGGAATGATGGAGATATGGGACCACAAAGAAGCCCAAGAAGACCCAAGCAAAGCTTAGGGTTTCGGGTGAATCTTCAAACAAAAGGTCTAGGCCAAGCAAGGGAAAAGAAGGGATCAACAATAGGTGAACTTCCTTTGAGTTTTCTAGCAAAATAGATCGCTTTGAAGACTGCTAATCTAGAAGAACCAAAAACCAAACGATTTTTGAGCTAGGGCTTGGTGTATCTCACAAACCAACCGTGGGATCGACTTCAAACTTGGAGGGCATGTGGAGGATAGCGTAGCGCTGTTCCTAGCTAACTCACTGAGAAAGATGATGGCTCTAAGGGGATTTGTTGGATGTCGTGGCTTGGTCGTCTACGGTTAGGGGAATTTTTTTTGGAAAGAAGGATAATTTAGGATGATCATCTAGGAATTGAGACCAGTGCTTAGCCAATTGTGGAGAATGGAGTCAAAGTGATTTTGATTTAGGATTTTCACTCTTCCAAGGACCCTAGTTGCAACTTCGCATGCCCTAGAGAAGCAGCTACAATGTCACAACAAGGATTCATACTTCGACTTGCAAGTTAATGGAGTTTCAAGGTGTAAGGTGTCAGCCCACCCTTATGAGTAGTTCAATCTTTTGTCATGATGAATAACATATGCAACGAGCCAAGATTACCAAGTGTTTATGAGTTTCACATAAATAATTAGGGCACAAAATAACCATAGCATAGTGTTCTATACATTAGACAACAAACATGAAATTTTTTGCATAAAGAGCACTTACATGACAAAGACATATCCATCCATTGGAATTGCAACAATGAAGCTCCAAGATAAAATAACAATCTTTCAAACATACAAATGCATCAAATAACATCAAATTCATCCAATAATAGCAGGTTTGAGTTCTTTTCTCCAAAGAGATACAAATCCAAGTGATGATGAGAGACCAGATGAGCTTCTCTCGTATTTATACACACCTCTAAGGAGTTCGAATGGCTAAATTAGGCCTAATGATGCCCCTAACAATAAAATAATGTGAAAATAACAATACTTTGGTGACAAGCCCACCAAATAGCTCCACAATAAGAATAATTAGCCTCTCAAGAGGGTTGAAATAATAGATAAGTAGCTAAGAGAGTTGTTGGAAGGCCTAATGAAGCCCAACATGTGTCAAAATGAATAGAAGGGCTCCAAAAATAGTGATGAAGGGGATGGCCCCTTGATCTCCAAGAAAATGACCTATGGTGCCCCTAAGTGGTTGTGGGGGCACAAAATCATCCTCATGGGTCTCCAACTGAATCGAAAAAGCATGTATCCCATCTACAAGGACTAGAACGATGATGCAAGCCCTCCCTTTATCTCCCATGGTAAGACACAACTCCATTTGGGCCCTAGATCAACTGCCAAGTGTGTAGTGCAAGACTGTAGCTGGTTGGGAAAGGTTGTCCAGGTGCATCATCATCATCCAATAAGTGGGACGAGCAAGGAATGAATGGTGCTGAAGGATCCCATGGCATGGCTATCTACTCTCTACTATAGTGGAAGCCCATGGCTCTCAACGCACACCCTATAAATGCCAATATGACCCTTTGGAGGGCTTCGACCCTGTACACGGAGACCAAATCCCAAGATGAAGACCCACCCGCAATATTGTATAAGATCCAATGTGTCTCCTCACCTTCCAGTACAACATATCATTAGTGTAATTGAGAAAATGAGCTTACAATTCATGGCACCAAGTGGGCACTTCATAGTGGCAAGCCTTTGCATAATGGGCATTAGAGCGTACAAGCGTCTCAAAGTTCAAGAAGTAGGATAATCTAGGACCCTATTAAGTGGTTTCAACATCTATGGAATTGATAGGTCCATGGTACATTCGTCATATGGTTGGTGTCATGTGATATAATGATGGAACAGAGTGGGGCATTAGGGGAAGGCTCCAAGCCACATGCCATGGTACAAGGGTAGCTATGATGAGGGATGCCCACACTTGGGTGTATAGATGTAGGAGGGAGAAATCGCGGTACACAATATAAGAGTGAACACCCCCTTTAATGTTGGGAAATCCATCGCCCACCAGGGGTTGGGACAATCATGGGTTCCTTAGTGATGCAGGGAGGGCAATATATGGGCCCTGGGAACCAAGGTGATGGCCATGATAGTAGGGGTAGAGCTCATGTTGGCTTTTGCCCACGTGCTAAATTTGTATGTCCCAACCCTCTTTTTCATTTTATGGTACATTTCGTGTTGAGTGACCAAATTATGTTTATTACTTTCTTTTTAGCTACATCAACCTCTGGGGTATCGTTCCATGACCAACCTAGAGTTTGGACAAGGGGAGGGAGAGGCTAACTCCATGTGGACCCAATGGACAAATGTGGACCCAGATGAGAAATATCAATATGTGTTAAGGGGTTATAATGAATGGAAGGTGTTATGAATAAAATATATATAAAATAATATAAATAATGTAAATAACAATAATAATGATTAATGATTAATTAACTAATAATTAGTAGTGAAGAGGCATGTCTTTAAAAACATGACCGTTTGTGAAGAGGTACTTGCCTAGGTATATAAGCAACCCCTCACCCTCATTGTAATCATCTCATCAATTCCTTTATATAATATTCAATATACAATTACTTGTTCCTACAATGGATGTCTTTGTCTTCGAAGTATTCTGAAGATTCTTGTGAAGTATGAACTTTGTTCATTACAGCGGTATCAGAGTCGCGTTCTCCAATCTCGGCCTTTGGCCATTCAGTCTTCGTCAACCTTGTTGTTGTTGCAATTGAGCCATTTCGCTACTCAAAAAATGGAGCTTCTTCATTTCATACTCAGGCTTATGGCCATTTAAAAAAAAAGAAAAACAAAATAAGGGTTGAAGGAAAAAAAAAAACATATATATAAGGAAGAAAAAGAAATTATAGGAAAATAAATAATATATATATATATATTGTAAAAAAATAAACAAAAAAGTTATATTATAAAAAAGGGGATATATAAATTAAAAAAAAAATATTAAAAAGCAAAGTTATATAATAAAGAGATTGTATTGAAAAGAACAAAAATTTAGAAACAAAAAAAATTCAAAAAAACAAAATGTCGCTCGACAAAGCCCACCATCGTCACTGTCGCCTAAAACCTGCCAAAGCACTACCTCAGCCACCGGTCGATGAACCGCAAAAGATGTTGTTGGATTCTTTAGCCCTTGCTACCGCTTGTAAATTAGACAAATCTGTTGTCTGTAGCCATCCTGCAATGCTGACATACACACCCCTTGCACCGTCGCTCGAATTATAACTGTTGTCGCTACAAGTCTACCCCCGCTGCCACCATTCCACAACAACAGTATGCCTACGCTAGCATTGCCAGTTCAACGCTTTCGCCGTCCTTTTTTCCTGCTCGGCCATTGTACAGTCCATCACATCTTTACCACGGGAGCACATTTCTTCATTTTCTGTACTGTTGTCTAGACTCTATACTCCTACTTAAAATTAAGTGAAATGCTAGAGTTGTGAGAAAAAAAGTCACGACTCTTGCATGAGGTTATCATAATTACTAAATAATTGTGATAATTTGATTCCAATTAAAATTGTGGCAACGACACAATTATATCCAAGTTTTGATTAAAAATTTATGAACGGATATGGATTAGAGATAAATGATAAAGTATTAAAAAAAATCAAAAGGAGACATTATTTAATATTAAAAACAAATTATGGTGATATTAAAATAACTTTGAATAAAGTGGAAAATAAGGAAAAAGAAAAGAGAGAATATTATAAAAATTGCAGGATTATCAAAGAGAAAGGGTGACATATTATTTAATCACCATATATATAAAGTGATAAAAGATGTTATGTCAAAGTTCAAGGACATTGAATAATTAAACCCTACCCTCATTCAGAAAAAACAATAGATGGAGTCTAGTTCAAAAATAAAGGAAAGGCGATTTTCGGAAACCTCACATAATTATGCTTCAGTGCTATTTACAAATAAAGTATCTATTGTAGGAAAAGATGTTACTATTGCTATCTCATCGATCAAAGATAAAAATTATATAAAACCTAAAATCACAAACCAATTAGTGGTTCCTAAGTCAAATAAATCGAAAAATTAGACTGTTTTGGCAACAAAAAATATGACATAACCAATTTACAGTTAAACTTTAGGGATATATATTTAGATCGCAATTCTTAGTTCAAACCCTATGGAACAATTAAGGTGATATTATTTTGGGTTCATCCTAGAAGGAAACTCTAGGGTCCTTCATCCTAAATACGAATAAGAAGTTTTTGACATTTTCATACAAAGATAAAAATGACACTACAAGATGTTACATTGAAGTTGAATTCAAAAACACTAGAAGACATACAAAATATCTCAAAAGTAATTTCTCAATAAAGTAAAAAACTGATACAAAATATGCAAAGGGAAGTTAACAAATTCATTGCTGACCAAAATGAAGAAGTTACTCGCCACAAGGACCACAACGAGAAATTTTTGATGCAAATTAAAAAACTTAAAAATGATAAGAAATCCTTGAAAAACAAACTAGAAGAACTCAAAACGAAAGATGTATCGAATTCTTCAGACGTAACCATCCAAGTTGAAGGAAAAGGAATGAATGTCGAGTCAGTCAATATCAGAGCTCAAGAATATGACAACCCAGTTGAAGGGAAAACATATTCAGAAGTTGTAGTTCGGACGATGGAATTCCAAGTGAAGATTTTGTAACCAATTTAGCAACATCAGTACCTGAAGTAAATCAAGAAACTGCCACACACATGATAAGGGGAAGTCAAAATAGAAAAACTCCTTATCAACATCTAAATCACAAGAGCAGACATCTCAAACAACCTACGAATCTATATCACTCAGAACATAAACAACAAACTTATGTTCCAAAGATAATGAAGTTTGCACAATCGAGTCGTGTTATAACAATTCATCACAAGTTTCCAGCGACCGCAAGATTCCAAAAAAAATTGATTTAGGATGGTCAGATCATTTCTCAGTTCGACTATTTTGTTTATCACTCAAATGATCATAACATCTTGTATCAACGAAGATGACAGTTCTGAGACGAGAAGACATTCAAAACAGAAAAAGAGATCAAGCCTTTTCATCAGTAAGCTTTGAGGACAAAGCTTTTTGAAGAGGAACGCAATGTTATGAATAAAGTATATATAAAAAAATACAAATAATGTAAATAGGCATTCAAGTAAATTTGGCGAGAATCCATGGCCGCCTCTGACCCTCAATGCCCTGGTTTCAACTTGAAAGATTTAGGGATTAGCATCCCAATCCAGGAGGATGCAGCGTGAGATGGCCAGAGAAATATCAGATTTCTCAAGAAGTCGAAAGAGGTGATGCTTTCTGCATTTTGTGGTTGCAGGGTCCTTTTTTGTCTCAACAAGGCATTCAACCGAAGAAGGTACCAAACCGATTGGTGAAGTTGTAGGCTATAAATCACGATGGGAATCGACATGCGATCGTGGGGCTAAGCGGCCATAGGCTGCTGAAATCCCTTGCGATCGATGGCCTAATCGATCTCGAACCCCACCGTCTCGAGGACATGGCGGCTTGCTCCAGCGAATGCGAGATCAGAACCCAGGTAAAGTTTCATATTTGCATCTGGATTGAAGTTGGATTGGATTTGAGGGATTTCACACAAATACGCTCAAGATCTACATTTCAAGCATTGATATGCTCAAATAAGAGTCATGGAACCTCAGATTTGAACTGTAAGGAAGACTCTCAATATTTTTTGGGGTCCGATCTAAAGAAAAGACAAGTAGAAAGGAGACCACATGAAGCAGATCTAGAGCAGTTCGTTTAGGCTTTTATCAAAACTATTTCTGGAAAATCAAAAGTGCTAAGGGTCAGGGGAACGGATTTAGTGTCAGATCTTAAACAGAGTATCCTAAATATTACAGGTTTTCCTCCTCCTTTTCAAACTTTGATTTATTCAGGGAAAGTGATGAAGCATTTGGTTCATTTGGAGAACTATGGCATACAAAGAAATGCCACAATTATCATGAATTTACGATACAAGGCGGTGCCCTGGGAGCGAGTTGCACACTTGGATCATCTTCGGCTGTAAAGGCTCTGACCTCGTTCAATGAGGCATTAAGAGGGAATGTTGCCACTCGGGACAAACAGAATCCAAATCTGAAAATACTAGGGTCGTAAATTGTTGAGAAGATGGAAAAATCCCTAGCTCTAGCCATAGAAATACCAGAAGTAAGTGGTCTTTTCACTATCCTGCAAGCCAAAGCTGTCATAGGTCGATTTAATGGTTAATGGCCCAAATATGAAGATCTACATGAGTGGATCTATCACAACTGGACCAGAGATATTGATATTTATCTATGTGCCAAAGGTTTTTTTGTGGTTCAGTTTGACAAACAGAAAGACTTTGAACATGTCATAAATGAAGGACCATGGTTTTGGGGAAGGGCGAGTCTCTTTGTAACCCCATGGTTTCCAGGTTTTGACACTAACACAATGGTGGTAACAAATATGTTGGTCTGTGTAAGGCTTCATAACCTTCCACTTCCCTATTGGCACCATCAAGTTCTAGAAGGCATCGGGAACAAATTGGGAAGATTCCTAAAGATGGACTGTGAAAGAATAGACAAAGGTATTTTCACTTTTTCACACATATGTGTGGAGATGGATTTAAGCAAAGGACTACTCGATCATATTCATATGAGGCATCAAGAGTTTAGGTGGACATAGTGGTTAGATTTTGAAAATACTGCTTTTAGGTGCAGGATCTGCCATCAAACAAGGCACTTGCAGAATATATGCAATCAAGCAAAGAAAAGGATGAAGAAAAGGCAGCCAAAGCAAAGAGGATGGCAATTCCCAGACACTCCATCTTCAGATGATCAGGATGAAGAATTGGATGAGCCCCAGCAACATCCAGAGACACAAAATCCTCAAGGTTCTCAAGTGGAGCGAGAAGAGAATCAGAAGGACCAGAATAAACATGCAGACATTACCAACAATTCAGATTTGATCTCGACCAGTGAGAATCAACATGAGGAAAAGAGCAACAATCAAGGACCAGGCGAAATTAAGCGTTCTCATGTCCCTAAGAGCTCAGATTCAAATAAAGAAATCCAAAACCTTCCATGAAATTACGAGTTGAAAATTGTTTTAGCTACTCCACCTCTTGGGGGTTGGCAAAAAGTCAATAAAAAAAGAAGCAAAAAGAGATTACTAGTTTATAATTTCATTTTTTATTCTTTATTGGTAGCTTTGCTACTATGAGTGCTTATCGCACATCTTATGGTCCTTTGGGACAATACTTGAATGCACTTGGTGAATATACTACAATGTAACTTTTATTTTTCTTTAATAGAAATTTGTTGATTTTTCTACGGAAAAAAAATACAAATAATGTAAATAACAATAAAAATGATTAATGATTAATTAAGTAATAATTAGTAGTGAAGAGGCATGTCCCTAAGGGCATGGCCATTTATGAAGAGTTACCTGCCTAGGTATATAAGCAGGCCCTAACCCTCATTGCAATAATCTCATCAATTCTTTTATATAATATTCAATATACCATTACTTCCTACAATGGATGTCTTTGTCTTCGAACTAATCTGAAGATTTTTGGGAAGTACGAATTTTGTTCATTACAGAACAGAACTGATGTGTGTGGTGTCCGGAAGTGGGACAATGCAACCACAATCGGGATTTCCCATGTAATGTCATTCTTAAAGCTAGTAGCCAATAAAGGAGATCCCATTGGACCAGGATACATGGTTAACCACCACATTAAACAATGGGATAATGTTAGTTTTTGTTGCATCAAATGTGTTCTAGCCATGAAATTTTGTGGAGAAGCTAGAATACACGAGTTCTCCAAAACCCAGAAATCGTTTCTGAAAAATTCTGCCTAGAAATGACTTAATTAGATTATTTGTCAGTTTTTAATATTTCCTAAGTCTAAATTTAGGGAATATGATTAATTAATCAGAATTAATTAAGTCAAGGCGTGAATGTTCTAGATACTCACATGGATCAACAAGAAAATAATATGGGCCATCGATTATGTTTTAATCTTGGTCGTTGGTGTTCCAACAAAAGATTATAAGGAGTCGATGGGTATATGGAGAAGATACCAATGCAGTTACTCAGTTGCCCAGGCAGTTCAATTTTCTCAGTGGCTGTGATTCAGTAGAGGAGATAGAGCTAGAGGGTGAGCAGCAGGTGAGAGAGGGGAGCAACAGAAATGTAGAAGGAAGATTTCCGAATTCTGGAAGAGGCAGAGTGAGGAAGAGTGCAATCCACAGGAGCTCTGCGCAGTCAGTGCATAAAGAGTGACGCAAAGGCTCCAGCATGAAGGTAAAGGATTCATCTCGGGGGCAGAAAGTTGTTGTGGAGTGTGAGAAAATTCTCACAAAATTTATCTCAGTATTTTCCTTAGTTTAGATTGTTAGTAGGGCATCTAAAATTTTTGTACTCGGATTTGCGGCTAAGATTAATAAGAAAGCCCTCATCTACTGCACCAGTTTTCCCAAGTTGGGTTTTTTGCAGGGACAATTGTACAAAAGCAAATGTCTTAATATTCTTGTCTGTGTACTAGAATTTATCAAATTCTAGTATTTTATTTTCCACAGTAATGTTATTGTGAAAATTGAAGTCGAGATTTTTATCATTATTTGTCGTAGCAAATATACTGCATAATTAAATTTACAGTTAGAAGAATATTTTCCAGTTGCTGCAATAGATGAAATTTTCACATGGTATCAAAGTAGATATGATCAACTGAAGAGCTCAATAACAAATATAGGAGTTTCGTTATTCAGTGTGAGTAGCAAATTGAAAACTGAGAGGGCAGCGCAGTCACCTTACAGAAAGACCGAGTTACTCGAGGAGAATCGTTTTTCTGAGAGAGCAACAACAAAAAATTGAGTTCTCTAGATCGAATAACTCCGAAGGCAGAGGGAGCAACATCACATTTTTTGCACAACAGATGTCTAGCTAGACACAGTAGTTTCGCAATAGTTTTCTAGAGAAAATCAGTGTCAGGAGGAAAGAGATAGCACACTAAATTATTCAGCAAGACAATGGACAAAATTAACATTCAAGAAGCTTTAGATTTATCTTTCAGGTTGGAGGACAAATTTGCTTGCTTATCAGGATCAACTTCACCTGGTGTCTAGTATATAGATAGTGGAGCATCAGCTCATATGACAAGAGTCAGAGAATATTTCTCTAGCTACAAGGAGGAGCAGATGGAATTCCATATTACTATGGGCAACAGAACAAAATGCACTCCAGTAGGGAGAGGTATTATAGATTTTCAGAAGGAGTCAGGGGCCAGCACCAGCGCTACTAATGTATTGCATTTGCCAGGATTGGGTATGAACTTGATTTCAGTATCCCAGTTGCAGGATAAGGGGTATGATATCCACTTCGTAGGGAAGAAAGTGTATTTCAAACACTCAAGCTGGAAGAAGGTGAAACAAATTGGAGCTAGCAGCACTAGGTTATACAAGTTTCATCTTGACTCTCCAATGGCACTAATAGGCAGTAACAGTAGAAGTGGGAAGGAGTTGAACGAGTTATGGCATAGGAGAATGGGACATCTACACCATGGAGCACTCAAGATGCTTAGAGAAACTGTAACAGGGTTCTAGTTCTTAGTACGGAGCACAACGATGTGTGCAAGGATGTGTACTTGGGAAGTATGCGAAGCCAACATTCTCTAGAAGTGACAGCAGCGCAGATGGCATGATAGGACTTATACATTCAGATATTTGTGGCCCGATGTCCACTAGAGCTCTTAGTGGTGGCGAATACTTCGTCACCTTTATTGATGACCACTCGAAAAATACTCAGATCTACTTCTTAAAGACCAAAGATGACGTCTTTGATCGGTTCAAAGAGTTTAAAGCTCTCGTAGAGAATGCGACAGGGAAGAAGATCAAGGTACTTCGCTCAGATAATAGTGGAGAATACATTGATAAAAACTTCACAATTTTTTTTCCTCGAAGGAAGGCATCAAAAGAGAATGGACAACTCCATATAACCCTCAGCAAAATGGAGTAGCGGAGCAAAAAAACAAAACTATAGTTCGAGCTACAAAGGCCATGTTGTATGATCACGATTTTCCCAGATTTTTATGGGAAGAGGAATGTAACGCAACAGTGTATATTTAGAACATAACTCCCCATAGAGCATTGGGGAAGATAATGCCAAAAGGATTCTTCACAGGAATAAGCATGAAGTGAGTCACTTAAGGATTTTTGGGAGTGTCACTTACTACCACGTGCCAGATGAAAAAACGTAGAAAATTGGATCACATTGCAGAGAAGGGGTTTCTCGTCGGGTATAGTGAGTCTTCAAAGGCATAGATGATCTACATTCCTAGCAGTAGGAAGATTGTAGTGAGATGAGACGTAAAGTTCATGGAGGGTCGAGCTTTTAGGAGATCTCGATAGATGCCTGCAAGAGATCAAAATCAGTCAACAGAAGTTTCGTTAGTCCAACAACAAGGGCAGTCAGTGGGACCAACAGGAGGACAGTCACAGGAATCGAGTACAATGACTAGTACCAATATTTCCTCAAGGGTAGGAGATCCAGGGAGTTCTCAGCAGACAGAGCAGCAGGGACAGGAGGAGGAGCTGGTTGAACCTCCCACCACTAGTGGAAGAGCCAACATATAAGCTCGTCATACATTGAGAGATGCAAAGGAGTTTATCGAAACTCCTAGGACGGACAAAAGAAAAAACAGATAGCCTAAAAGATATCAAGCTTTGGTAGCTCAGGTTGCAGAACCTTCTAGCTTTCAGGAAGCCACACAACATCAGGTGTGGGTAGATGCCATCATAGAAGAGTATATTTCTATCATGACAAATGATGTTTGGAAGGTAGTGTCGAGGCCAGAAGACAGATCAGTTGTAGGTTCTAGATGGATCTACAAGATCAAGTACAATGCAGATGGCAGTGCAGAGAAGTACAAGGCTAGGTTCATGGCAAAGGCGTATGCACAGAAAGAAAGAATAAATTACGATGAGAACTTCGCCTCGGTTGCCAGGTACACAACTATCAGATCAATTATGTTCCTAGCAGTGCAAATTGTGCAAATTTTAACCTTGCAATCCCACTGCAATATCTGATATTATTTCTTTTACTTATGATTCACAAATAAGTTATTTACAAAAATCTCTTCAGTAGATATTGAAATAAATTCAATTGTAGTCTTCACCATACAATTACTAAGCAAAATTATAAAAAAATACTAGCACAAGAATAACACAGAGATTTTTGGACAATTGTCCCCGAAAAAACCAAATGTGGAAAAATCGTTGGAGCATATGAGGGTTTCTATTATTCGTAAGAAAAAATATTCTTGTACAATTTACAATCAACAGTAATGAAGAGAATTCTCTGTGATAACACTGGAGAAATTTCTCACAAAATTTCCTGATGAGAAATGACCTCAGAGGGACCCTCCGGGGCCACCTGCTTCACCATTGCATTGGATCTGCATGGGTACTGTGTCACCCCTCTCCATTGTTCCCTTCCTGCCTTTGTGTTGTCTCTTCCATTCACTGCGACCCCTGCTCCTGCACCCCGGATTGATGTTGAACCCTCTTTGTGTCTCCTCCACCTGCAACTCTCCCTCTGGATCAATTTTCTCTTGCCGAATTTCAGCGACTGAGAAAACCAATTTACTTGGGCAACTGAGTATCTGAACTAGTGTTCTTTCCAAATGACCCTCAAGCCTTCCTTTATAGTTTTCTCATTGAGACATCAATGGCCTAGATTAGATCTCTAATCAACGGCTAAGATTATAACTTGACTTGATCCATGTTCTCTAGAATATTCATACTCTGTTTTATTAATACCCTTTAATTATTGAATTTTCTTAAGTTTAGACATAGGGTCTTATTAAAATAATTAATTATTTTAATAAAACACATTCTGAGTGAAATTTTCACAAACGATTTATCAGTTCTCTGGAATATATGCGCCTAAGCCTCTCCACAAATTTTGAGACTTAGAACACTTCCGATGCTACCAAAAAGCAACACTCTCTCTTAGCGAGGAAAGTGCTCTAACAACATGCCTGTTGCATATTGTTCTAAACCTGAAGCATCCTATGCGTTGCTGATGTCTGAAAAGTTGTCCACCAACCACTGCATTGTTGTTGCAACTGTACTGCTGCCCTTGACACTGTTGCATTCGTACTATAGCTACTTCTCAAGTGTTGCATCATCTTTTTTTGCTATTGAAATGGATTTTCAACCATCCCCATCTTTTCCCTGAAGTGAACAAGCTTTGTTCTCCCTAAGACGTTGGTGAGAATGTCTGCTACCTGATCTCCTGTGGGAACCTACTGCAACTGTATTGCCCCCTGATAAACATAGTCTCTAATAAAATTACACCTGATGTCGATGTGCTTCGACCAATCATGTAAAACAGGATTCTCAGAGAGCTTAATGCAACTCTGATTATCACATAGAATGTTGGTTGCCTCCATCTTCCTTCTGAATAAATTCACGAGCAGTTTTCTAAGCCATATGGCCTCACACGAAGCTATATTCTACTTCAGCTGAGCTCAGTGCTACGAACTTCTGCTTCCTACTGCACCAAAAGGTCATTCCTGATCCAATATTGAAACAGTGCCATGTGGTACTTTCTTGATCTACCAAACTTCCTGCCCAATCTGCATCTGTGAATCCACTCAATCTCATATCATCGCCTTGGGTGTATATTAATCCATATCCGACTATACCTCGCATATATCGAAGAACGTGCTTAAGAACTGCCCAGTGCACCCTCTTTGGTTTTACCATGAACTGATTGAGGGAATTAACGTAGCAAATGTTTGTCATGGTGTTGACCAGATACATGAGAGACACTATGAGCTGCCTATACAGGGTGGGGTCCACTTCTTTATCTTCATATGTATCAATTTTCTTCCAATTTGTAATCATTGGAGTAGCCATGGTTCTACAGTCTTGCATTCTAAATCTCTTTAGTATTTATGTAGCATATCTCCTTTGCACAAGGAAGATTTCTCCCTTCTGCTACCAAACTTCCAATCCTAAAAAATAGTGCATCAGCCCCAAATCCTTCATGTCGAATTCTTCTGCCAAATTCTTCTTGCAGCCCTTGATGAGCCTAGACAATCCTGTAAGAAACAAATCATCTACATACAAAACCAAAATCAGAGGCTCATTCTCTACCGTGAGAAAGTACAGATTGAGATCAGCGTCACTGCAAGTAACCATCAATTCGACCATACCATGCTCTAGGTGCCTGTTTAAGCCCATATAAGGATTTCCTCAGCCTGCATACATGAGTTTTCTTCTCATGTGTTTCGAAGCCTTCTGGTTGTTCGATGTAAACCTCTTCTTCTATCACCCCGTTTAAGAATGCAGTCTTGACGTCCATCTGCTAAATCTCCCATCTCATCTGCATTGCAAGGGATATAATGGATCTGATAGAGGTATATCTGGCTACAGGGGTGAAGGTTTCTTTGTTGTCTATCCCTTCCTTCTGAGCATATCCCTTAGCCACGAACCTGGCCTTGTACTTCTCTACACTACCATCTGCATCATATTTGATCTTGTAGATCCACATACAACCTACAACTAATCTGTCTTGTGGTCTAGGTATGACTTCCCAGACATCATTAGTCATGATAGAGTTGTACTCCTCTACCATAGCATCCACCCAAACTTGATACTATACAGCTTCCTGAAAGCTAAAGGGTTCTTCACCCTGTGCTACCAATGCTTGGTATCTGTCATGCTGTCTACGCTGCCTTTGTTAATCTAGGTTGTCATTGATGTAAATATGACAATAGAATGCTAGATGATGATGAAGAAGTATCGGTCATGTACCTTGATGAATAATGAAGAATGATCATACTTGAAGGACTAGATGATGTCCTTTAGTGATCTGGATGATGGAAGACTACATGATACTATGATGCTTCATATGATTATTGACATATCACTATGGCATGGTGAATTGATGACATTAACAGTGTCATTATAACCCTATGATGAAGAAGGCAAACGATGAAAAAATCAAACCATAAAGAAGCCCAACACTCAAAGGCATTCTGCCCTACCTCCATTTCTACACTAATAAATAACCAGTCACATTAAAAAATATTTTCAATACCTTAGATGAAAAATTTCTCTATGAGACATTCACCATCCTCTAGAGCATATTTTTAGCTTTCTAATGAGCTATCACTTGGCCCGAAACTCCAAGTATACTAAGAAATATGAATTTTTCAAGTTAAGGAAATTTGTCTGGTCATTAAGCCGACCTAAACCTCTTCTCAAGTCGGCCTGCCCTAAGGAGACATGCCTTTTCGTTTTAGCATGGAATGAACAATATAAATATAGTGCTAAACCTTTATTTTTCATCATCAATTCGATCAACACTCAGAAGAGAATGAGCAAATGGTTCACATCTCATGAACTAAAGGAGGCAGAAAGAACAAATTGAAGATTCATTCTTGGGCATACTTCTATAATAAGAACTGCACCTTCGGACCTGACACCTTGGATTAGTTGTTGATTTTTGTAGCATCCGAAAGTGTTCCAAGTCTCAAACTTTGCAGGGAGGCTTGTATAGCAGCATTCCAAAGAACCTAGAAACAGTTTGTGGAAATTCCACTCGGAAATAATTAAAGGGCATTAATAAGTCAGAGTGTGAATCTTCTAGAAAACACGAAACATGTCCAGATTTAATCTTAGCCATTGATTAATCTTTTAATCTAGGTCGTTGGTTCTCCAATAAGAAGATTATAAAAGAAGGCTTGAGGGTCACTTGGAAAATAAGTTGGGCACACACTCAGTACCCAAAGGAGATCCATTCTAATGTAGAATTCGATCTTAATGGGACAGTTGCAGGGCGAGAAGTTGCAGGAGCAGAAGGAGGAGGTCAGGGGTGATCGAGATCAGGGTCGGAGAGCAGCAGTGGGTCACTGGAGGCAGCCTGAGGCTGCAGCGCAGAGACCCCACGTAGTTTCCACACAGATTCACGCAGTCCAGCGCTGGGACTACACAGAGAATCATGCAGACTGACGCAAGGGCTTGCAGGGGCTATTCTGGATGTCAAGAAATTGTTCGAGTAAGCTGGATATTCAGTCTCAGGTGGTTTAGAATTTATCTGGCGAATATTTTCCCTGTAAAGATATCATTTGCTGAAGAATTAATAAAACCCTCATCTGTTGCACTGGTTTTCCCACATTGGGTTTTTCCGAGGACATTTGTCCAAAAATAACTGTGTACATGTGATTGATTCTTGTGCTTATGTTCTCTACTGTTTATTTCTCTGCATATATAATTGTGAGTGTTGCCGTAGTATTTATTTCGATATTCGCCAGAAGATTTCTAAATAATAACTTATTGAAATAATAAGTATGAGAAATAAATCTATCACTGCAACTATTTGTAATTTTCACATTAGTGAGACAGTATCTCAGACCAGGTGTGTTTCTGTTGTAAAGGAGCTCGGATCAGTGTAAAGGTTTGGATTATTTAGACTGTATACACCTCATCTCTTGCTGACCGTTGAAGAGTTAGGAGCTCGGTCTTGTTTCCAAATAACAGTCCTGATAAACCACAAGACTTATCTTCAGCTCAGACATGTGGTAGCTACAAGAGCTCAATACCACCACAAGCAGCTACAGGACTACGTTTTCAACTGAACTTAGGCTCTGGATTTAGCCAGAAAATTTTGGAACATTGCAGCTTCGGACAAGTATCTATTGGCTTGTACAGAAGACTAGAAATAAACAATGTTCCACGTGGATGCGTCCCCCAGGGTGGGGGACGCGCTTCCTCGCTCCCCCACGCTCCCTAGACGGGGAAAACTTGGGGAAACTCTAGGAGGCCATTTTTCTGGTGACAAAATGTGTCTCTCTTGTGGGGCAGAGGAGGGGATGCAGGGGGGTGCAAGAGGGACGCGTCCACTGAATTTTTTCGCTAATAATAATTAAAAAAACAACTTTTGTATTTCACTCCTTTCTATTTTTATTTTTAGTTAAGTTTTCTATGGTTGTTTTAAACTTCAACATAATGTCATTGTCATATGATGAATTTACTTTTTCAAGTGCATTGCGTAGTTTCAATTGCCAAATGATGAATTTAATTTAAATGTACCTTGCACAATATTAATGCCCATTGCCAAATGATGAATTTAGATGGAACATTGCATTAAATCAAATGATAGATTCAATTTAGTAATTTATTTTTAGATTTACATTGATGATTGCAGAAATGTCAAATGATAATTTTGATTCACAATAGTCTAATACGAAATGATGATGACATTTAGATGTGCATTTCATAATTAATAAGAATTACTATCTACTAATTTAGTTATTAACATATTGTTGGGATTTATTTATTTTTTTTATATATTAAATTTTTAATAATTTTATAATTATTATGCCTCTGACATCCCCTGAAATTTCCCTAAATTTTGGGGTTGCTTATATACGGCCCCCTTGTGCGTATCCATGCTCCCGCGTTTCCCCGTCCCAGAAACTCGATGGAACATTGGAAATAAACCCTCAAATCCATGATTATTGCAGGACTGATATACAACAAGGAATACCTACAGGACTTGTGATCTGTTTCGGATAGTTCACTATATCATTCATTTAAGACAGTCAACTCAAAATTATTCCTGTGATGTATTGCACTGTGGAGTGTTCGCATATTTGGGTGCTTCTTTGAAGTTTGAAATAGTAAAGCACGTTGATTCAGATTTATGACCTGAACCTGTGAGAAAACTCAGACCTTTCTGAAGTGAAAAAGCCTTTCTAGTGAAGCATTGGACCAAAAAGGAGCAGTCTTTGGACAAGTGCAAACTTTGATGAAAAATTGAAAAAGAAGTGTGATGCAGAATAGATGGTGCAGTATTTTGCAGGCTGATGCAATGGGGCATCTTTAAATCGATAATCCAATAAAGAAGTGAAGAAGGATTGGTGTCCTTGGGGTAGGTGCTCCTAAACACAAGGTTGGTGTCTTGAGAAGATAGGGTCAAAGCCCTAGAGGTCGGAGCCTCATTAAAGTCCAAGTTGGTGCTTGGCAACAGGTTGGTGTCTAGATTATTGAAGGGTTGGTACTCTCACATCTTATTGTACTCATTCATTTGAAAAAGAATTATAATCCTTCTTGTTTTGTAATAAAATTATAACCATACATTTCTTTGATTATATTTGTGAAGAATTTAACTAGTTAAAATAACAAATGAAAAGAAATATTGATTCACCCCCCATCTCAGTATTTCCAACAACCTTTTCCCAGTTCTAGGAGCCCCAACAAACTCCTCTGCGTCCCTAAGCATCTGTCGTACTTCTCTATTAATTCTGCCACGTGACCCAATCAATTCTTCTTCCTGTTGTCCCATCTGTTGTGAGCTACCTGGAATTTCTTCTCCTGAAGAAATACTAGTACTGGTCACAGTGCTTGACCCTGATGGTTGTCCATCGGCTGGATCTTCTCCCTACTGCCACTAGCCAAGAGGTACATCCTCAGACTGCTCTGCGATAGGCATTTCTCGGTATTTTCTTAAGGCTCGGTCCTCCATGAATTTCACATCCCTTCTTACTACAATTTTCCTATTACTCGAAATGTAGATTTTGTATGCCTTTGATGTCTCACTATATCCTACGAGATACCTTTTCTTAGTAGTATGATCTAATTTGCTTTGTTTCTCATCTAGAAACGTCACAATACGCCATATTCCCAAAAATCATGAAGTGACTTACCTCTAGCTTCATCCTTGGGAAGACAGTCTTGGACGTCATCTTACGTAATGCTCTGTGAGGGGTCCTATTCTAGATATATACAATTGTGTTGCATACTTCTGCCCATAGAAATCTAGGCAAATCCTAGTCATACAACATTACCTTAGTTGCCCCAACAATAGTCATATTCTTTAGTTCTGCAACTCCATTCTGCTTCGGATTATAAGGAGTTGTCCATTCTCTTTTGATGCCCTCCCTTACGTATAAATCTGTGAATTTCTTATCAGTATATTCCCCACCATTATCTAAACGCAATACTTTAATTTTCTTCCTGATCAGGTTTTTTACCGAAACTTTAAATTCTCTGAACCGATCAAAGACCTCATCCTTAGTCTTTAAGAAGTAAATCCAAGTCTTTCTGGAATGGTCATCAATGAAGGTGACAAATTATTCGCCACAACCAAGAGCTCCAGTGGACATTGGTCTACTGTTATCTGAATGTATTAGTCACAATACACTCTTTGCCCTATTGTTGCTTCAGGAATATGTTGCTTTAGTGTACTTCCCTAGTACACACCCTCTGCACACGTCATCGTGCTTGGTGCTTAGGACTGGAACTCCCATAACAGTTTCTCTGAGTATGATGAAGATGCCCCATTCGTCTGTGCCATAGCTCATTCAGATCTCTTTCGCCACTTAAATTGTTGCCTACCAGTGCCATTGGAGACTCAAGTTGCAGCTTGTATAGTTTGTTGCTTCGAGTTCCAATCTAACACTTCTTCTTCCAGCTTGGATGCTTGACGTACACTTTCCTTCCAATGAAGTATACATCATATCCCTTGTTCTGCGATTGAGACACTGAAAGTAAGTTCATTCCCAATCTAGGCACATGGAGCATATTTGTGGCTCAAAGACTGTCTCCTGCTTCTGTCTTAAATGCTACATTCCATTTTCTTACATGGGTACAATTTGTCTTGATTCCCATTGTAATTTGGAAGTCCATCTGTTCTAGATAGCTAGAGAAATGATCTCTTACTCCAGAGTCCAGACATATATATTGAAGTCCTGTTATAATTATACCAATCATCTGATGATGCAGAGCTACATAAACACGCACATTCCCTTTCCAGCTTTGAGGCCAACTCTGAAATAACATGATCTTCCATTTTCTTCGTGCTTTTCATTTTCCCGGCAGCTTCTACAGAAGAAATGTGTAAGCCCTCAGAAGTATGATTTGATGTTGGAGAAGCACTGCGAGTTCCCTTTAGCGTAGACCCTCTTGCTTTCTTGTCCAATCTTGCTCTGATACAATGTGAAAATTTCAAACTTGAAATCCGACTGCAAAAACTGATATTATTTCTCCTACTTATTATTCAGAAATAAGTTATTTACATAAATCTCTTTAGTAGATATTGAAATAAATTCAACTACAGTCTTCACCGTACAATCACTGAGCAAGATTATAAGGAAATACTAGCACAAGAATGACACAGAGGTTTTTGGACAATTGTCCCGAGAAACACCCAATATGGGAAAACCGGTGCAGCAGATGATGGTTTCTATTATTCTTCAACAAAAATCTTCTTGTACAATTTACAATCGACAGTAATGAAGATGTTGAACTCTTAGTTAAACTAAGAGGGGGGGTGAATCAGTTTAATGCATTCATGGACTTTTAAACTTTCTTTTATACTTATTTACACCTTCATTTCGTTATCAGCTTAATGTACTATGGAACAACAATCTTAATAAGTGAGCAGCATGTATAAAGCAGATTAAATACAGAATATCCACACATAATTATCATGCACATAGACAACAGATATAAGTGGAAACCCATAAGGGAGAAAACCACATCTTATTATTATTGTGACGCAAAGGCAAGCTCCAACTCCCTCTCACCACTGATTTTCTGTAGGCTCTAACCTACAGGAAGCTACTACCTCAATTCTGCAAGCTACAACTTGCCAGGAAGCTCCAACTCCCATCTATTTTCTGCAGGCTACAACCCACAGGAGGCTCCTACCTAAGCCAGCGACAACTGGACATCTATCAAGCTACAACTTGATATGGAAGCACCAACGTCCTCACACTACAATGAAAATACAAGTTGATTTACCTAGATATCAGCTCTGTTCTATTCCTTCTTCATTGTTGTCCTCCAGCCTTCATATTTGCCTCATATCATCTCTGGATCTACATAGCTTCTCTATCTGTTCTTTCTTCTTCTTATTCTTCCACTCTCTAACCTATCTATGCATATGATAGTAACATCATTTATAGAGATCACCTCATAATTGTTTGCATTCCCTATGGGAATATGAAATGAACAGGTATGACTCTTTGCCTTCCACCTTCTCATTTTCTTGCCCAGCACATTCAGAATAATATAACAGTATGTACACATTTCAGTGTTACATTGGAGTTTTGCTTTGCCTACGAAGACTTGTCTTTGCATCACAAACAATATAAAATAAATAAAACATTTACAGTTACAATCAATTATTTCACTCAGACCTTTCAGTTTCTAAGCTTTGTTGAGCGTTAGTCCTCTTCTGCTTGTTGTCCTCTTGTCTTTTTTGTTTCTACCGTTATATTTTAATTGTGTTGCATAACTGCCTTTTTTCCCGACTTGACCCATGCTGTTGCGTCTCAAATAGTGCTACTATATCTCCTTCTATCTCCCAACCCTGCCTATTATATTTAACCACAACGTTCAACTTCTCTGCATGCACTGTCCAGTCTCTCTACCTGAGTCTATTCTCTTGCGTTCAGCTTTTCGTTTGACTTACTGCCGGGTCTTCCCTGAGTCTACTCCCGTTCAGAATTTCCTTTATATATCTAAGTCTTTTACTAGCATTTAGTATTTTCTTCGTAAACCAAGTCGTCCTCTGCTTCCAACGTTTTCTTCATAAAACCACATTGTCCCAGACTTGAAATGCATCAGATCTTAACTTCGAACTTTATCGCGTTAGGTCTCATATCGCATTTCAGTGTATCAAAGGTCTTCCGTTATAATTCCCTTTTCCACCTTTGATGTGATTTAACAAAGAGAGGGCTCTACATACACGCTTAACTTTGGTTGTAGGGTCCCACAACACGGTGACCAATCACAGTGCATCGAATTTCGCTTGCCCGCAAGTTTTAATGTTTTGCAATAAATGTATCTCCTATTTTCTGTGATATGCGATCGTATCACATCGCATCCATCTTACCATGCGAACTCTTAAGTAAAACCATAAAATTTGTGGTGTGCGTTCATTAGCAATGCCGACACATCGTCTCCCCTTGTCGCATCGCATATTCCAATCTTTATCACATCGCAAACAATTTAACTTATCGCGCGATGCCTTAGCTCTATCCGCTGTAATTTGCGATGTTCACTTTTGCGATTTTTCGTCCGCCATTGATCTGCGCCTAGATCTAACGGTCCTTATCTGTTCGCACTTCACACTTATAAGATTTACTTTGTGGTTACCGTCTATTTCTTGCGATCTGCGATATTGCGCAGTGTTGACATGTTCCCTTCTCCACTTCGCATTGCATACAGTTTAACTTACCTTGTGACGGCCTTGACACTATCCGCTAATATTTGCGATGTGCGAACTCGTGATTCAATCTCATCCGTCCATCTCTCGCCTTTACATTTGCGATCTAATCCTGACCGTCCGTTCACCTCCCTTGGACTTCTTCAAAGAATTCTTTGCCTTAGTCAATTTTTTGTTTGTTCACACTTCCCGCTCTGTAACTCCGGCTCTCGCTACTCTCCCATCTCTTCATCTTGGCTCTCTCGGTTTTCGCCTCTTCCTGCTTCTAATATGTGCAGGATCTCTGGTCTTTGCTGTGTCTAGCATATCCGATTACCTTCAGCTGCCTCTGCTACATTCACTACCTCTGTTGTCTCTGCCTCTTTGTTGTCTCTGGTGCCTTGCTGCATCTCTGTTGCCTTTGCAGCATTTGTTGCATCTGCTAAATTCGTTGTTTTGCTACATTTTCTACCTCTACTGCATTCATTGTTTTGCTGCCTATGCTTCTTTGCTGCTTGTGTGAATCTCTCATTTTCTGCCTTAACTGCTTCTCTGCTGCCTCTGCTTCTTTGTTCCTTTTCTGCCTTAACTGCCTTTGCTGCCTTTGCTCCTTTGATTCTAAAGTTGCTCCTCTCTGCTCCTCTTCTTTAATGATAGTTCTGTTGATGCTCCTTTGCATCTCTGCTGCACAATGCCTGATATGCTCCTTTACCTTATAGCCGATGATTCTGGTGTTGCTCCTATCTGTATCTTTGCCATCAATGACAATATTTCCAATAGTCTCCCCCTTTGGCATTGATGGCAATACTCCAATACTTCCTCCAGGATTTCCTCCCCTTCTCATTCTAAGAGGTGTCTTTTCTTCCTCTGCTTGATCCCCCCCCTCCCCCCCTTGACATCAATGGCAAAGGGTTGCACATTTCCCAGTGTGGCTTCTATCTTTTCATAATACTCTAATCTTGAGGACCTGTTCCATGCACTGCTCCATTGATCTAGCTCTTTTGTGACAACTTTTATTGACTGCTCTCCCCCCTGGAATGATGCTTTCTTGTCAGATACTAACTATCACTTGTCTACTGCATTGATCTCGTTCCTAGTATGCAGCCTTTGCTGGTGTATTTCCAACTGTCTCCCCCTGAAACCATTATATATATATTTGATTTTTTTTTTTTTTGATTTCTAATCATATCAAAGAGTCACATCTACAGACACTACCCCTAATTTGTCTCTTAAATATTCGAATGGTTTTTTAGCAAGAGGTTTTGTGAATATGTCTGTTGTTTGTTCCTTTGTTGGTACATATTCCAACTTGACTATTTTATGTGCTACTTGTTCTCTGAGGAAGTGGTACTTTAATGGGATGTGCTTTGTTTTTTAATGAAGTATAGGATTTTTTGATATACTTATTGCACTAGTATTGTCACATTTGATAGAAATGGGTTCATCAATGCTTACCTTCATGTCTTTGAGGGTTTGTTTCATCCACATTACTTTTGTGCAACAAGTTGCTGTTGCTATGTATTCTGCTTCTTCTGTAGATAGAGAGATAGAAGTTTGCTTCTTGCTTAGCCATGCCACCAGACTTTCTCCCAAATAAAATACACCTCCACTTGTGCTTTTCCTGTCATCCACACAGCTGGCCCAATCTGCATCTGTGTATGCTGTCAATGTGAAGTTTTTGCCTTTTGGATACCATAGGCCATAATGTGCAGTTCCTTGCAGATATCTGAATATCCTCTTGATTGCTAGCAAGTGATTTTGTTTTGGTGCTGCTTGATATCTTGCCACGAGTCCTACTGCCAACATAATGTCCAGTCTAGAGGCATTTAAGTATAACAAACTTCCTATCATGGATCTGTAAAGTCTTTGATCTACATCCGCAGATCCATCATCAACACATAGTTTGCATCCAGTAATCATGGGAGTTGACACAGGTTTGTAGTCTTCCATTTGGAACCTTTTCAACATCTCTCTTAAGTATTTTTCTTGTGAAATGAATATTCTTGTGTTATTTTGTAGAATTTGAAGCCCTAAATAGAAGGAGAGCTCTCCAATCATAGACATCTCAAATTCGGATTTCATCTCTTCTGCAAATCCTTTTGCTAACTCATCTTTGTTGCTATCAAACATGATGTCATCTACATATACTACTCCAATTAAGAGTTCATTTTCATCAGCCTTTATGTATAAATTGTTGTCTACTCCTCCTTTCTTAAACCCTTATTTTTGTAAGTATTTGTCCAATCTTGAATACCATGCACGAGGAGCTTGTTTCAGACCACATAAGGCTTTCTTTAATCTGCACACATAGTCATGTTTATCTATTAAGGAGAATCCTTCAGGTTGTTCCATGTAGACTTCTTCCTCGAAATTTTTGTTCAGGATGGCAGACTTCACATCCATTTGATATACCCTGAAATCATGATAGCATGCAAAGGCCAAAAACATTCTAATTGCTTCCATTCTGGCTACAGGGGAAAATTTTTCATCATAATAAAGTCCTTCGATTCGAGAATATCCCTTGCATACAAGTCAGGATTTATTTCTGATTACCTGCCCTTGTTCATTCATTTTATTCTTGAATATCCATTTTGTGCCAATGAAATTTTTCTCGGTGGGTCTTGGCATTAACTCCCAGGCATTGTTATTCTCAATTTGGTCTAGTTCTTCATTCATAGCATTTACCCAATTTTTGTCTTTGTTGGCTTCTTCGAACTTCTTTGGTTCTATTTGTGATAGCATGGCTAGGTATACTTCTTCTTTCTGTTCAGCTAGTTGTCTTCTATTCTGGAATCTTGCACTCTTGTCCCCAATGATTTGATCTTTTGGATGGTTCTTCTTAGTGTGTCTTGAGGGACCTTTTGATTTTTTATTCAGTATTCTCTGTTGTCTTGCTATGTTCATCATTATCTTCGTTCTCAACTTCATGATCATCTGGAGGATTGGCGTAGCTTGTGCTTCTTGTTCTATTTGGTAGATCTTCATTGAATCTCACATCAATGCTTTCCACAATTTTTTGTAGTATTTTGTTGTAGCACTTGTAACCCTTACTCTTGGATGCATATCCCAAAAATATTCCTTCATCAGCTCTTGCATCAAACTTCCCCAGTTTTTCATCATTATTTTTTATGAAACACTTGCTACCAAAGAATCTAAAGTGCTTGATTGATGCTGGTTTCCCATGCCATAATTCGTAAGGAGTATTGTCACAATTTGTTCTTAGATGAGATTTGTTATGAATGTGAACAGTTGTGTGTAATTATTCTGCCCAGTAGGTTTGGGGAATGTTACTTTCTTGCATCATGGCTCTGACAATCTCCTGTACTGACTTGTTTTGCCTCTCTGTCACTCCATTATGTTGAGCTTTACCTACAATTGTAAACTGTTGTTTTATCCCATATTCATTGCACATGTCTACAAAATCATAGTCCGTGAATTCACCTCCTCTGTCTGATCTAATGCATTTTAGCTTGCATCCTGTTTGATTTTCTGCCAATGCCTTGAAGATCTTGAATTTCTCTAATATTTCGGATTTATATTTGAGAAATTCCACCCACGTCAATCTGGTAAAATAATCTATTATCAGCATGAAATAAGATTCTCCACCTGGTGCATTAGTTCTTGAAGGTCCGCACAAGTCCATGTGTACAAGCTAAAGTGGCCTACTTGTAGATAGTTGATCTTTGGGCTTGAATGATGTGCAGGTTTTCTTGCCCATTTGGCAGGATTTACATATGGTATTTAGAGGCTTCTTTATTGCAAGCATATCTATGACAACATTATTCTCGTTCAAACTTATGATGTGGTCAAATTTTAGGTGTCTGAATCTTCTATGCCATAACCATGATTCGTCAAGTTTTCTTATGTGGCACGCTTCATTCTCTTCTTCTACTATATAGACATTACTTTTTGTTCGAACACCTCTGATCAAGGTCTTTCCTGTGGTGATAGACCTTACTTCACAATATTGGGCTCTAAAAAGGACCTCACAACCTTTATCACACATTTGACTGATGCTTAGCAGATTTTCTTTTAGCCCGTCCACAAATAGTACATCTTGAGCCTCTCCTCTTCCATTATTCAGATTGACTGAGCCTTTTCCTTCGATTTTCCTTGCTTTTTCATTATCGAATGTTACATTTACTGATTTATTTTCATCAAATTTTATAAACTTTCTTCGGTCTCCAGTCATATGCTTTGAGCATCCACTGTCCATATACCATTGGCTTTTCTGATCTTAAGCTATTAGAACCAGATCACATGTATTCAACTTCTTTTTCCATTGCATGCAGCTAGTTTTTTGGTAACATTCTTGAGGAGATGGACCACAGTATTTGAGAGGACATTTGTGAAAGTTGTGCCTGATTTGAAGGCAGCCAAAGAATTTGATTATATTTCTGAATGGATTATGTATACGAGTGAATTCTCCCTTGTTCATAATTCTCCATGATTTTTCATACACCAATATTTGTCCATACGTTTTGCACTCCATGGCTTTAATATGACCAAACCCCTTACAATAAAAACAATACCCATGGAAGTAGTATCTGTCTCTAATAGAGAGAGTTGTTTGAGGTAATCTTTTTGGTTGTTGCATATTTTTCTGGTTGGACTGGATTTCCTTATCTTACAGTATGCCACGATGTGTCCAGGTCTGTGGCAGGCGAAGCAAGTGAAACTCCTCACAGGAAGAAGAAACCTCCTTTGACATCTTCCGCATTTGTTAAATTCATCCTTGGGAGCATACGCGTCTTTTGCAGTTGGTTGTATCTTCATTTCTTTTGTTGTTACTTGAGGTTGTTGTTTGTTTCTGTTTGATTCGTTATATATCACGGTCTTGCCGGTTTCTAATTATGTGGATTCCCTCTTTGCTACTTCACTAACTTTTACAAATATGATACTCTTGTTATTTTCTACCTTGGATTTGATGGTTTCTCCTTCATAGCCTATCCCAACCTTTATGAAAAGAGATATTTGAGAATTTATTATTTATCCAACTTTTCAGAGGTTTTCATTTGTGGAGTGTTCATTGATAATTCCCCTTGAGCGTTTTCTAATTTCTTTCTCAAGCATACTACTTCTTCTTCCAATTTCTCTTGCTCCTGAATTTTATCTTTAATTTTATTTAGTAGAATGTCTTCCACCTTCTTAGCTTCTTCAAGTTCTACTTTCAACTGAATGAGGTTTTCCAAATTTGGTTCTTCTTTTACATATTTCAGGAGAATGTCTTTCTATTTTCTGCACTTGAGTTTAAGTCTTTCTATTTCCTCCAGGGCACCAATTATCTCCCTCTCAAGATCTACCTGACCTTCATCTTCAAATTCCAGGAGATCTTCCTCAAGCACTTCCTTGGTTATCAGACTGAATTCTGATGTTCCTTCTTCATTGGGGGAGTCGTCTGAGCTCTCAGATGCATTGTTGTCTTGTTGAACATGGAAAGATCTTCGATTAAATTTGTTCCCTTTTGGCATGTTTCTGAAATTGGTTTTCTCTTTCCATCTTGATTGATTATCCATTTTCTTATGAGGACATTTAGATGCATAGTGCCCCACTCTTCCACAGTTAAAGCATTTAAATGGAAGTTTACATTTATACTTGCCTGTGCCTCTATCTAATCTTTTGAAAAAATTGGCCTATTCTTCATCAGAGCAGGAGAAAGTATATTCCTTTTCTCCTTTGCACTTATCTGCCTTAAAGGTTGCCTCCCTCACATTTGGCTTCCCTTTTGGGAGTCTCATCTCATAAGTCATCAGGTTTCCAAGCAATTGGTTCATGGTCAATGTTTCCCAGTTAGTTGTTTCTTCTATGGCAGAAACCTTAGGGTTAAACCTGGATGGTAAAGATCTCAATATCTTTTGCACAATTACACATTCTTTATTGGTTTCTCCTAGAGCTTTCCTGTTATTCACAATTTCTGCAACCTTTAAGAAGAAGCTAGCTACATCTTTTACTTCATTTATTTTTATTTTTTCAAACTGAGCTCTATAGGCTTGCAGTTTGGCTGCCTTCACCTTTTTATCTCCCTCATGGATACTTTCCAATGTATCCCAAATATATTTGGCAGTCACATTGTGCATTACCTTGATAAATTCAGACTCACATAGATCGCTCAAAAGTGCATTCATGGATTTTGCATTGGATATGAAATTTTGTCTGGCATATTTTTCTATATCAATATCCTTTGGAGCTTATCCTTCTTCCACAATAGCCCAAACTTCTATTCCTAGAGACATTATGTATGTCCCCATTCTTATTTTCCAGAAAGCATAGTTTGTGCCAGTAAAAAATGGGGCTTTATTTGTTGAGCATCATTCTACGCTAGCCATCTTGGGGACTTAGGATCTCCTTCTAGTTGCTAAACTGATACAGAAGGATCTGGCTCTGATACCAATTTTTGAACCTTTAGTTAAACTAAGAGGGGGGGTGAATCATTTTAATGCATTCATGGAGTTTTAACCTTCGTTTTATACTTATTTACACATTCATTTCATTATCATCTTAATGTACAATGGAACATCAATCTTAATCAGTGAGCAGTAGGTATAAAGAATATTAAATACAGAATATCAACACATAATTATCATGCACATAGACAACAGATATAAGTGGAAACCCATAAATGAGAAAACCACATCTTATTATTATTGAGATGAAAAGGCAAACTCCAACTCCCTCTCACCACTGATTTTATGTAGGCTCCAACCTACGAAGCTATAGATCAAAGCCCTGCTTTACAAAGGAAAGCTTAATATATTTTTTGCGAGGCTACAACCCACGAGGCTCCTACCACAACCGGCTACAGAAACTGGACATCTATCAAGCTACAATGATATGGAAGCACCAAATTCCTCACACTACAATGGCCTTGTTGATATACATGGTTATAACTCTATTGTCTGCTGTCCTCAGGCAGCTATGTTCTCATATGTTCATATCTACCTTATATCATCTTCGGATCTACACAACTTCTCTATCTGCTCTTTCTTCTTCTTATTCTTCCACTCTCTAATCTATCTATGCATATGATAGTAACATCATTTATAGAGATCACCTAATAACTGCTTGCATTCCATATGGGAATATGAAATGAACGGGTATGACTCTTTGCCTTCCACCTTCTCATTTTCTTGCCTAACACATTCGAAATAATATAACAGTATGTACACATTTCAGTATTACATTGGAATTTTGCTTTGCCTACGGAGACTTGCCTTTGCATTACAAACAATATAAAATAAATAAAACATTTACAGTTACAATCGATTATTTCACTCAGCGCTTTCAGTTTCTAAGTTTTTCTAAGCATTTTTCCTCTTCTACTTATTGTCCTCTTGTCTTTTCTATTTTCGTCGCTATATTTTAATTGTGCTGCATAACTGCCTTTTTCCCTGACTTGACCCATGTTGTTGTGTTTCAAATAGTGCTACTATATCTCCTTCTATTTCCCGACTCTCCCTATTATATTTAACCACAACATTCAACTTCTCTGCATGCACTGTCCAGTCTCCCTACCCGAGTCCATTCTCTTGCGTTCAACCTTTCGTTTGACTTACTGCCGCAACACTATTCTGCACTTAGAGTCGGGTCTTACCCGAGTCTACTCCCATTCAGAGTTTCCTTTATATATCTGAGTCTTTTGCCAGCATTCAATCTTTTCTTCGTAAACCAAGTCGTCCTCTGCTTCCAACGTTTTCTTCATAAAACCACATTGTCCCGGATTTGAAATGCATCAGATCTTAACTTCGAACTTTATCACGTCCGGTCTCATATCACATTTTGGTGTATCAATGGTCTTATGTTATAATTCCCTTTTCCACCTCCAATGTGGTTCAACAAAGAGAGGGCTCTACATACACGCTTAACTTTGGTTGTAGGGTCCCACAACATGGTGACCAATCACAGAGCATCGCATTTCGCTTGCCCACAAATTTTAACGTTTTGCAATAAACGTATCTCCTATTTTCTGCGATATGTGATCGCATTGCATCACATCCAGCTTATCGTGCAAACTCTTAAGTACAAACCATAAAATCTGTGGTGTGCGCTCATGCGCAATGCCAACACATAGTCTCCCCACGTCGCATCGCATATTCCAATATTTACCGCATCGCAAACAATTTAACTTATCGCGCGATGCCTTAGCTCTATCCGCTATAATTTGCGATGTGCGCTTTTGCGATTTTTCATCCGTCGTTGATCCTCATCTAATCACACTTCACACTTTATAAGATTTACTTTGTGGTTACCCTCTATTTCTTGCGATCTGCAATATTGCACAGTGCTGACACGTGCTCTTCTGCACTTCACATCGCATACAGTTTAACTTACTTTGCGACAGCCTTAACACTATCCACTAATACTTGCGATGTGCGAACTCGCGATTCTATCTCATCCGTCCATCTCTCGCCTTTACATTTGAGATCTAATCCTGACCATTCGTTCGCCTCCCTTGGACTTCTTCAAAGAATTCTCTGCCTTAGTCGATTTTTCGTTTGTTTACACTGTCCCGTTCTGTAACTCCGACTCTCGTTGCTCTCGCCTCTTCCTCACGGCTCTCTCTGCTCTCACCTTTTCCTCTCAACTCTCGCCTCTTCCTGCTTCTGATATGTGCAGGATCTCTGGTCTTTGCTGTGTCTAGCAAATTCGATTACCTTCTGCTGTCTCTGCCTCTTTCTTGTCTCTGCTCCATTCGCTGCCTCTGCTACATTCGTTGTCTCTACTGTCTCTGCCTCTTTGTTGTCTCTACTGCCTTGCTGCCTTTGGTGCCTTGCTACATCTCTACTGCCTTTACTGAATTTTTTTCCTCTGCTGCATTCGTTGTTTTGCTGCCTCTGTTGCATTCGCTATTTTACTGCCTATGTTGCCTCTGCTTCTTTGCTGCTTCTGCGAATCTCTCCTTTTCTGCCTTAAATGCTTCTCTGTTGCCTCTGCTTCTTTGTTCCTTTTCTGCCTTAACTACCTTTGCTGCCTTTGCTCCTTTGATTCTAAAGTTGCTCCTCTCTGCTCCTCTTCCTTAATGATAGTTCTGTTGGTGCTCCTTTGCCTCTCTGCTACACAATACCTGATCTGCTCCTTTACCTTATAGCCAATGATTCTAGTGTTGCTCCTATGTGTATCTTTGCCATCAATGACAATATTTCCAACAAAAGATAATTATTTGTGATAACACTGGAGAAATTTCCAACAAATTTTCCTGATTAGAAATGACCCAAGAGAGACCCTAACGAACCATTGCGTCACCACTACGTTGGCTTTGCGTGCGTACTGTGCTAAACTGCATCCCCCCTCTGCGTTGTTCCCTTCCTACCTCTATGTTATCTCCTCCTTTCATTGCGTCACTTGCTCCTGCACCTCGGATTGATGTTGAACCCTCTTTGTCTCTCCTCCACCTGCAACTCTCCCTCTGGATCGATTTTCTCTTGCCGAACTTCAGCCACTGAGAAAATCGATTTACTTGGGCAACTAAGTATCTACACTGGTGTTCTCTCCAAATGACCCTCAAGCCTTCCATTATAGTCTTCTCGTTGAGAAAACAACAACCGATATTAGATCTCTAATCAACGGCTAAGATTATAACTTGACTTGATCCATGTTCTCTAGAAGATTCATACTCTATTTTATTAATACCCTTTAATTATTTAATTTTCGTAAGTTTAGACTTAGGGTTTTATTAAAATAATTAATTATTTTAATAAAACACATTCCGAGTAGAATTTTCACAAACGATTTCTAGGTTTTTTGGAATACATGTGCATAAACCTACCCACAAATTTTGAGACTTAGAGCACTTCCGATGCTACCAAAAATCAACACAAATGGGATGGAAGATTCACCAGATGAACGTCAAGACAACGTTCTTGAACGGGGTGATAGAAGAAGAGGTGTATATAGAATAGCCAAAGTACTTCGAAACTCATGAGAGGCACACTCATGTGTGCAAATTGAAGAAATCTCTATACGGGCTCAAGTAGGCTCCGAGGGCTTGGTATGCTCATATTGACAGTTACTTGCAACAATTTGGATTCGTGAGGAGTGATGCAAATCCCAACCCCTACTATTTGATGGTAGAAGGCGAGCCACTCTATTCTAGTTTTATATGTGGATGACCTCTTTTTGACATAATCATCAGGGCTCATAGAAGACTTCAAGAGGAACCTGGCAACAAAATTCGACATGAAGGATCTGAGGTTGATGCACTATTTTCTAGGATTTGAAGTGTTGCAGAAGAATGGGGAGATCTTCCTTGGACAAGGAAGATAAGCTACAAATACTCTGAAAAGGTTCAGAATACAGGATTGCAGACCCATGACTACGCCCATGATCACAAATTAGAAGAAGATAGTTGCATCAGATGACAAGGAAGTCAGCCCCACCTTGTATAGAGAGCTCATTGGGTCTCTTATGTATCTAGTCAACATTAGGCCAGACATTTGCTTCTTAGTCAATACCCTAAGTCAGTTCATGGTAGAGCCGAAGAGGGTACATTGGGCAGCAGCAAGGCACATTCTGAGGTAAGTGCACGACACAATCAAGTATGGGTTGAGGTATACTCGAGGGGATGACGTCAGACTCTGTGAGTTCACAAATGCAGATTGGGCAGACAATTCAGTGGGCAGGAAAAGTACCTTCGAGTATTGCTTCAGTGTTGGTTCAAGGATGGTTTCTTTGTGTAGCAGGAAGCATAAGTTAGTAGCATTGAGCTCTGCAAAAGCAGAGTATATGGCAATCGACATAGATACATGCGAAGCTATATGGCTTAGGAAGTTGCTTATAAGCTTTATCAGGCAGAGGGTGGGAGCGACCAGTGTCTACTGTGATAATCAATGTTGCATAAACCTCTCTAAGAATCTAGTGTTTCATAACAGGTCATAGCACATAGATATGAGATGCCATTTCATTAGAGACTGTGTACAGCGTGGGGAAGTCCAGCGACAGTGTGTTCCCACAGGAGAGCAAGGGGCAAACATACCCATGAAAACTCTAGGGAGAGCTAAGTTCGTCATGTTCAGGGAACAGATGGGTATGGTGGAGAACCCATTGTAGTAGCAGGGCTAATTTATTTTGAATGATTCTAAGTTGCAGATGTTGTAGTTGCAGCGGCAGCAGATGAGAGGGAGTTGCAGTGCAGATGTAGTGTTGGCAGTAGTTCAGCAGAGTCAACAACAACATAGATGCAGCTCATATCAGAGTTGTGTAGTAGTTGGTGGGCAATAGTAGCTAGACATCAACAACATGACAAGAAGTTATGCAAAGGTAGGGTGTTGTGATAGCAGGTGCAGCACTAGAACACATTCCTCGCTAAGAGGGAGTGTTAGTTTTTGTCGCTATATAAATGAGAAATTTTCCATATTTGTGTATAAATGGTTTGGATTCATATGGATGCACATGAATATACCTGTTTTTCTTTAAAATATGAATATTTTATGTGTTTTTGGTAAACCGGTTTTTTTCCGGTTTTTTATTAGTTCTGACCAGTTTCAGATCGACAAAGTTTTCCGGTTCGATGACTGGTTCGGTTTTGATAACATTGGTTCCTACAATGGATGTCTTTGTCTTCGAAGTATTCTGAAGATTCTTGTGACGTACGAACTTTCTTCGTTACAGAACCGAAGTGATGTGTGTGGTGTCGGGAAGCGGGACCATACAACCAAAATCAGGATATCCCATGTAATGTCATTCCTAAAGCTAGTAGCCAATAAAGGAGATCCCACTGGACTAGGATACAAGGTTAACCACCACATTGGACAAGCGAACAATGTTATTTTTTTTTGCATTGGATGTGTTCTAACCACAAAATTTTGTGGAGAGGCTAAAATACAGTGTTCTCCAAAACCCAGAAATTGTTTCTGGAAATTCCACCTAGAAATGACTTAATTAGATTTTTAGTCCGTTTTTAATATTTCCAACTTAGGGAATATGATTAATTAATCATAATTAATTAAGTCAAGGCGTGAATGTTCTAGATACTCACACGGATCGACATGAAAATAGTCTAGGCCATCAATTATGTTTTAATCTTGGTTGTTGGTGTTCCAACAAAAGATTATAAGAAGAAGTCGATCACTAGATGGAGAAGATACCAGTGCAGTTACTCAGTTGCCCAAGCAGTTTGATTTTCTCAGTGGTTGTGATTCAGTAAAGGAGATAGAGCCAAAGGGTGAGTAGCAGGTGAGAGAGGGGGGCAGCAGAAATCCAGAAGGAAGATTTCCGGATTCTGGAAGAGGCAAAGTGAGCAAGAGCGAAATCCACAAGAGCTACGCGTAGTCACTGCGCAGAGAGTGACGCAGAGGCTCCAGTAGGGGCAGAAAGTTGTCGTGAAGTGTGTGAAAATTCTCACACAATTTCTCTCAGTATCTTCCTCAATTTTCATTGTCAGTAGGGCATCTAAAAATTTTTTACTCTGATTTGCTGCTGAAGATTAATAAGAAAACCCTCATCTGCTGCACCAATTTTCCCCAATTGGGTTTTTCCAGGGACAATTGTCCAAAAACAACTGTGTTAATATTTTTGTGTGTGTACTAGAATTTCTTAGTTTCCAGTATTTTATTTTCAATAGTAATTTTATTGTGAAATTGCAGTCCTGATTTTTATCGTTGTTTTCCATAGTAAATAAACTGCATAATTAAATTTTACAGTTAGAAGAATATTTTCCAGTTGTTGCAATAGATGAAATTTTCACATGGTACCAAAGTAGATATGATCAGCCGAAGAGCTCAATAACAAATATAGGAGTTTCAATGTTCAGTGTGTGCAGCGGATCGAAAACCCAGAGGGCAGCGTAGTCACCTTGCAGAAGGACCGAGTAACTTGAGGAGAATCGCTTTTTTTGAGAGAGCAATGAAAAACACTGATTTGTCCAGATCAAATAACTCTAGAGGCAGAGGGAGCAGCCCCATATTTTTTGTAGAGAAGATGTCTAGCTCGGCACAGTAGTTTTGGAGCAATTTACTAGAGCAAAATCACCGTCGAGAGGAAAGAGATACACACTAAATTCTTCAGCATGACCATGAGCAGAATTAATAGTCAGGAAGCTTCAGATTTATCTTCCACGTTGGAGGACGAATTTTCTTTCTTGTCAAGATCAGCGTCACCTAGTGTTTGGTATATAGATAGTGGACCATCAGCTCGTATGACAGGAGTCAGAGAATATTTCTCTAGCTACAAGGAAGAGCATATGGACTTACAGACATTTATGCAACAAAACAAAATGTACTCCAGCAAGGAGATGTACCATAGATTTTCGAAGGGAGTCGGGAGCCAGCACCAACGCTACTAATGTATTGCATGTGCCAGGATTGGGTATGAACCTGATTTCAGTATCCCAATTGCAGGATAAGTGGTATGATGTCCACTTCATAAGGAAGAAAGTGTATGTCAAACACTCATGCTGGAAGAAGGTGAAACAAATTGGAGCTCAAAGCAACATGTTACCGTTATACAAGTTGCATCTTGACTCTTCAATGGAACTAATAGGGAATTACAGTAGCAGTGGGAAGGAGCTGAACGAATTATGGCATAGGAGAATGGGACATCTACACTATGGAGCACTCAAGATGCTTCGAGAAACTGTAACAAGGGTTCTAGATCTTAGTATGGAGCACGACGATGTGTGTGGAGGATGCGTACTTGGGACGTATGCGAAGCCGACATTCCCTAGAAGTGACAACAGAGCAGATGGTGTGTTAGGACTTATACATTCAGATATTTGTGGCTTGATGTCCACTAGAGCTCTTAGTGGTGGCGAATACTTCGTCACCTTTATTGATGACCATTCCAAAAAAAGCTAGATCTACTTCTTAAAGACCAAAGATGAGGTCTTTGATCAATTCAAAGGGTTTAAAGCTCTCGTAGAGAATGCGATGTTGAGATTCAACAAGAAAATTTAGCACCCATGCCTAGTGCATTAAGCACCTAGACCAGGGTGGGGCCCACAGTGCTATTTTTTGGTGCATGTCTATTTTGGTTATTCCTTAATTAAGATGGACTTAAAATGAAATCCATTCTCAATGTGGACTTGAATCAGTTAACTGAAAGTGATAAATTCAATTAGCTAGTGGATTTCGAGTTAGAGGTAGTTGGTGAGGGATGCAGAGTAATTCTAATTGTAACAGAGTTCGAAGTGGAGTGGTGCATGAGTTAGTGCAAGTTGTAAATAGTTTAACTCAGTTAAGTGAGTTAAACTCAGTTGTGCTAGTTGTAACTGAAGATACACTAGTGAGAGATCAAGTGAATTAAATATTAATTAATTCACAATCAGTGATCTCACATGCAACTGAGGATTTAATATTATTAGCTGCATGCATGTCAGATCCAGTGGAGACCCAGTTGAGTTCTAGGTGAAAGGGAAGTTGAATATCAGTTGTAGGATTATTGGCTTGCACACAAGTAGGAAAACACCCATTGGAGTGCCCATGATACTTGCGCAATCAAGGCAGACAAGAATTCCTATCTTTTAGGGATCTTTACAATCAGGGATTTCACAAGAAAGGCAGGTTGTCTGGAGGCTGAGAATTGGCTTTGTGTTGGTCATTTTTGCATATGACAGTTTGAGACAATTAGCTGAGTACTGGAGGGCTCTTGAGAAGAGTTTCGTATGTAATTGTTTCATGATCCATGCTTAATATACAATAGAAGATAGTGGGGTCTTTAGCTGTAAGCTTTCCCTGGGAAATTATCTGTGTTGTGTGTGATTGATCTCTCTTCATGTTCGTGTGATTAGCGATTGTGTTTTTAATTCCGCAAAAGATTTGTAGAAGCGATTCAGTATTTAACTTTAGTACATTGTTATATCGGGTGAATCCAAGATATATATGCATGTTGTATAATTTCTACATGGTATCAGAGCACAGGAAATTGCAGAAGTGAAGCAGGAGCTGAGTTTGTGACTGGATAGAATTCGAATTTGCAGAAAGACTTTCTTGGTGCTACAGCCGATTCAAGATTGAAATGGCTTTCAATGGCTTGAGGTTAGAGTATGCACTTGAGGGCAGCTTGAACGATATTGCTCGGAAGGACAGGATCGAAGCAGTACTCGAAGACAATGGCTTAAAGGAATTCATTGACACTGATGTTCCAAAACCCGCTGTGGCAGATGCTACAAATCTTGATGCATGGAAAAAGAAAGTGGCAAAGGCGAGGAGGATCCTGTTGGAGGGAGTACGAGACGGCATTGTCTCAAACTTCCATGGGAAAGCCACATCATATGCAATGTGGAAGGCTTTAACGGATCTATTCCAAAGCAGCAGCGACCATAGGAAATTGGTGCTCAAAGATAAACTCAGGAAGATCAAGATGGAAAAGGGCAACACAATTCCAAAATATCTAAAAAAGTTTGTCCAATGTCGGGATGAACTAGGGAGCGTTGGAATAACAGTTGTTGATGATGATTTGGAGAGCTTGGCTCTCCTAGGACTTCCCAAGAGTTGGCGAAGTTATCAAGACTTTGTCAATGGAAGGGAAACATTGCTAGATTGGGAATGACTGTGGTCGGATTTGGTGTAGGAGGAGTTCAAACGGAACACCAAAGATGGATCTTCATCTAAGAATGAGGATGAAGAGGATTGTGCTTTGGCTACCAAGGCAAGGAAGGGGAAGGGGAAGAAATTCCATTCTAAATCCAAGTCCAAAAATGGCAAGAAGCAGGACATGTTCAAGGTGAAGTGTTTTCATTGTCACAAGCATGGGCATTTTGCTACTAACTGTCCACAAAAGAAGAAGAACAAAAAGGCTGGAGGATCTGGAGCTAGTGAGGCCCTTGCCTCGCAATTTGAGTTTGACTTCTCATTGATTGCATGCATGGTGTCCAGTGCATTGGGATATGTGTGGTATTTGCATAGTGGTGCTTCCTTTCACATGACAAGAGACAAGGAACTTTTTAGTGACTTGGAGGAGAAGGATCTCCAGATGCATATTGAAATGGGCGACGACGGATGGTACAGTGCTATCGGGATTGGTACCATTACCTTCCAGAGGGACTCAGGTAAACCATTTAAATTAAAAGATGTGATGCATGTACCATGTCTACAGAAAAATTTGGTCTCATTCGCAATGTTGGAGGATAGAGGCTATGATGTTGTTTTTAGTGAAGGAAAAGCTTTCCTACAACATAAAACATGGGACAAGTCAAGAGGATAATGATTTGAGTTAAAAATCTCTACAAGCTAGAGGTAGATGGTTGTGCAGCGATGATGGGCAAGGCAGATCAAGTGGTGAGCTGGAATGAGGGTGAATTATGGCACAGGCGATTGGGCCATCTTCACCATCGAGCCTTGAAAGTCATGCAGCAGATTTCTACTAGTCTTCTCAGGGGTACACTTGCACAGTCAGACACATGCAAGGGATGTACTATGGGAAAATATGTAAAGGCCACCTTTCATGAGAAGGAAAACCGAGCTTCGGGGATCCTTGAGAGAGTTCACACAGACGTGTGTGGTCCTTTCTCAGTTGCTTCAACAGCAAAACATAAGTACTATGTAATCTTTGTTCGTGACTTTTCTCGTAAGTGTTGGATCTTCTTCATGCAAAAGAAAGATCAAACATTCTCTAAGTTCTGTGAGTTTAAGGCACTGGTGGAGAAAGAGTCGGGGAAGCAAGTGAACGCTCTTAAGAGCGATAATGGTGGAGAATACATCTCTAATGAATTCAAGAACTTCTACAGCAAAGAATGAATTCGAAGACAACTCATAACCCACAGCAGAATGGGGTCGCGAAGAAGAAGAACATAACTATTGTGGGTGCAGCACGAACGATGTTGCATGATCAAGGCCTACCGATGCATTTGTGGGTGGAAGCATGCAATACATCGGTACATGTGCAAAACCATTGTCCTCATAGAGTACATGGCATTAGTACACCTAAAAAGGCTTTTACTGGTAAGAAACCTGATGTTTCACACTTTAAGATTTTTGGCTCATTTGTTTATATGCATGTGATCAAGGACACCAAGAAGAAGCTGGAACCAACAGCTGAGGTTGGGATTTTTGTGGGGTGCACTGAAACACCCCATAATTATCATGTGTATTTGCCAAACAGCAAAATGACTGTTGTGCGACGAGATATCAAATTTGATGAGGATAAAGCCATGCGGTTGTCCCTTGATAGGGCGCTGGACTTGCATGTAGAGGAGGAACTTTTGGTTCTCGAGGATGAGTCTCAAGATGTGGATCAGCCACATGAGGAGGTTCATGGAGTGGAGGAAAACACTCATGCAGAGCCATCCATCAGAAATTGCAGAAGGCGCACTACGGAAGCTGATAGATTGAGAGTCAAGACTTGATGCTGCAAAAAATGTAGGAGCCCCTACTTCACAACGCAAACAAAGACAATCTCCTGACCAATTTACTAGATACATGGCTTTGATGAGCAAATTTATTGTGACTGAACCATCTTCCTTTCAAGAAGCAGTGCAGCAGCCAACTTGGGTTGATGAAATGATGGAGGATTATGTCTCCATTGTCAAGAACAGTGCATGGGAGATAGTCCCAAGACCAGTCGACAAATCAGTGATTGGATCAAGATGGATCTACAAGGTAAAGCAAGCTTCTGATGGGAGCATGGAGAAATACAAGGCCAGATTTGTGGCCCGGGGATTCTCACAGATCGAGGTGATAGATTATTATGAGACTTTTGCACTTGTTGCAAGGTACTCTTCTATAAGATCCATCCTTGCACTCTCAGCACAGATGGGTTGGTGCATTCATCAGATGGATGTTAAAACTGTGTTTCTCAATGGGATCATTGAGGAAGAAGTGTACATAGAGCAGCCTGAAGGTTTCGAAATCTTCAACAGTGAGTCACATGTGTGCAGACTCAAAAGAGCACTGTATGGGTTGAAGCAAGTGCCCCGTGCTTGGTACACTCGGATAGACAACTATTTCACCGAATTGGGCATCACCAAAAGTGAAGCAGATGCAAACCTGTACCAGATTGTAGTTGAGGGTAAGCTATTGATTATTGTTCTATATGTTGATGATCTAATTTTGACTGATGATGAGCAATTGATACACTCATGCAAGAAGGATCTTCCAAGGGAGTTCGAAATGAAGAACATGGGACTCCTTCATTATTTCCCTGGATTGGAAATATGGCAGTGGAATTGTGAACCTTTTGTGTCTCAAGACAAGTATGCAAAGGAGATACTAGGTAATTTTAACACGCAGAGCTGCAAACCCATGGATACTCCTCTTCTAGGAAATTGGAAGAAAGAGGATGCTACTTCTAGAGAGGTAGTGGATGCTACTGTTTATCGACAGCTAGTGGGTTTGCTAATGTATCTAGTGAACACGAGACCAGACATTTGCTACGCAGTTAACTAGCTGAGACAAGCTATAGTTAAGCATACTAAGCTCTTTTGGAAGGTGGGGAAGCATGTCCTGAGATACTTTAGAGGCACATTAGAGTATGGTCTGTGGTAGAGACGGACAGAGGGAGTGAAGCTGCATGGCTTCACAGATGCAGATTGGGTTGACAGCCCATCGGACAGAAAGAGCACATCAGGGGGGATCTTTAGCATTGGATCGACAACAGTTTCGTCGGCGGGAAACAACAATCCGTGGGACTCAGTTCAACGGAAGCGGAATACATAGCAACAAGTCAACCTGCATGTGAGGCTATCTTGATGAGAAAGATCTTGGTTGGTTTGTTTGGTTCTCAGATGGATTCGACAGTGATTCATTGTGATAATCAGAGTTGCATTAAACTCTCGATTAATCCTTTGTTTCATGATAAGTCCAAGCATATAGATATCTGGTACCACCATCTCAGAAATTGTGTGCAGAGAAGGATAACGTTGCTTCAATATATTCCCACGAAAGATCAAGATGCAGATATTCTGACGAAGGTGCTCACCAGGAGCAAATTCGAATACCATAGAGACAGGATCGAGGTGAAGGATAGTCCCTTTCTTGTTGAGAGGGAGTGTTGAGATTCAACAAGAAAATTCAGCACCCACGCCTAGTGCGTTAAGCACCCAGACTAGGGTGCGGCCCATAGTGCTATTTTTGGGTGCATGCCTATTTTGGTTATCCCTTAATTAAGATGGGCATTAAACTATAATCTATTCTCAATGTGGACTTGAATCAATTAACTGAAAGTGATAAATTCAGTTAGCTAGTGGATTTCGAGTTAGAGAAAGTTGGTGAGGCATGCAGAGTAATTTTAGTTGTAACAGAGTTCGAAGTGCATTGGTGCATGAGTTAGTGCAAGTTGTAAATAGTTTAACTCAGTTAAGTGAGTTAAACTCAGTTGTGCTAGTTGTAACTGAAGATACACTAGTGAGAGATCAAGTGAATTAAATATTAATTAATTCACAATCAGTGATCTCACATGCAACTGAGGATTTACTATTATTAGATGCATGCATGCCTGATCCAGTGGAGACCCAATTGAGTTCTAGGTGAAAGGGAAGTTGATTATCAATTGTAGGATTATTGGCTTGCACACGTGCAACCAAATATCCACTGGAGTGCCCATGATACTTGTGAAATCAAGGCAGGCAAGAATTCCTATCTTTTAGGGATCTTTATCATCAGGGATTGCGCAAGCAAGGCAGGTTGTCTGGAGGCTGAGAATTGGCTATGTTTGGTCAGTTTTGCATATGACAGCGTGAGACAATTAGCTGAGTACTGGAGGGCCCTTGTGAGAAGAGTTTTGTATGTAATTGTTTCATGATCCATGCTTAATATACAATAGAAGATAGTGGGGTTTTTAGCTATAAGCTTTCCCTAGGAAATTATCTGTGTTGTGTGTGATTGATTTTTCTTCATGTTCATGTGATTAGCGATTATGTTTTTAATTCCACAAAATATTTGTAGAAGCGATTCAGTATTTAACTTTAGTGCATTGTTAGATCGGGTGAATCCAAGATATACATGCATGTTGTATAATTTCTAGATGCGACAACGAAGAAGATCAAGGTCCTTCGCTCAGATAATGGCGAAGAATACATTGATAAAAACTTCACAGATTGTTTCGCGAGGAAAGGGATCAAAAGATAATGGACAACTCCATATAACCCTCAGCAGAATGAGTAGCGGAGCAGAAAAACAAAACTATAGTTGGGGCTACTATATTATATGATCAGGATTTTCCCAGATTTGTATGGGAAGAGGCATGTAACACAGCAATGTATATTCAGAACATAACTCCTTGTAGAGCATTGGGGAAGACAACGCCAGAAGGAGTCTTCACAAGGAAGAAGCCTGAAACGAGTCACTTGAATATTTTGGGAGTGTGGCTTACTACCACATGCCAGATGAAAAATGTAGCAAATTGGATCACACTGCAGAGGTGTTTCTTGTCGGGTATAGCGAGACCTCGAAGGCATACATGATCTACATTTCTAGCAGTAGGAAGATTGTAGTGAGACGAGACATAAAGTTCATGGAGGGTTGAGCTTTTAAGAGATCTTGATATATGCCTGCAGGAGATCAGAAGCAGTCAGCAGAAGTTTCATTAGTCCAACAGCAGGGGCAGTCTGTGGGACCAGCAGGAGGACAGTCACAGGGATCGAGTACAGTGACTAGTACCAGTATTTCCTCAGGGGTAGGAGATCCGAGGAGTTCTCAACAGACGGAGCAGCAGGGACAGGAGGAGGAGCTGGTTTAACCTCCCACCACTATTAGAAGAGCCAACATAAAAGTCCGTCATACATTAAGAGATGCAAAGGAGTTTATCGAAACTCCTAGGACAGACAAAAGACAACACAGATAACCTGAAATATATCAAGCTTTGGTATCTCAAGTTGCAGAACCTTCCATCTTTTAAGAAGCCGCACAACATCACATGTGGGTATATGCCATGGTAGAAGAGTATATTTCTATCATGACAAATGATGTTTGGGAGGTATTGTCGAGGCCAGAAGACAGATCAGTTGTAAGTGATCTACAAGATCAAGTACACAGCAGATGGCACTTGAGAGAACTACAAGGCTAGGTTCATGGCAAAGGGGTATGCATAGAAAGAAGGAATACATTACGACGAGAACTTCGCCCCAGTTGCCAGGTACACAACTATCAGATCAATTATATCTGTAGCAGCTCAGATTGTGCAAATTTTAACCATGAAATCCTATTGCAATATCTGATATTATTTCTCCTACTTATGATTCAAAAATTAATTATTTACAAAAATCTCTCAAGTAGATATTGAAATAAATTCAACTGTAGTCTTCACCATACAATTACTCAGCAAAATTATAAAAAAATACTAGCACAAGAATCACACAGAGATTTTTGGACAATTGTCCCCGGAAAAACCCAATGTGAAAAAACTGTTGGAGCAGATGAGGGTTTCTATTATTCATAAGCAAAACTCTTCTTGTACAATTTACAATCAACAGTAATGAAGATAATTCTCTGTGATAACACTGGAGAAATTTCTCACAAAATTTCCTGATGAGAAATGACCCCAGATGAACCCTCCGGGGCCACCTGCTTCACCATTGCATTGGATCTACGTGGGTACTGCATCACCCCTCTCCGTTGCTCCCTTCCTGCCTTTGTATTGTCTCTTCCATTCACTGAGACCCCTGCTCCTGTACCCCGGATTGATGTTGAACCCTCTCTATGTCTCCTCCACCTGCAACTCTCCCTCTGGATCAATTTTCTCTTGTCGAACTTCAGCCTCTGAGAAAACCGATTTACTTGGGCAACTGAGTATTTGAACTAGTGTTATTTCCAAATGACCCTAAAGCCTTCCTTTATAGTTTTCTCATTGAGACATCAATGGCCGAGATTAGATCTCTAATCAACGATTAAGATTATAACTTGACTTGATCCATGTTCTCTAGAATATTCATACTCTTTTTTATTAATACCCTTTAATTATCTAATTTTCTTAAGTTTAGACATAAGTCTTATTCAAATAATTAATTATTTTAATAAAACACATTCCAAGTGGAATTTTCACAAACGATTTCTGGATTCTTTGGAATACATGTGCCTAAGTCTCTCCATAAATTTTGAGACTTAAAGCACTTCCGATGCTACCAAAAATCAACACTCCCTCTTAGCGAGTAAAGTGCTCTAACAACATGCCTGTTGCATATTGTTCTGAACCTGAAGCATCCTCTGCGTTGTTGATGTCTGACAAGTTGTCCACCAACCACTGCGTTGTTCCTACAACTATACTGCTGCCCTTGACACTGTTGCATTCGTACTACAGCTACTTCTAAAGTGTTGCATCATCTGTTTTTACTATTGAAACAGATTTTCAACCATCCCCATCTTTTCCCTAAAGTGAACAAACTTTGTTCTCCCTAAGGCCTTGGTGAGAATGTCTGCTACCTGGTCTCTTGTGGGAACGTACTACAACTGTACTGCCCCCCGTAGAACATAGTCTCTAATAAAATGACACTTGACGTCGATGTGCTTCGACCAATCATGAAAAACTGGATTATCAGAGAGCTTAATGAAAGTCTGATTATCATATAGAATGTTGGTCGCCTACATCTTCCTTCTGAATAAATTCACGAGCAGTTTCCTAAGCCATATGGCCTCACACAAAGTTGTGTTAGTTGCTATATATTCTGCTTCAACTGAGCTCAGTGCTACGAGCTTCCACTTACTACTGCACCAGGAGGTCATTCCTGATCCAATATTGAAATAGTACCCTGTGGTACTTTCCCGCTCTACCAAACTTCCTACACAATTTGCATCTGTGAATCAACTCAATCTCATATCATCGCCTTGGGTGTATTTTAATCCATATCTGACTATTCCTCGCATATATCGAAGAACGTGCTTAGCAGCTGCCTAGTGCACCCTCTTTGGTTTTACCATGAACTGATTGAGGGAATTAACGTAGCAAATGTTTGTCCTGGTGTTGACCAAATACATGACAAACCCTATGAGCTACCTGTACAAGGTGGGGTCCACTTCTTTATCTTCAGTTGTATCAATTTTCTTTCAATTAGTAATCACTGGAGTAGCCATGGGTCTATAGTCCTGCATTCTAAATCTCTTTAGTATTTCTATAGCATATCTCCTTTACCCAAGGAAGATTTCTCCCTTCTGCTGCCAAACTTCCAATCCTAAAAAATAGTGCATCAGCCCCAAATCCTTCATGTCGAATTCTTTTGCCAAATTCTTCTTACAGTCCTTAATGAGCCTAGACGATTATGTCAAAAACAAATTATCTACATACAAAACCAAAATCAGAGGCTCATTCTCTACTGTGAGAAAGTAGAGATTGAGATCAGCATCACTCTTGACAAATCCCATCTGCTACAAGTAACCATCAATTCGACCATACCATGCTCTAGGTGCCTGTTTAAACCCATATAAGGATTTCTTCTATCACCCCATTTAAGAATGCAGTCTTGACGTCCATCTGCTGAATCTCCCATCTCATCTGCACTGCAAGGGATATAATGGATCTGATAAAGGTATATCTAGCTACAGGGGTGAAGATTTCTTCGTAGTCTATCCCTTCCTTCTGTGCATATCCCTTAGCCACGAACCTGGCCTTGTACTTCTCTACACTGCCATCTACAGGAAACAGAATATGGGCCACTAATGTACTGCATGTGTCGGGTTTGGGGATGAATCTACTCTCAGTGTCACAGCTTCAAAACCGAGGATATGACGTCTACTTTATTAGCAATAGAGTCTACGTCAAACACCCCAGTTTGAGGAAGAAGGCACAAATCGGGGTAAGAAGCAACAAGTTGTACAAGCTGCAGCTTGATTCCCCAATAGTACTAGTTGGCAGCGCAGATGAAACGGATTTGAATGAACTATGGCACAAAAGATGTTGATCAACAATCTCTCCCTTTGGCATTCATGGCAACACAAGTACTCCCCCTGCGATCATGACACCTCTTCCTACAACATTCTCTCCCCCTTTGACATCAATGGCAAAGGGTAGCTCCCCCTGACACACAACCATCTTGCGGACCTATACACACTTCCACTCCCCCTGACACACAACCATCCTGCAGACCTGTACACACTTCCACTCCCCCTTTATATTCAGAATGAGGAAAATCTAATGAGAACTTGGGAGAATCCCAAGGTTCTGGCGAAGATATTCTAATGCTTCATGAGTACTCTCACGATAATCAACGCTTCCTGCCCAATCTGCATCTGTAAAGGCATGAATAATGAAATTGTTACCATTGGGATACCACAAGCCATATTCTGTTGTTCCCTTTAGATATCGAAGAATTCTTTTGATGGCAATAATATGTGATTCTTTTGGTGCTGCATGGACTCTTGCTACTTGTCCAACTGCTTGCATAACATCTAGCAGGGAGGCTATTACATATAGAAGAGTGGGTTTCCACCTTAAAAACTGTGTGAATTTGTGTTCCTTTTGTTTACTGCTATCATTGTACAAATACTGATAATAATTGAAGATTAAATAATGCTCTAATTGAAAGGAATACTGATTCACACCCCCCTCTCAGTATTTCCAACAATTGGTTTCAGAGCTTGGTTCCTTCAATAGCAGTTTAACAGCTAGAAGGAGGTCATGGAGCATACCAAGAATGGTGTACCTTTGTTCAATGAAAATAATTATGCACTCTGGAAAGGAAGAATGGAGGTCTATCTCTTGGCACAAGGTTACGAAGTATGGGACGCTGTTCAAAATGGATTTACATTAACCACATATGAAAAAGGTAAGAAGAATTTGGTAAATGATGCAAAAGAAAAGAATATTATTATCAGTGGACTTATTGAATCTGCTTATCATAAGGTGTTGGGTTGTAAAACTGCCAAAAATGTATGGGACAAGCTTGAGAATATATATGCAGGTGACCCAAATGTCAAAGAAGCAAAGCTTCAAATCTATAGAGAAAAATTTGAGCAACTCAGAATGAAAGAAGATTGCAACATTGCTGCATACTTTCAATACGTTGATGAAATAACCAATACTCTGGAAGGATTGGGAGAGCTAGTTGACGAGAAGACTATTATACGGAAGATTCTTAGAACGTTACCAGGGAGATTCAACCCAAAGGTATCGGTCTTAGAATACAGTGCAAATCTGGACAAACTCAGCGAAGAGGAATTACATGGAGTTCTCATAGCATATGAAATGAGACTTGATGAAGAAGAGGGTACTTCGCATCTAGAAACTGCATTCGTCGCATCTAAGAAAACCAATAAGGACAAACAACCTTCATTTGAAAAGACATGCACCTGCAAGTGTGAAGAAAAGGGAGTTGATGGAGAAGGTCTTTCAGATGAAGAATATGCTTACTTCATGAGAAAACTAAAAATTGGTGAGGGAAAATTCAAAGGTAAACTTCCATTGATATATTTCGGCTATGGTGAGGTTGGGCATTTCGCAGCAAAATGTCCAAACAAAAGTGATGGAAACTCAAAAGGAAAGAAAGGCTTTAAGAAATTCAACAAGCAAGGATCCAAAAGGAACTTTCTCTCTAAAGAAGATAGCTTATCATCCGATGAAGACAATGACAGCGAAGAAGAAGCCAATGAGAGAGTATTGTTTATGGCCAACCACAATAAACAAAAGGTATCAAACAACGAAGAAGAAGGATTGACCATAGAAGAATTTTCTAAGGAAGCAATCAAGCTCATAAAAGAGCTCAAGGCAGAGAAGATTTGTTCCAATACTCGTGAAGAACAAGTTCAAGGTCTCAAAATTGAAGTTGAAGAATACAAATGCATTGAAGAGTCACTTCAAAAGAAGTTGGAAGAAAGCAACCAAGAAAGGGAAGAATTAGAAGGTGAAGTAGTCTCGTTGCGTAAGGAAGTGAAGAAAGGAAAAACTATCCAAAACTATGCCAACAACTCAAGGGCATTGGAAGATCTCAACAATCAACGATCTTACAACGACAGAACTAGCATCGGTTACAAAGAAGAAGAAGCAGGACCTTCTACAACAAAATACAATGAACCTAAGAGATTTGACATGCATGTAGACTTCATTGGACAAGATTCGCAAGAATAGCCTTGGAAGACAATTCCTCGACAAAGATTTCCATCCAGGTACCAAGATATCTTTTATGGCTACTGTTATTCATGTGGAAAATTTGGTCATAAAGCTGTAGAATGTCGCACGTAACCCAGGAATGAATACAATTCCAGGAGACCTGTCAAATATGAACCTCCTAGGGCTCAGCGAAACATCAATAGATTTGAACATTTAAGAAATAATATTGAATGTTACAAATGTCGAAACTTTGGACACATAACTAGAGACTGCAGAATTGAAAATCCTCCAGAAGAATCTTCAAAGCCATAGAACGAACAAACATGGAAGAACAAGAAGACTGATAACTATGCTCTCGCTCTCAAGGCTCAAAACAACAAAGATGTGTGGTATGTTGATAGCGGTTGCTCAACGCATATAACTGGAGATAGAAAGAAATTTGTATCTCTGAAAGAGAAAAAGGATGGAACCATGTCCTTTGGAAATGATGGATCTTCAAATGTTATAGGATCAGGTACCGTCACTCTCGGAAGTAAATATGCTCTAGCCAAGAATGTTCTATTGGTTGAAAACATGAATCACAATCTGCTTAGTGTTGGACAAATGTGTGATCAAGGACACACAATACTATTCAACTCCACAAAATGTGAAATCAGGAAAGGCAGGTATGGTGAAATTGTGGCTATAGCAAGTCGATCTCCAAACGACATATATGTTCTGAATGAAGCAACTAAAGCACGTCTAATAGCTAAAGAGGATGATATAATATTTGGTAGCAATGATGATCGACTAAGTAAGAAGTTTGCTACAAAGATGTAAAGTGATTTCGAGAGGTCTTTACTTGGTGAGCTGACATACTTCTTAGGGCTTCAAATATCTCAGTAGGAGAAAGGAATATTTATATGTCAAGCCAAGTACGTCAAGGAAATGCTCAAGAAATTCAAAATGGAAGATTGCAAACCCATCCTTACTCCGATGGTAACAGGTTGCAAATTGAGCATAGACGACTAATCTAAGGATGTGGATCAAAGGTTGTACAGATCTATGATTGGTAGTCTTCTATATGTAACAGCCTCCCGGCCAGATGTTATACAAGCAATTGGACAAGTAGCAAGATTCCAAGCAGCACCAAAAGAATCACATATTATTGCCATCAAAAGAATTCTTCAATATCTAAAGGGAACAACAGAATATGGCTTGTGGTATCCCAAGGGTAACAATTGCATTATTCCTGCCTTTACAGATGCAAATTGGGCAGGAAGCGTTGATTATCGTGAGAGTACTCATGAAGCATTGGAATATCTTCACTAGAACCTTGGGATTCTCCCAAGTTCTCATTAGATTTTCCTTATTCTGACTATAAAGGGGGAGTGGAAGTGTGTACAGGTCTGCAGGATGGTTGTGTGTCAGGGGGAGTGGAAGTGTGTACAGGTTCGCAAGATGGTTGTGTGTCAGGGGGAGCTACCCTTTGCCATTGATGTCAAAAGGGGAGAGAATGTTGTAGGAAGAGGTGTCATGATCGTAGGGGGAGTACTTGTGTTTCCATCAATGCCAAAGGGGGGGATTGTTGATCAGTAGTTGTCATTGTTGTCAACCCGAGCAGCACCAGGGACTACCCCAATATTGCATGGGAATTTTGACCTACCAAATTACTATATTCTGGGTCAAAAATGCTTTTGATGGTTTCTTCTTGTTGATATGTTTCCGTTGATGTATAGCACGCCACGCAATTCTTCACGGTTTGAGAGATATTCATGTTTGAAGTTTGTAACCTAAGTTAGTGGGCTAAAGCTCCATAGGGTTGTGGCATGGGTCATTGAAAATTCAATAATTAATAATTTTTAAGCTCCTAAAATCCCTCCCACGTTCACTTGTTGAAGCCCCTCTCAACCTAAGCATTTATATAAATTGTGATCCTCATATCCTCATGTAGGGATTTCGCTATCTGAAACAGGTCAATGTGGCATTTTCGCTCTAACTTTTTTTCTAAGAAGGTTCAGAAGCTGAAATTTTTATGAGGCGAAGCCGAAATTCGGAGGAAGCTCCTGTAAAAATTTCAGATCAAGGAGCACACTATTTTCGGAGATATGATCTGTGGAAGTCGGTGTTTTTGCAGGCTCCTGAAATTCATCTCAAAGAAGTGACCTTGGGAAAATCGTCATAACTCTCTCTCTCTGAGTACCGGATTGGAATTCTGTAAGAAGTGGCAGATAGTACACGGATTGTAGTTTTTGCTCTATGAATTTCAGAGCCGAATGAAGAAACAGTGACACGTGGCGTGTCGTACAAGTTCACTCTACTGAAACAGTCCATAAGTAGGGCATTGTGACAGACTGGGCATAACACATTCTTGAAGAATCCAAATTGGGTCAGACCTGTGGCATTGGAAAGAAGACTCAAAGGTCTACTACAGGACCGAAAATCACATATTGGGGATCTGAAATAACAGAGATACACCAGATTCAATATCGAGCTCCTAGAAGGCAAGAAAAAGCTAGAACATGTGTTGTCAAGGGTTGCAAAGGACCAGACTTTCTAGTGCAGCAAAGCAAAGTAAGGTGTAGCAGAGGGTAGCATGACAAGAGCAACAACCAAAGTGTAGAAGAGCAGCAAGAAGTTCATCACATGAAGTCTTCAAGTGGGCAGCACTGCATAGTCATTGTAAATACATTATTGTAAAAATTGTACTAGTGTCTATCTGCCAAGAGTTGAAGAGGCAGTGTCAGGAGGTCTAGGATCATCATTAGGTGGTTGTGTCATAGTTGGGGCTATGGTCTAGTGTGCCTTCTTCTTCTTCATCATTCTATATCATTGTAAAGTGGACCATTTTCCCTGGTATGAGAGTCCATCTAATGGGAGCTGCAGAAGAATGCTTTTCTAAATTCTAGGAAGTTGGAGCTTTATTTTCAATTGGAGTTGAATATTAAATAATTATTATAAAAGAATTAGGTGGTTTTTTTCTCAAAGTGGGTTTCCACCTTAAAAACTATGTGAATTTGTGTTCCTTTTGTTTACTGTTATCATTGTACAAACACTGATAATAATTGAAGATTAACTAATGCTCTAATTGAAAGGAATACTAATTCATGCCCCCCTCTCAGTATTTCCAATAGAAGAATGGGACACTTGCATCATGGGGCGTTGAGAACTCTCCAGAAGACTGTCACAGGTGTTCCATAACTCAGCACCAAGTAGGATGATGTCTACAAGGGGTGAGTATTGGAGAAATATGCCAAGGCAGTATATCAGAGAAGCAACAATAGGGCCAAGGGTGTGTTGGATCTAATACACTCAAATATCTGCAGGCCAGTGTCCACTTGAGCTCTTAGTGGTGCCAAATATTTCGTCACCTTCATTGATGACCATTCCAGGAAAACCTGGACCTACTTCTTGAAGACCAAGGATGAGTTCTTCAGTCGATTTAAAGAGTTTAAGGGTCTGGTGGAGAATCTGAAAGGGAGGCAGATTAAAGTATTTCAATCAAATAATGGAGGTGAATAGATAGATAAAGAATTCACCAGATTCTACGAGAGGGAAGGCATCAAAAGAGAATGGACAGCTCCACACAATCCAGAACAGAATGGAGTGGCAGAAAGGAAAAACCAGACTATTGTTGAAGCAACCAGAGCTATGATGTATGACCAAGATATGCCCAAATTTCTATGGGTTGAAGCATGTAATACAGCTGTCTACATTCAGAAGAGAACTCCTCACACTGCTCTAGGAAAGATCACGCTAGAAAGTGTCTTCACTAGCAGCGAGCCTGAAGTGAGTCACTTTAGAATCTTCAACAGTACAGCTTATTGTCATGTACCCAATGAGAAGAGGAAGAAGCTGGATATGACCGCTGAAAAAGGGTATTTAGTAGGATACAGCGAGAATGCAAAGGCTTATCGCATCTACATTCCTGAGAGCGGGAAAGTAGTGGTGCGAAGAGATGTGAAATTCACAGAGGAGAAAGCCTTCAAAAGATCACGACAGTTGCCTTCTGCTACGCAGTCAGAGGAAGAGCCTCTAGTCCAGCCCCAACAACCAGCAGCGGAAAATTCAGTTGCCTCTCCACGGCATAGTGATCCAAAGGATGGGTCTCCCGAGTATTTGCAAGAAGGAGAGTCAGTAAATCCAGTTGGAAGAAGAAGGCACAAATCGAGGTAAGAAGCAACAAGATGTACAAGTTGCGGCTTGATTCCCCAATGGCACTAGTTGGCAGCGCAAATGAAACGGATCTGAATGAGCTATGGCATAGAAGAATGGGGCACTTGCATCATGGAGCGTTGAGAACTCTCCAAAAGACTGTCACAGCTGTTCTAGAACTGAGCACCAAGCGGGATGATGTCTGCAAGGGGTGCGTATTGGGGAAATATTCCAAGGCAGTATATCAGAGAAGCAACAATAGGGCCAAGGGTGTGTTGGATCTAATACACTCAGATATCTGCAGGCCAATGTCCACTAGAGCTCTTAGTGGTGTCAAATATTTCGTCACCTTCATTAATGACCATTCCAGGGAAACCTATATCTACTTCTTGAAGATCAAGGATGAAGTCTTCAGTCAATTTAAAGAGTTTAAGGCTCTGGTGGAGAATCTGATAGGGAGGCAGATCAAGGTATTTTGATAGGATAATGGAGGTGAATACATAGATAAAGAATTCACTGGATTCTGCACGAGGGAAGGCATCAAAAGAGAATGGACAGCTCCATACAATCCGAAATAGAAAGAAGTTGCAGAAAGGAAGAACCGAATTATTGTTAAAGCAACCAGAGCTATGTTGTATGACCAAGACATGCCCAAATTTGTATGGGCTGAAAAGTGTAATACAGCTGTCTACATTCAGAACAGAACTCCTCACACTGCACTAGGAAAGATCACGCTAGAAAGTGTCTTCACTAGCAGCAAGCCTGAAGTGAGTCACTTTAGGACCTTCGAGAGTACAGCTTACTATCATGTACCTAGTGAGAAGAGGAAGAAGCTGGAGATGACCGCTAAAAAGGGGTATTTATTAGGATACGGCGAGAATGCAAAGGCTTATCGCATCTACATTCCTGAGAGCACGAAAGTAGTGGTGGGAAGAGATGTGAAATTCATGGAGGAGAAAGACTTTAGAAGATCACGAGAGGTGCCTTCTGCTACGCAGTCAGAGGAAGAGCCTTTGGTCCAGCCCCAACAACCAGCAGCAGAAAATTCAGTTGCCTCTCTAAGGCATAGTGATCCAAAGGATGGGTCTCCCGAGGATTTGCAAGAAGGAGAGCCGATAAATCCACCCACCACCAGTGGAAGAACGAGCAGGGAACTTCGACAGATTCTGAAGGATGCAGAGGAGTTTGTCGGAATTCCCTGAAATAAGAAGAGAAAGCGTAAGGAGCCTAAGAGGTATCAAGCCTTAGTTGCTCAAGTCAGTGAACCTTCCAGTTTTCAGGAAGCAACTCAACACCAAGTGTGGGTTGATGCAATGGTGGAAGAGTACAGTTCCATCATGACAACAGTTCCATCATGACAAATGATGTCTAGGAAGTGGTGCCCAGACCGCAGGAGAGATTAGTTATAGGATCCAGGTGGATCTACAATATCAAGTATGCTTCAGATGGCAGCATCGAGAAATTTAAAGTTAGGTTTGTGACCAAGGGGTATGCTCAAAAGGAAGGAATAGACTATGACGAAACCTTCGCCCGGTAGACAGATACACATCTATCAAGTCTGTGATATCCCTTGCTGCGCAAATGGGATGGGAAATTCACCATATGGATGTCAAGACCACATTCTTGAATGGTGTGATAGAAGAAGAAGTGTATATAGAACAACTGGAGGGCTTTGAGACACATGATCAAAAAAATCATGTGTCCAGATTGAAGAAAGCATTATATGGACTAAAGCAAGCTCCCAGAGCCTGGTATGGTCGGATTGACAACTACCTGCAGAAGATGGGATTCATCAAGAGTGATGTAGATCCCAATCTCTACTATCTGAGAGTAGGGAGTCAGCCATTGATATTGGTATTGTATGTAGATGATCTGTTCTTGACAAGATCATCAAGGCTCATCACGGATTGCAAGAAGAATTTCGCTGAAGAATTTGACATGAAGGATCTGGGATAGATGAACTATTCTCTGGGGTTGGAAGTTTGGCATCAGAATGGGGATATCTTCCTTGGTCAAGGAAGATACACTATAGAGATTCTGAAGAGATTTCAGATGGAGGATTGTAGGCCCATGACCACTCCAATGATTACCAACTAGAGGAAAATCGACACGTTCGAAGATGATGAAGTTGATCCTACGCTATATAGACAACTCATAGGGTCATTGATGTATATGGTAAATACAAGGCCAGACATCTATTATGCTGTTAATACCCTAAGTCAATTCATGGTGGAACCGAAGAGGGCACATTGGGCGTCAGCCCTCTTCGTTGTTCCCTTCCTGCCTCTACATTGTCTCTTCCTTTCACTACGTCACCCGCTCCTGCACCCCGGATTGATGTTGAACTTTCTTTGTCTATCCTCCTCCTGCAACTTTCCCTCTAGATCGATTTTCTCTTGCCGAATTTTAGCCACTAAGAAAATCGATTTACTTGGGAAACTAAGTATCTGCATTGGTGTTCTTTCCAAATGACCCTCAAGCCGTCATTTATAGTCTTCTCGTTGAAGCATCAATGGTCGAGATTAGATCTCTAATCAATGGCTAAGATTATAACTTGACTTGATCCATGTTCTCTAGAAGATTCATAATTTGTTTTATTAATACCCTTTAATTATTTAATTTTCCTAATTATAGACTTGGGGTCTCATTAAAATAATTAATTATTTTAATAAAACACATTTCGAGTGGAATTTTCACAAACGATTTATGGGTTCTTTGGAATACATGTGCCTAAGCCTCTCCACAAATTTTGGGATTTAGAGCATTTCCGATGCTACCAAATATCAACACTCCCTCTTAGCAAGGAAAGTGCTCTAACAACATACCAGCTGCATATTGTTCTGAACCTGAAGCATCCTCTACGCTGCTGATGTCTAACAAGATGTCCACCAACCACAACGTTGCTGCTGCAATTGTACTGCTGCCCATGACACTGTTGCATCCATACTACAACTCCTTCTCAAGCGTTGCATCATTCGTTTCTGCTATGGAAACAGATTTTCAACCGTCCCCATCTTTTCCCAAAAGTGAACAAACTTTGTTCTCCCTAGGGCCTTAGTGAGAGCGTTTGCTACCTAATCTCCTGTGGGAACGTACTGCAACTATATTGTCCCTCGCTCAACATAGTCTCTGATAAAATGCCACATGATGCCGATGTGCTTCGACCGATCATGAAAACCAGGATTCTCAGAGAGCTTAATGCAAGTCTGATTATCACATTAAATGTTGGTCTCCTCTCTCCTCCTTTTGAATAAATTCACGAACAGTTTTCTAAGCCATATGGCCTCACACGAAGTTGTGTTAGCTGCCATATATTTTGCTTCAGTTGAGCTCAGTGCTACAAACTTCTGCTTCCTACTGCACCAGCAGTTCATTCCTGATCTAATATTGAAACAGTGCCTTGTGGTAATTTTCCGATCTAAACAACTTCCTGCCCAATCTGCATCTGTGAATCATGGAGGAGAAAGACTTCAGAAGATCACGAGAGTTGTCTTCTGCTACGCAGTCAGAGGAAGAGCCTCTGGTCCAGCCCCAACAACCAGCAGCAGAAAATTTAGTTGCCTCTCTAAGGCATAGTGATCCAAAGGATGGGTCTCCCAATGATTTGCAAGAAGGAGAGCCGGTAAATCCACCCACCACCAGTGGAAGAACGAGTAGGGAACTTCGACAGATTCTGAAGGATGTAGAGGAGTTTGTCGGAATTCCCTGAAATAAGAAGAGAAAGTGTAAGGAGCCTGAGAGGTATCAAGCCTTAGTTGCTCAAGTCGGTGAACCTTCTAGTTTTCGGGAAGCAACTTAGCACCAAGTGTGGGTTGATGCAATAGTGGAAGAGTACAGTTCCATCATGATAAATGATGTCTAGGAAGTGGTACCCAGACCGCAGGAGAGATTAGTTGTAGGATCCAGGTGGATCTACAAGATCAAGTATGCTTCAGATGGCAGCATCGAGAAATTTAACGTCAGGTTTGTGACCAAGGGGTATGCTCAGAAGGAAGGTATAGACTATGAAGAAACCTTTGCCCCCGTAGCCAAATACACATCTATCAGGTCTGTGATATCCCTTGTTGCGCAAATGGGATAGGAAATTCACCATATGGACGTCAAGACAACATTCTTGAATGGTGTGATAGAAGAAGAAGTGTATATAGAACAACTGGAGGGCTTTGAGACACATGATCAAAAAAATCATGTGTGCAGATTGAAGAAAGCATTATACGGACTAAAGCAAGCTCCCAGAGCCTGGTATGGTCGGATTGACAGCTACCTGCAGAAGATGGGATTCATCAAGAGTGATGCAGATCCCAATCTCTACTATCTGAGAGTAGGGAGTAATCCATTGATATTGGTATTGTGTGTAGATGATCTGTTCTTAACAAGATCATCAAGGCTCATCACGGATTGCAAGAAGAATTTAGCTGAAGAATTTGACATGAAGGATCTAGGACGGATGCATGGTTGGAAGTTTGCCAGTAGAATGGGGAGATCTTCCTTGGTCAAGGAAGATACACTACAGAGATTCTGAAGAGATTTCAGATGGAGGATTGTAGGCCCATGACCACTCCAATGATTACCAACTAGAGCAAAATCGACACGTTCGAAGATGATGAAGTTGATCCTACGCTGTATAGACAACTCATAGGGTCATTGATGTATCTGGTAAATACAAGGCCAGACATCTATTATGTTGTTAATACCCTAAGTCAGTTCACGGTGGAACCGAAGAGGGCACATTGGGCGCCAGCACTCTTCATTGTTCCCTTCCTACCTCTACATTGTCTCTTCCTTTCACTGTGTCACCTACTCCTGCACCCCAGATTGATGTTGAACTTTCTTTGTCTATCCTCCTCCTGCAACTCTCCCTCTAGATCGATTTTCTCTTGCCGAATTTTAGCCACTAAGAAAATCTATTTACTTGGGCAACTAAGTATCTGCACTGGTGTTCTTTCCAAATGACCCTCAAGCCGTCATTTATAGTCTTCTCATTGAAGCATCAACGGTCGAGATTAGATCTCTAATAAACAGCTAAGATTATAACTTGACTTGATCCATGTTCTCTAAAAGACTCATAATTTGTTTTATTAATACCCTTTAATTATTTAATTTTCCTAATTATAGACTTGGGGTCTCATTAAAATAATTAATTATTTTAATAAAACACATTTCGAGTGGAATTTTCACAAACGATTTATGGGTTCTTTGGAATACATGTGCCTAAGCCTCTCCACAAATTTTGGGATTTAGAGCACTTCCGATGCTACCAAAAATCAACACTCCCTCTTAGCGAGGAAAGTGCTCTAACAACATACCAGCTGCATATTGTTCTGAACCTGAAGCATCCTCTACGCTGCTGATGTCTAACAAGATGTCCACCAACCACAACGTTGTTGCTGCAACTGTACCGCTGCCCATGACATTGTTGCATTCACACTACAACTCCTTCTCAAACGTTGCATCATTCGTTTCTTCTATTGAAACGGATTTTCAACCATCCCCATCTTTTCCCAGAAGTGAACAAACTTTGTTCTCCCTAGGGCCTTAGTGAGAGCGTTTGCTACCTAATCTCATGTGGGAACGTACTGCAACTATATTGTCCCCCGCTCAACATAGTCTCTGATAAAATGCCACATGATGTCGATGTGCTTCGACCGATCATGAAAACCAGGATTCTCAGAGAGCTCAATGCAAGTCTGATTATCACATTAAATGTTGGTCTCCTCCATCTTCCTTTTGAATAAATTCACAAGCAGTTTCCTAAGCCATATGGCCTCACACGAAGTTGTGTTCGCTGCCATATATTTTGCTTCAGTTGAGCTCAGTGCTACAGACTTCTGCTTCCTACTGCACTAGGAGTTCATTCCTGATCCAATATGGAAACAGTGTCTTGTGATAATTTTCCGATCTAACAAACTTCCTGCCCAATCTGCATCTGTGAATCCACTCAATCTCATATCATCCCCTTGGGTGTATTTTAATCCATATCCGACTGTTCCTAGCACATATCTGAGAACGTGCTTAGCAGCTGCCCACTGCGCCCTCTTTGATATACCATGAACTGACTGAGGGAATTAACAACGTAGCAAATGTCTAGTCTGTTGTTGACTAAATACATGACAGACCCTATGAGTTGCATGTACAAGGTGGGGTACTGCTTTATCTTTAGATGCATCAATTTTCTTCCAATTGGTAATCATTGGAGTAGCCATGGGTCTACAATCCTGCATTTTGAATCTCTGTAGAATTTCTGTATCATATCTCCCTTGCCCAAGGAAGATTTCTCCCTTCTGCTACCAAACTTCCAATCCTAAAAAATAGTGCATCAACCGCAAATCCTTCATGTCGAATTCTTCTACCAGATTCTTCTTGCAGTCCTTGATGAGGCTAGATGATCTTGCCAAGAACAAATCATCTACATACAAAACCAAAATCAAAGGCTCATTCTCTACTATGACAAAGTAGAGATTGGAATCAATGTCACTCTTGACAAATCCCATCTGCTGCAAGTAACCATCAATTCGACCATATCATACTCTAGGTGCCTATTTAAGCCCATACAAGGCTTTCTTCAGCCTGCATACATGAGTTTTCTTCTCATGTGTTTCGAAGCCTTCTGGTTCTTCAATGTGAACCTCTTCTTCTATCACCATGTTCAAGAATGTAGTCTTGACATCCATCTGGTGAATCTTCCATCCAATCTGCGTTGTAAGGAATATAATGAATCTGCTAGACATATATCTGGCTACAGGAGCGAAGGATTTTTCGTAGTCTATCCCTTCCTTCTGAGCATATCCCTTAGCCACGAACCTGGCCTTGTACTTCTCTACACTACCATCTACAGCATATTTGATTTTGTACATCCACCTAGAATGTACAACTGATATGTTTGGTGGCCTAAGTATGACTTCCTAGACATCATTAGTCATGATAGAGTTGTACTCCTCTACCATAGCATCCACCCAAACTTTATGTTGTACGGCCTCCTGAAAGCGAGAGGGTTCTTCAACCTGTGCTACCAATGCTTGGCATATGTCAGGCTATCTATGTTGCCTTTTCCCAGTTCTCGGAGCCAAAACAAACTCCTTTGCGCCCCTAAGCGTTTGTCGTACTTCTCTGTTAATTATGCCATTAGTGGTGCGTGGCTAGGGTGTGTGAAAATTTTTGAATATGCTCAAACAGAAACCCTACTGTTAAATTTTTTATTTACATCACCTACTTACATTAAGTTATTAATATGAAATCTTCAGCATTAACATCGAAGTAAATACATTAACAGCATGCAGATCTAAATTGAATAACATACACAACGACAAAGTGACACACAAGGATTTTCTAGACAACTATCCCTGGAAAAACTCAATGAGGGAAAACTGGTCTTCTGGCTGCTAGAGGTTTTTTATTATTAAGCAGAATCTAAGTACAATAGATCTGGGCACCAAACTGGTTAACCCAACAAAGAAATAAAAGACTGCAGCTATACCTCTGTTCTAGAGACAAAAAACTGACTGATTCACACCCTCAAATGGGATTTACAGAACTCGGCTTTTTCCGGTCTTTAGAAAACCCAGCGCTGCTTTGAAGCCCTCTGCGTCATCCTCTGCGCTGCTCAGGAAGGGCCAACGTCACCCTAGACTGGGTTACACTGCCCCTGCACTACCCTGGTGGGCAGCGTCAGTCCTCCTGGGACTGCGTCAACCCTCCTAGCACTGCGTCAGCCCTCCAAGCCTCCTACTGCCTCTGCATTACCCCTGCTTGGCTATGGTTGCTCTGCGTAGCCGCTGCTTCCTGTGCGCTGCTGGTCCGCTGCTTCTCTACCCTCATTGCACTCTTGGCCTGGGACTACACCATCCCCCTCACCAATACTGCCCCGCGCTGCAGCTGAAACACTTCTGAAATTCTAAGCAAACCACGCCCTAGAATTCTAGCTTAGTTTTTGTGCTCTGCCACTGTGTGTGTTCTCCAACTGACCCCAAGCCCTCTTCTTATACTTTTCTCGTTGAAACTTCAACAACCGTGATCTAATCTTGAATCGATGGCTAAGATTAGAAGATGCTTGATCCACGTCACTTTAGTCATTCTCATCACATGTTTAATTTAATTACCTTTAACCTTTTAGTTTTGCTAAGTTAGACTTGGGGTCCTTAATTAAAAAGATTAAATAATTAAATATCTCTTAAACAGGATGCAATTTCCCAAAACGCTTTCTGGGTCTTGGAGATCTTATGTACTCTAGTCCCTCCACAAAGTTTGGGAGCTAGAGCACATCCGATGCTACCCCAACACCCCAAAATCTCAACACTCCCTCTTAGTGAGGAATGTGCTCTAGCAAAACACTTCATCCCGAAGGCTGCACTGATCTCTGGTGTGGGTCTCTGCGTTGATGCTTGGCCTGCTGCCCTTTATCACTGCGTTGTTGTTGCTCTTCTGTACTGTTTCCCATGACATTGCCACCGCCACTGCTACATTCATACTGCAACTCCCTCTCAAATTGTTGCATCGTGTTGCTCATAGCACTGCCACTGCCAATTGTTGCACTGCAACTCAGTTGCTGAGAGTAAGCAACTGAAGGACTCCTCCCCAATCATTGACAGACAAGTCAGCTAGGTTGCAGCTCATCACTGAAGCTCCATAGACTGCTGCTCTACGTTGTCCTCTGAAGGTTACTGCTTTGCTGCAGCTCTGCACTGCGTAAGCAGACCTGCTCTACGCTGCCTCTGTGATGTTGTCCTCTACGCTGTCCTCCTAAAGCCTCTGCTACAGCCACTGCACTCCGTACCCTACGTTGCTGCCGTATATACACTGCGCAGCTCCCTCATCAATGTGTCAGCTCCGCCTCTGCTCCATCTGTGATCCTCTACGCCCACTGCTCCACTTGTCCCGCTACCGTCTTGAGGCTCCCGTAGCTCGTATGTGATCCAAGGGTTTGGCAACTCAGGGATCCTGCCTTCACACTGTAGCTGATCTACAAATCAAGATCGCCCCACTTTCGTGGTTCATGAGTGCTCATGGCTACATCATCTTCGGAGCCATCGTTTGCTACAGCAGCCTTGGAACTAGAAGCTTCCTTGTCCTTTTTCTTCTAAGGACAATTGCTAGCGAAATGTCCAAGTTTGCCACACTGGAAACATTTGATCTTTGACAAATCACGCTTCTTTTTCCATTGCTTCCTCTTTGATGCCAAGCCTGCATCTTCCTCTTTTTCCTTCTTCACCTTGCTCCAACCAGTGCTATACTGTCTTTTAGTCATCCGGCAGATTTCCTCTTGTCGGAGGATAGCCCACATGTTGTCCCAGTTGGGAAGGTCCGCTCTGCCCGAGAGACTTTGGACAGAAGTTTCCCAATTCTCTGTGACTACATTAAGAGCAGTACTCACCAGACATAATCATCTACCTTGACCCCCATGCCAGTCAGCTGATCCCGGATCGATTGTAGTCTCGAAAGCAAAGGGTCAATCTCCTCTCCCATAGCCATCATGAATAACCTCAGCTGGTTCTCCAGAAGCATCTTTCTCTGGATGGATCTTCCTTCATACAATGTGGTTAGGCCTACCCACATCTCATGAGTCGTCGTCTTCTCGGCTATGTGTGGTACCACATGATCTTTTACCCCATCCATGATGAAGTGCTTGGCATGTATCGTTGTTTCACTATGCTCTGCCAGTAGTTTCGCATCGGCCAGTGTAGCCAATACTTTCTCTGCATGCTCCCTCAAGCTATGTCACAAGGTTCGTCAAACATTAACCTTGAGGTTCGAATTTTGGCTAACCTTAAAATAATTTTGAGGTTCGGTGAACCTTAATGAACCTCACCGCCATTGACCATGTCCATAGATCAAAACTCATAACTTCATGTCACAACTCAAGCTTACAATTTATCCTTGCATTTTCCATGTCCGTCATCCCATTTTTGATGTGTACTGATGTTGATTTCTTATTATTTTATCCTATAATTTATTTTATAAATATATATATAAACACACATGAACCTAATGGCGAACCTTATTCGAACCTCATCAAAAAATTCGAACTCAAACCGAACCTAATCATTGTCGAACCCGAACCATGTGACACTTCCCTCAAGTCGTATGCCTCCATGACTACCAAGATTCTGGCCTTCCAGATTGCAAAGTTGGACAGGTCGTCCAACCTATCCTGATCACGCAGTCCATGTGGTACCATCTACTCAGAAGTTTGTCGTAACAGATCCTCCTCTCTATACTAGAAACTCAGATCTAGGTTCCTTGGCAAGAAAGGCACCCTCTGCTCCCTCTGACAATTGACTCCCTCCTCTTGAAGTCTGCCAAACAAAACGAATCAGCTCTCTTCGATCCTGTGATCGACCTTCAGATCTCTTTGGCAAGAAATCTTCTAAGAAGTTGTTCTCCTCCTGCACTTTGTCAACTTAGCTTAGGCTAAATTCTACACCGATAGAATTTTCACCCCACCATTAACTGTTGAAAGTCTGCAGCTTCAGCTTTCGAATCCCGACACATTGCACAGCAATCAATCTTTGGATTGCGTCACCCTGGCTGGCCTCTGCGTGAACAAACTAGCCCAGCGCAGCCTGCTCCTACGTCCCTCTAGGTGGCTCTGCGTTGTCTCTGTGTCACCCAGAAAGGACTGCGTCAACCCTCTGCGTGGCTTTGTTGCCTCTGCGTCCCTCTGCTGTTGCGTTGCCCTCTCCAAGTTATCTGTTGTTTTCTGCAGCGCAGATTCTTCAACCTTCTTGCTCGAGATTCAGCTAGATCTGCAATGGCTCTAATACCATGTGAAAATTTGTTAATATGCTCAAACAGAAACCCTATTTTTAAATTTCTAATTTACTTCTCCTACTTACATATAGTTATTAATTTGAAATCTTCAGCATTAACATGGAAGTAAATACATTAACAACCTGCAGATGTAGATCTAAACTGAATAACATGCACAATGACAAAGTGACACAAAAGGATTTTCTAGATAACTATCCCCAGAAAAACCCAATGCGGGAAAACTGGTCTTCTGGCTACTAGAGTGTTTTTATTATTAACCAGAATCTAAGTACAACAGATATGGAGACAGAAAACTGACTGATTCACACCCTCAAATGGGATTTACAAAACTCAGCCTTTTACGGTCTTCAGAAACCCCAACGCTACTCTGAAGCCCTCTACGTCAGCCCTGTTGGCCTGCATCAACCTCTGCGCTGCTCTGGAAGGGCTTGTGTCACCCTAGACTGGGTTACGCTACCCCTGCACTGCCATGGTTGGCCAGCATCAATCGTAGTGGGACTGCATCATCCCTCCTGGCACTGTGTCAGCCCTCCAGACCTCCTGCTGCCTCTGCACTGCCCCTGCTGGGCTATGGTTGCTCTGCGTAGTTGTTGCTTCCTCTGTGTTGCTCTGGTTCGTTGCTTCTCTGCCTTCATTGCACTCTTGGCTTGGGACTACACCATCCCCCTCGCCAGTACTGCCCCTCGCTGCATATGAAACACTTCTGAAATTCTTAGTAAACCATGCCCTAGAATTCCAGCTTAGTGTCAGTTCTTTGCCACTGTGTGTGTTCTCCAACTGACCCCAAGCCCTCTTGTTATATTTTTCTCGTTGAAACTTCAACGGTCGTGATCTAATCTTGAATCGACGACTAAGATTAGAAGATGCTTGATCCAAGTCATTCTCATCACATGTTTAATTTATTTACCTTTAATCTTTTAATTTTCCCAAGTTAGACTTAGGGTCCTTAATTAAAAAGATTAATTACTTAAATATCTCTTAAACAAGATGGAATTTCCCAAAACGCTTTCTGGGTCTTGGAGATCTTATGTACTCTAGTCCCTCGACAAAGTTTGGGAGCTAGAGCACATCTGATGCTACCCCAACACCACAAAATCTCAACAAATTCTTCTTCATGTTGTCCCATCTGCTGTGAGCTACCTGGATTTTCTTCTCCTAAAGAAATACTAGTACTGGTCACAGTGCTTGACCCTGACGATTGTCCATCTACCGGATCTTCTCCTTGCTGCCGCTGGACAAGAGGTACATCCTCAAACTGCTCTTCAATAGGCATTTCTCGAGATTTTCTAAAGGTTTAGTCCACCATGAATTTCACATCCCTCCTTACTACAATTTTCCTATTACTCAGAATGTAGATTTTTTATGCCTTTGATGTCTCACTACATCCTACAAGATAGCCTCTCTCAGTAGTCCGATCTAATTTGCTTCGTTTCTCATTTGGATCGTGACAATATGGCACATTCCCAAAAATCCTGAAGTGACTTACCTCTGGTGTCATCCCTATGAAGACACTCTCGGGCGTTTTCTTGCCTAATGCTTTGTGAGGGGTCCTATTCTAGATATATACAGTTGTGTTGCATGCTTCTGCCCATAGAAATCTAGGCAGATTCTAGTCATACAGCATTTCCTTAGCTGCCCTAACAATAGTCCTATTCGTCCGTTCTGCAACTCCATTCTGCTCTGGAGTATAAGGAGTTGTCCATTCTCTTTTGATGCCCTCCCTTGTGCAGAAATTTGTGAATTTCTTATCAGTATATTCCCCACCATTATCTGAATGCAATACTTTGATTTTCTTCTCGATCAGATTTTCTACCAAAGCTTTAAATTCTCTGAATCAATCAAAGACCCCATCCTTGGTCTTTAAGAAGTAAATCCAAGTCTTCTTGGAATGGTCATCAATGAAGGTGACAAAGTATTTGCCACCACCAAGAGCTCTAGTGGACATTGGTCTGCAGATATCTGAAGGTATTAATCCCAATACACCCTTTGCCCTATTGTTGCTTCTGGAATATGTTGCTTTAGCGTACTTCCCTAGGACGCACCCTCTGCACACATCATCATGCTTGGTGCTTAGGACTGGAATTCTCGTAACAGTTTCTCTGAACTTTCTCAGAGCTCCATGATGTAGATGCCCCATTCATCTGTGCCATAGCTCATTTAGATCTATTTCGCCACTTTTACTGTTGCCTAGTAGTGCCATTAGAGACTCGAGCTGCAACATGTATAGTCTGTTGCTTCGAGTTCCAATCTAAGCTTTCTTCTTCCAACTTGGATGTTTGACGTACACTTTCCTTCCAATGAAGTATACATCATATCCGTTGTCCTGCAATTGAGACACTGAAAGTAAGTTCATTCCCAATCCAGGCACATGCAACACATTTGTGGCTCATAGACTGTCTCCTGCTTCTGTCTGAAATGCTACAGTCCCTTTTCCTACATGGGTACACTTTGTCTTGTTTCCCATAGTAATTTGGAAGTCCATGTGTTTTTCTTGATAGCTGGAAAAATGATCTCTTACTCCAGACAAATGGGTTGAAGCCCCGCTATCAATATACCAATCATCTGATGATGTAGAACTAGATAAACACGCACATTCCCTTTCTAGCCTTGACACCAACACTGAAATAACATGATCTTCCATCTTTTTCGTAATTTTCCTTTTCACGGAAACTTCTGCAGAAGGAATGCGTAAGCCCTTGGGAGTACGATTTGTTGTTGGAGCAGCACCACGAGTTCCCTTTAGCGTAGACCCTCCTTTCTTGTCCAACCTTGCTCTGATATCATGTGAAATTTTCAAACTTGAAATCTTATTGCAATATCGGATATTAATTCTCCTACTTATTATTTAGAAATAAGTTATTTACCGAAATCTCCTCAGTAGATATTGAATTAAATTCAACTGCAGTCTTCATTATAGAATCACTGAGCAAAATTATAAGGAAATACTAGCACAAGAATGACACAGAGGTTTTTGCACAATTGTCCCCGGAAAAAACCAATGTAGGAAAACTGGTGTAGCAAATGACGGTTTCTATTATTCTTCAGCAAAAATCTTCTTGTACAATTTGCAATTAGCAGTAATGAAGAGAATTATTTGTGATAACATGGAGAAATTTCTCACAAAATTTCCTGATGAGAAATGACCCTAGAGGGACCCTCTTGGGCCACCTATGTCACCACTACGCTAGCTCTGCGTGGGTACTGCGTTGAACTGCGTCACCCCTCTGCGTTGTTCCCTTCCTACGTCTGTGTTGTCTCTTCCTTTCATTGCGTCACCCCTCTGCATTGTTCCCGTCCTGCGTCTGCGTTGTCTCTTCCTTTCACTGCGTCACCTGCTCCTGCGCCCCAAATTGATGTTGAACCCTCTTTGTCTCTCCTCCACCTACAACACTCCCTCTGGATTGATTTTCTCTTGCCGAACTTCAGCCACTGAGAAAATCGATTTACTTGGGCAATTGAGTATCTGCACTAGTGTTCTTCCCAAATGACCGTCAAGCCTTCCATTATAGTCTTTTCGTTGAGACATCAATGACCGAGATTAGATCTCGAATCAACGGCTAAGATTATAACTTGACTTGATCCATGTTCTCTAGAAGATTCATACTTTGTTTTATTAATACTCTTTAATTATTTAATTTTCCTAAGTTTAGACTTAGGGTCTCATTAAAATAATTAATCATTTTAATAAAACACATTACGAGTGGAATTTTCACAAGCGATTTCTAGTTTCTTTGGAATACATGTGCCTAAGCCTCTCCATAAATTTTGAGACTTAGAGCACTTCCGATGCTACCAAAAATCAACACAGATGGGATGGCAGATTCACCAGATAGACGTCAAGACAACGTTCTTGAACGGGGTGATAGAAGAAGAGGTGTATATAGAACAGCCAGAGGGCTTCGAAACTCAGGAGAGGCGCACTGATGCATGAAAACTGTGTTGATTTTTGTAGCATCCGGAAGTGTTCCAAGTCTCAAACTTTGCAGGGAGGCTTGGACAACAGCATTCCAAAAAACCCAGAAACAGTTTGTGGAAATTCCACTCGGTTTATGACTTATTAAAATAATTAATTATTTTAATGAAGACTCAGTCTAAACTTAGGGAAATGAAATAATTAAAGGGTATTAATAAATCAGAGTGTGAATCTTCTAGAAAACATGGATCAAGTCAAGTTTTAATCTTAGCCATTGATTAATCTTCTAATTTGGGTCGTTGGTTCTCCAACGAGAAGATTATAAAATAAGGCTTGAGGGCCATTTGGAAAACAAGTCGGGCATACACTCAATACCTGAAGGAGATCGATTCTGAAGTACTAGAATTCGATTTCAGTTGGAGAGTTGCAGGGCGAAGAGTTTGCAGAAGCAGAAGGCAGAGGGAGTCAGTAGTGATCGAGATCAAGGACAGAGGGTGGCAGTGGGCCACTAGTGGGCCACTGAAAGCAGCGTGAGACTATTGCGCAGAGAACCCACGCAGTCCCTACGTAGACTTACGCAGTCCAGCGCTAGGATTGGGTAGTGACACACGCAAAGAGGCACAGGAGCCAGCAGGGGTTGATCAAGGTGTCGGAGAATTGTCCAAGGGAGCCGAAAATTCAATCTCAGGTGTTTTAGATTTTATCTGCTATTATGTTTCCCTATAAAGATATCATTTGCTGAAGAATTAATAAAACCCTCATTTGCTGCACCGGTTTTCCTGCATTGGGTTTTTCCAGGGACAATTATCCAAAAATAATTGTGTACATGTGATTGGTTCTTGTGCTTATGCCATTTACTGTTTATTTCTTTGCATATGTATTTGTGAATGTTGCAGTAGTATTTATTTCGATATTTGCCAGAAGATTTCTGAAAAATAACTTATTGAAATAATAAGTAGGAGGAATAAATCTATCACTACAATTGTATAGTTTTCAGTTTGAAAATTTCACATGGTATCAGAGCCAGAGATGAGTAACAAGAAGGGAGAATCAACTAGTGAACGAAAGTCTATTGTTGCAACAGCAGTGCAGAAGGGTTCACGCAGTTCTCCAGGAAGGGAAAGAAGCATGATAGAAGAGATGGATCGTGATGTCTCTGTATTGGCATCCAGACTTGAGGAAGATTTTTCTTGAATATCGAGCACTACTTCTTCTAATGTCTGGTATATTGACAATGGAGCCTCTGCTCCCATGACTAGAGTACGAGACTGTTTTTCCGATTACCAAGAAGAGCAAATGAATTTCAAAATAACCATGGGTAATAAAGCAAAATGCACTCCTGTTGGGAGAGGTACCGTAGTTTTTCAGTCTGAGGCTGGAAATAGAATCCGGGTCACTAATGTTCTGCATGTTTCGGGTTTGGGGATGAACTTGCTCTCAGTGTCTTAGCTTCAAAACCGAGGTTATGACGTCTACTTTATTGGCAATAGAGTCTACGTCAAACACCCTAGTTAGAAGAAGGCACAGATCGAGGTAAGAAGCAACAAACTGTACAAGTTACAACTTGAGTCTCCAATGGCATTAGTCAGCAGCGCAAATGAAATGGACCTGAATGAGCTATGGCATAGAAGAATGGGGCATTTTCATCATGGGGTGTTGAGAACTCTCCAGAAGACTGTCACAGGTGTTCTAGAGTTGAGCACTAAAAGAGATGAAGTCTGCAAGGGCTGCATATTGGGAAAATATGCCAAGGCAGCATATCAGAAAAGCAACAATAGGGCCAAAGGTGTATTAGACCTCATACACTCAAATATTTGTGGATCGATGTCCACTAGAGCTCTTAGCGGTGCCAAGTACTTCATCACCTTCATTGATGACCATTCCAGGAAAACTTGGATCTACTTCTTGAAGACCAAGGATGAAGTCTTCAGTCGATTCAAAGAGTTTAAGGAAGAAAACCTAACAAGGAAGCAGATCAAGGTATTGCGATCAGATAATGGTGGTGAATACATAGATAAAGAATACACTGGATTCTGCGCAAAAGAAGGCATCAAAAGAGAGTGGATAGCTCCATACAATCTAGAGCAGAATGGTGTGGCAGAAAGGAAAACCGGACTATTGTTGAAGCAATAAGAGCCATGTTGTATGACCAAGACATGCCCAAATTCCTGTGGGTTGAAGAGTGTAATACAGTTGTCTACATTCAAAACAGTTCTCCTCACGCTGCACTCGGAAAGATCACGCTAGAAAGTGTCTTCACTCGCAGTAAGTCTGAAGTCAGTCACTTTAGGATATTCGACAGTACAGCTTACTGTCATGTGCCCAATGAGAAGAGGAAGAAGTTGGAGATGACTGTCGAAAAAACGTATCTGGTAGGATATAGCAAGAATGCAAAGGCATATTGCATCTACATTCCTGAGAGTAGGAAAGTCATGGTGCAAAGGGATGTGAAGTTCATGGAGGAGAAGGCCTTCAGAAGATCTCGCGAGTTGCCTTCTGCGACGCAGTCTAAGGAAGAGCCTCTAGTACAGCCCCAACAACCAGCAGCAAAAAATTTAGTTGACACTCCAAGGCATAGGGATCAAAGGGACGTGTCTCCCAAGGATTTGCAAGAGGGAGAGTTGGTAGATCCACCCAGTACCAGTGGGAGAACAAGTAGGGAACTTCGATAGATTTTGAAGGAAGCAAAGGACTTTGTCAGAATCCCCTAAAATGAGAAGAGACAGCATAAGCAGCCTGAGAAGTATCAAGCCTTGGTTGCTCAAGTCGGAGAACCCTCCACTTTTCAGGAAGCAACTCAGCACCAGGTATGGGTTGATGGAATGGTGGAAGAGTACAGTTCAATCATGACGAATGATGTCTCGAAAGTGGTCCCCAGACCTAAGGAGAGATCAGTGGTAGGATCCAGGTGGATCTACAAGATCAAGTATGTTGCAAACGGCAGCATCGAGAAATTTAAAGCCAGGTTTGTCGCTAAGGGGTATGCTCAAAAGGAAGGAATTGACTATGAAGAAACCTTTGCCCCAGTAGCCAGGTACACCTCTATCAAGTCCGTGATGTCCCTTGCCACGCAGATGGAATGGGAAATACACCAAATGGACGTCAAGACGACATTCTTGAACGAGGTGATAGAGGAAGAGGTGTTAATAGAACAACCGGATGGCTTTGAGACACATGGTCAGAAGACTCATGTGTGCAGATTGAAGAAAGTGTTATATGAACTGAAGCAAGCTCCTAGAGCTTGATATGGTCGAATTGACAGCTACCTGCAGAAGATGGGATTCGTCAAGAGTGACGCAGATCCCAACCTCTACTATCTGAGAGTAGCGAGTGAGTCGTTGATACTGGTTTTGTATATAGATTATCTATTCTTGACCAGATCATCAAGGCTCATCACAAACTGCAAGGAGAATTTGGCTGAAGAATTTGACATGAAGGATCTAAGATAGATGCACTATTTTCTGGGGTTAGAGGTTTGGCAACAAAATGGGGAGATCTTCCTTGGTCAAGGAAGATACACTACAAATATTCTAAAGAGATTTCGGATGGAGAATTGTAGACCCATGACAACTCCAATGATCACCAACTAGAGGAAAATCGACATGTCCGAAGATGATGAAGTTGATCCTATGCTATATAGGCAGCTCATAGGGTCATTGATGTATCTGGGAAATACAAGGCCAGACATCTGCTATGCTGTACATACCCTCAATCAGTTCATGGTGGAACCGAAGAGGGCACATCGGGTAGCAGCCAAGCATGTTCTCAGGTACCTTCAAGGAACAGTCGAGCTTGGATTGAAGTACACCCGTAGCAATGATGTCAGGTTGAGTGGTTTCACTGATGCAATTGTGCTGGAAGATCAGTAGATCGGAAGAGTACTAGTGGGTACTGTTTCAATCTAGGATCCGAAATGACTTCCTGGTGTAGCAAGAAACAGAAGTCTGTAGCACTGAGTTCAGCAGAAGCAGAGTATATGGCAGCCAGCACAGCTTCATGCAAGGCCATATGGCTTCGAAAACTGTTAGTGATCCTACTCAAAGAGAAAATGGAAGCGACCAACATCTTATGCGATAATCAGAGTTGCATCAAGCTCTCTGAAAATCTCGTGTTTGATGATAGGTCGAAACATATTGACATCTGGTGTCACTTCATCGGGAACTGTGTACAACGTGAAGCTGTTCAATTGCAGTACACTCCAACAGGTGAACATGTGGTAGACATCCTCACGAAAGCTCTACAGAAGACAATGTTTGTCTACTTCAGAGAGAAGATGGGGACGATGAATAATCCCTTCCAGTAGCAGAAATGAATAGAATCAATATTCAGAGGGAGCTGTGGTATAGATGCAGTAGTGACAGTGGCAGTGTCAAAGGCAGTAGTACATAGGACAGCAATGCAGAAGATGAGGGGCAGCGTCCAGAGATCAACAGCGCAGAGGGTGCTTCAAAAGCAGAGCAGCATGCAGCAAGCATATTGTTGGAACAACTTCCTCGCTAAGAGGGAGTGTTGATTTTTGTAGCATACAGAAGTGTTCCAAGTCTCAAACTTTGCAGGGAGGCTTGGACAGCAGCATTCCAAAGAACCCTGAAATAGTTTGTGGAAATTCCACTCAATTCATGACTTATTAAAATAATTAATTATTTTAATGAAGACCCTAAGTGTAAACTTAGGGAAATGAAATAATTAAAGGGTATTAATAAGTCAAAGTGTGAATCTTCTAGAAAACATGGATCAAGTCAAGTTTTAATCTTAGCCATTGATTAATTTTCTAATCTGGGTCATTGGTTCTCCAACGAGAAGATTATAAAAGAAGGCTTGAGGATCATTTGGAAAACAAGTCGGGCATACACTCAGTACCCTAAGGAGATCGATTCTGAAGTAATAGAGTTCGATTTTAGTGGGAGAGTTGCAGGGCGAATAGTTTGCAAAAGCAGAAGGCAGAGGGAGTCAGTAGTGATCGAGATCAAGGACAGAGGGCAGCAATGGGCCACTGAAGGCAGCTTGAGGCTGTTGCACAGAGAACCCATGCAGTCCCTGCACAGACTTATGCAGTCCAGCACTAAGACTGTGCAGTGAAACACGCAGACAGGCACAGGAGCCAGCAGGGGTTGATCAGTGTGTTAGAGAATTGTCCAAGAGAACTGGAAATTCATTCTCAGGTGTTTCAAATTTTATCTTCTATTATGTTTCCCTGTAAAGATATCATTTGTTGAAGAATTAATAAAACCCTCATCTGTTGCACCAGTTTTCCCGCATTGGGTTTTTCCAAGGACAATTGTCCAAAAATAACTGTGTACATGTGATTGGTTCTTGTGCTTATGTCCTTTACTATTTATTTCTCTGCATATGTATTTGTGAATGTTGCAGTTGTATTTATTTCGATCTTTGCCAGAAGATTTCTGAAAAATAACTTATTGAAATAATAAGTAGGAGGAATAGATCTATCACTGCCACTATATATTTTTCAGTTTGAAAGTTTCGCAGAATGAAGAAATCTCTATACGGGCTCATGCAGTCTCTGAGGGCTCGGTATGGTCAGATTAACAGTTGCTTGCAGCAGTTGGGATTCGTCAAGGGTGATCCAAATCCCAACCTCTACCATTTTATGGTATAAGGCGAGCTACTCATTCTAGTTTTATATATGGATCATCTCTTTTTGACAGGATCATCAAGAATCATAGAAGACTTCAAGAGGAACCCGGCAGCAAAATTCGACATGAAGGATCTGGGGTTGATGCACCATTTTCTAGGATTTGAAGTGTGGACAAGGAAGATACGCTACAGATATTCTGAAAAGGTTCAGAATGCGAGATTGCAGACCCATGACTACGCCCATGATCACAAATTGGAAGAAGATAGATGCATCAGATGACAAGGAAGTCGACCCCACCTTGTATAGAGAGCTCATTGGGGCTCTCATGTATCTGGTCAACACCAGGCCACACATTTGCTTCGCATTCAATACCCTAAGTCAATTCATGGCAGAGCTGAAGAGGGTATATTGGGCAGCCGCGAGGCACATTTTAAGGTATGTGCGCGGCACAATCAAGTATGGGTTGAGGTATACCCGAGGGGTTGATGTCAGACTATGTGGGTAACAGATGCAGATTAGGCAGGCAATTCAGTGGACAAGAAAAATACCTCCAAGTATTGCTTCAGTGTTGGATCAAGGATGGTTTCTTGAGGTAGCAAGAAGCAGAAGTCGGTAGCACTGAGCTCTGCAGAAGCAGAGTATATGACAGCCAGCAAACTACGTACGAAGCTATATGGCTTAGGAAGTTGCTTGTGAGCTTGTTCAAGCAGAGGATGGCTGCGACCAACATCTACTGTGATAATCAAAGTTGCATAAAGCTCTCTAAGAATCCAGTGTTTCATGACAGGTCGAAGCACATAGATATTAGATGCCATTTCATCAGAGATTGTGTACAACGTGGGGCAGTCCAACTACAGTATGTTCCCACAGGAGAGTAGGTGGCAGACATATTCATGAAAGCTCTAGGGAGAGCTAAGTTCGTCCAGTTCAAGGAACAGATGGGTATGGTGGAGAACTCATTTCAGTACCAAAGGCCAATTTATTTTGAATGATTCTCAATTGCAGCAGCGGCAAATGAGTGGGAGTTGCAGTGTTGGCAGCAGTTTAGCAAAGTAAGCAACAGCACAGATGCAGCTCATATGAGTGTTGCACAGTAGTTGGTGGGCAATAGTAGCCAGACATCAACAACGTGACAGGAAATGATGCAAAGGCAAGGTGTTGTGACAGCAGGTGCAACTCTAGAACACATTCCTCGCTAAGAGGGAGTGTTAGTTTTTGTTGCATCAGATGTGTTCTAGCCACGAAATTTTGTGGAGAAGCGAGAATACATGAGTTCTCCAAAACCCAGAAATCGTTTCCGGAAATTCCACCAATGAATGACTTAATTAGATTATTAGTTAATTTTTAATATTTCCTAAGTCTAAACTTAGGGAATATGATTAATTAACCAGAATTAATTAAGTCAAGGCGTGAATGTTCTAGATACTCACACGGATCGACAGAAAAATAATTTGGGCCATCGATTATGTTTTAATCTTGGTCGTTGGTGCTCCAACAGAAGATTATAAAAAGAAGTCAATAGGTAAATGGAGAAGATACCAATGCAGTTACTCAGTTGCCCATACAGTTTGATTTTCTTAGTGGTTGTGATTCAGCGGAGGAGATAGAGCCAGAGGGTGAGTAGCAGGTGAGAGAGGGGAGCAGCAGAAATCCAGAAAGAAGATTTCCGGATTCTGGAAGAGGCAGAGTGAGGAAGAGTGAAATCCACAGGAGCTATGCGCAGTCACTGTGCAGAGAGTGACGCAGAGGCTCCAGCGTGAAGGCAGAGGGTCCATCTCGGGGGCTGAAAGTTGTTGTGGTGTGTGAGAAAATTCTCACAAAATTTCTCTCAGTATTTTCCTCAGTTTAGATTGTTAGTAGGGTATCTAAAATTTTTGAACTCAGATTTGTTGCTGAAGATTAATAAGAAAACCATCGTCTACTGCACCAGTTTTCCCAAGTTGGGTTTTTTCCAGGAACAATTGTCCAAAAATAACTATGTTAATATTCTTTTGTGTGTGCTAGAATTTCTCAGTTTCTAGTATTTTATTTTCCACAGTAATTTTATTTTGAAAATTGTTGTTGAGATTTTATTCGTTGTTTGTCGTAGCAAATAAACTGCATAATTAAATTTACAGTTAGAAGAATATTTTATAGTTGTTGCAATAGATTAAATTTGAACAGACAAGAGTACAAACCAAGTATATTCTTTCCGCCGAATACCCCCACTAATCCATGCCCAGAAGTGTCCATAGTAAGCAGGCAAAAATACGCAAAAATATCCAACTACATAATTAAATCCATACCTTCGGGGCTGGAAGGCCCATCTTCAAACATACGATCATGACAAATGGGCGAGGGTGCATAATGGTTGGCTCAGGTGGCAGAGATGGTGGCACATCAAGCTATCTAGGAGCAGCAAGGGGCTGCTGGCTGCTGGCTGAAGACGATTGTGGGTATCACCCACAGGTGGTGGGTAAGAGGCTGCATAAAAGAAATGGCTGACCGAAGGGTGGCTGAGAGGCAACTAGGAGTGGCTATCTGTGGACCCAAGTGGGGCTGTGGGCTGGCAAGCTGGAACAGATGAGGAAACTTTTTTTCCTTGGGGTTTAGCCACAATCTGGTTGGTAACAGACCTAATTAGTATTTTACTCATGAGGGTTTATGGCTCACCACTATTTACAGAGAAGCCCCCTGATTCCAATGGTTGTTAAAGGAATGAGAAAGAAATCTATTGGCTATATTTATCGAAGATCTATTGAAGGAACGTGACTGTTAAAAGGTGTTTAATCATGTGTGGTTCTTCATTATACATCTATGTTTCTGTTTCTATTTGCCAGAAAATACATCTAGTATCTGCTACAAAGGAATTTGAATTAAGAGCAAAATCCACCATGAAAAAGGGGCATTGATTGAGCTTTTCCTAATATTTTCCCTTGTGTAATTATCTATTTTTCTAGCTAATTTTGCTGCTGTAATTTCACTGGAACATAGAGCAGAAAACCTTCTTGTTAGCAAAATCACCCTTGGATTTTCATGCATACATATTTCAAGAGCACCTTTGGAAGGGCCATCTATAGTTGATTTACTTTACACCAGAAACAGCATTCATAGTTAGATCTTTTTATGTTATAACAGCAAAATCTATCATCATCACTCATACATTTTCAAAACCTCAAAGCATTTTGACTCCATTTACCCCAAGTAGATGTTTGGCACTAGTATTCCTCTCAACCACCAAAAAATATAGATTTAAACCCTCTTGATTTTTCTACTCACTAAATCTGAAATAAATTTATATCATAAATCAGATTTAGTTGTCTAGGGATTCCTCTCTTGTGCCAGAGAAGAGCCAGAGCAAAAACGGTGAAGGTTTTACTTTAGTGACAATCAGTAATCCTTCTACATTGCTCCTAGGGTTTCATTTTGTTTTAGGGCTTTACCACAAAGTGAGGCTTTACCTATACATAAGTTGCCCAAAGCTACTTATGTATAGGTAGAAGAAGGAACTTTTCTATATCTTAGTTGAAACTGGAATTTCTAGGTACAGAACAGATCCTGTGTTTTTTCTCTGTTGGTTGTAGGTGTATAGCTCTGTAAATGAGCAGACTCCTTGTGCTACGTAGCTCCACACACACAGGTTAATAATTTTTGACAATATCAAAATTGAAATTATTTTCTAGATCTAATGAGTTAGGGCCCTTTATAGAAGAATGTATGTTCATTAAACTAGCGTTGTATAAAGAGGAAACAAAATGGAATGACCTCAATAGAGCCAACATTTGTTGCACCAACCGCTGCAACTGCCAGAAATCCTTCAGACCACTTGCCTTCAAGTACCACCTAGTCAAATAAAGAATCCACCTCAATACATCATTATATACAACAACCACAATTGCAATGGAACCTTAACTTCTATTTCACGGCATTCTGAATCATACACAATACTTGAGTGAGTAAACTTTGGTGTGGATTACTTGGACCACATACAGAAATAACATTAAATTTAGATTCTGTTAACACATGCTTGAGAGCTCAACTGCAACATAGGCTTTACCAAATTTCTTTGTGAGTATATCAAAGTTCAAACCCATTCCCACCCTTTCAAGATTTATACAACTCAATGTAATATATAAATGATGATTTTACTAAAGGAAAATAAGAATAGGAAACATGGACACCGTTCACTAAAAGCTTATAAAATAATAAATATGAATCCACAACTCACAAAGTTTAAACGAAACAGCATGACATCACCACAACTGTTCATAAATTTCTTGACCTGCACCAGAACTTTTATATACATCCCAAGCTTCTCTATCAAATTGACTGCTTTCCCTATGTAGGGTGTCAGAGTAGATACTTCATTTAACATAATGACTATGAAAGACAAGAATTAAATGAGAGACAACACCCGTTGTCACTGGAAAGTAACAATAAAAATCAGGTTCATAAGGCTCCTAAGAAATTCCGGAAAAGTTTTTAACCAGTTCAAGTCAATCTTTGAAAGAATCAATTCCTAGAGAAGCATCAAACATACTAGATGAATCCATTATGTACCATCAATAACTATGAATGAAACACATAAAATATCAAAAGGTAACATTATAAGAGATTCAATTAGAAATGGATACAGATTCATCACCTTGTGATGAAGACTTCGAAGTCAACTTTGGCACATAAATAGTGCTTTCCTACTCTTGTGGGAAAAGCAGATTCAATGAAATTATGACATGCATGCATTCCTCCAACAAAAGCTTCTGTAGCAGTAAGGAGGAGACAGTGCAGCATGTTTTTTGAAAATTTCTGTCTGCCCAAGCTTTCTGCTCATGGTTTCCAGCTGAATTTCAGTGTTTATTTGTAGCTCCACTCCTCTGGACAAAGACCCTCCTGGTGAACTCTTGCATCATCCAGGATAGCTTCAAATTACTTTGAATCAGTGCATTTGGTTGCAATCAGTTTTTATGGAAGCATCATGGTAAAGTTACTTTCAATGAGGTTCCTCATCTCCTTTCTCCTGGAGATTTGCATGGTTTTAATGACGTGGCTTTACTCCTGATAATTCACTGGCATTCTTTCATCTGTGAAGTTTTGTGGACCAGGACTTTCCTAGGTTCCTTTCTTCTCTCTATGATGTGAATATCTGAACTATGCTGTCCTTCAAGTAGTATATGGATTGTTTTAGAAAAAAAAAATGAAGAAATGTGCAATACTTAGACTAATTACTAGGCTAATAGTACAACTACATTACAATCACACTGAAAAGTAAATGAGTATAACATTCTTTATAAAGCATGCATTTCTCTTACAAAAAAGAGGAAGATGGAGAAGCATGCACATGCAGATTTATTAAGAGGCCAATAGTCGAATTACATTACAATCACACTGATAAATTATTTGATATCAAATTCTCTGAATGACTACAAGGAGCTGGTAGCAGCCATGTGATAGGTGGGGAAATGGGAAAACTATTAGAGATCACAGGGCCATCATTCAGTGTTTCCGTCCCCCTGGGTACTCATCACCTAGGTTCTCTAAAAGACTAGCGCAAAGGAGGAGGTGGTGACGAAGTTTAGGTATTTCAGTAGGATGCTAGAACGGAAATCAATCATTTGTAGAAATTTTATAACCCAACACCGGTTTTCAGTTTCTCCTTATTTCTCAAATATAGTTAAATGTCCATTCCCATAGCCATACATTCAACAAGCTGGAAAAAATAAATATTTTTTGAAAACACTAATTCTGGAAATTTCACAATGTTGAAATGCATAAATAAAAAACTCAGAAAATAAATCAGCCACACACAGAATTTTTTACATGCTATTTTTTAGTCAATGTGACCCTGGAAAAACCCTCTACAACTCTTGGGGAAAACCAGTTTGAAAGCTCTCTTTTATTTCTGATAAATATCTTTCCCATAGAAATAGAAAACACAAAAAAAATCCAGTAATCAGTATTTTTACTTATCTCGAAAACCGTGCACAACCTTTGCCTCGATTTTCGTGCCAAACAGAAACAGAAAATTACAGCAGAAAGTACAGCCTTAAATGTTGTACGGACAGCACCAAAAACAGAGCCAGAATAGTTGTACGGCCTCCTCGAAAACTCTGCCACTTTTTTCCTCAAAAAAAACATGTTGTACGGCTGTTGTACGGACCTCGATTTGCATGCTGAAAACTATTGTACGGATTTCAGAAAAGAAAAAAAAACAGAGCTGTTTTGTTGTTGTACGGACCTCAGTTTCCGTGCCTCCTTAACTATTGTACGGACATCGAAATTCGTGCTGCATTAAATGATGTTTTCCTCCTCGAAATTCGTGCTGCATTAAATGATGTTTTCCTCCTCGAAATTCGTGCCACTTGCCTTGAACTTCATGTTCTTGCTTGCTGTACGGATTTGTTGAAATCTTGCTGCCTCGGTATGCATGCCAAGGTGTTGTTCTTCCTCCTCCTCCTCTGCTCAGAAATATCCTTTGCTCTCTTCCTCTCCTTCTCTCAATCTTCTCATGAAAAAATGAATGACCTTTTCCCTCCTTTTCCTCCTTTAACCTAACCCTAAGTGACTTTTGGGGAATCCCTAAATCTAATGGTTGAGATAGCTTTAGATCTCGAGCTGAGATTAAATGCTTATTTAAATCTCACTTTGTATTTTTTAATTCACCGCACTTTAATAAAGACCCACTTAGTCATTTATTTCCAAAGTCACTTTTCCTTTCTAATTTCACATTGACTTTATTAAAGTCACTTTCAAATTAGACTTTAGTAACTTTATCACTTAAAGTCACTTTTAAATTAGATTTGACTTTATAACTTTATAAAGTCACTTTAGGAGAAAAATTAAATTCTTTTGGACACTTTTCCCTAGGCCAAAGATCAAAGCCTTAGGGAACCACCTATCCTTCGATAACCAAATTTCAACACTCCCTCTTACCGAGAAAGGTGTTCCTCACCACACCCATATAGTCTCTGAAGTAGACATGCTTGCCCCATGGTAAGGCTTTGGTAAAAATATCTGCAACCTGCTCATCAATGGGAATATACTCAAGCTTCACAACTCCCTTCTGAACATAGTCTCTGATGAAATGATATTTGATTCTGATATGCTTTGACCTGTCATGAAATACTGGATTCTCCGTGAGTTTAATGCAACTCTGATTATCACAGTAAATCACTGATGGTCTCAACAGCTGACCAAATAAGCCAAACAACATCTTGCGAAGCCAGATGACCTCACAACTAGTTAGACTGGCTGCCATATACTCTGCTTCCACTGAACTCAATGCTACTGACTACTGCTTTCGGCTGAACCACGACACCACTACCGAATCCAACCCAAAACAACACCCTGAAGTGCTCTTCCTATCAAAAGCACAACTTGCCCAATCAAAATCAATGTAACCTGCCAATCTCACTCCATCTCCCTTTCTATAATCCAGACCATAATCCACTGTCCCCTGCAAGTACCACAAAATGTGTTTTGCAGCAACCCAATGAACCCTCCTGGGCTCACACATGAACTGGCTCATCGTGTTGACTGCAAAACATATATTTGGTCTGGTGTTGACCAAATACATCAATGAACCAATCAGCTGTCTATACAATGTGGGATCCACCAACTCGGAATCTGAAGCGTGAAACTTCTTCTAGTTGGTGATCATCAGTGTCGACATGGATCTACAATCCTCCATGTGGAATCTACCAAGGATGTCCACAATATACTTCCCCTGTCCCAGGAAGAAATGCCCCTCCTCCTGCCACAACTCCAAACCCAAAAAGTAATGCATCAAGCCAATGTCCTTCATCGCGAACTCTGACGCAAGATCTCCCTTGCAGTGCTCTATGAGTCTCTCTGCGCCCGTAATGACCAAGTCATCCACATATAGCACGAGGATGAGAGGCTCCTCACCTATCACAATAAAATAAAGGTTCGGATCTGCATCACTCTTTGTGAAACCCATCTCCTGCAAGTATGTATCTATCCTGGAGTACCAAGCTCTAGGAGCTTGCTTTAGGCCATAAAGGGCCTTCTTCAATCTGCACACATGGGGCTCCTTCCCATGCACCTCAAAGCCCTGTGGCTGCTCAATGTACACCTCCTCCTGTATGAAGCCATTGAGAAATGCGGTCTTCACATCCATCTGGTGGATCTTCCAACCCATCTCTGCTGCTATCGATATGATGGAGCGAATTGAAGTATATCGAGCCACGGGAGCGAAGGTCTCCTCATAATCAACTCCCTCTACCTAGGAGAACCCTCTAGCCACAAACCTTGCTTTGAATTTCTCAATGCTGCCATCTGCAGCATGCTTTACCTTGTAAAGCCATCTAGAAGTAACCATGGATTTGCCCTCACGCCTCGGCACCACCTCCCAAACATCATTCTTCATGATAGAAAAATACTCCTCCTGCATGGCCTCTCTCTAGACCTGCTGGCTAGCTGCCTCCTCATAGCTAGAAGGCTCAGAGTCAACGATGTTGGCAACCATTGCCATATAGCTACAAAACCTATCAGGTGGTCTACTCTCTCTGACCGGCCTCTTTGGCCGAGCAACAGATGTGGCCTCTCTCAAACTATCCTGAAGCCACTTGGGCTTCCTCTTCCCTGAGCACACTTCTCCCACTGGAGAATGAAACTCCTCCTCATCAGGAGCCTGAACTCCTGATTGTCTGTCTGTTGTCCTCCTGCCTGAACCTGAACCTGTAGACGCTGAAGTACCGTGTGAATTGTCCATCAGTGGACTCCCTAGTGAACTGCTCTGTGGACTACTCTGTATGCTGCCTGAAGCACCACCCCTCTGACTCTGTGAGCCACTGCTCACTAACGGACCTGACACCATAATCAATGTACCTTCGGATCCTCCTGATCCCTGCCCACTGGATCCCTGCGACTGACTCAACTGCTCCTAAGGGTCTGGCCGATCCAGATACTCTAACTCCCGTGACCTCTTGAAAGCCCTGTCCTCCTCGAATTTCACATCCCGTCTGACAACAACTCTCCTCTGTGCGAGAATATAAATCCAAAAGGCCTTCGAGGTCTCATTGTAGCCCACAAAGATACCCTTCTCTGCAGTGGGCTCTAGTTTGGTCCTCTTCTCCTTGGGTACGTAGGAGTATGCAATACACCCAAAGATACGAAGATGACCAATATCAGGCTTTTTCTCAGAAAAACCCTCCTCCGGAGTCACATGCCCCAAGGCACGATGTGGACTCTTGTTCTGCAAATATACAACAGTGTTGCAGGCCTCTGCCCACAAAAACAATGGTAACCCCTGATCATATAGCATGGCTTTGGCAGCCCCTTCGATGGATCTGTTCTTCCTCTCCGCAACCTCGTTCTGCTAGGGGTTGTAAGGAACTATGAACTCCCTCCTAATGTCTGCCTCCGCACAATAATCAACAAACTCACCAAGGGTGTACTCTCCTCCATTGTCCGACCTTAAGGATTTGATCTTTCGACCTGTCTGAGTCTCCACAAGAGCTCTGAACTCCTGAAACCGCTTGAAGACCTCACTCTAGGTCTTCAAGAAATAAATCCAGGTCCTCTTGGAGTGATCATCAATGAATAAAACATAGTACTCATATCCACTCAAGGAAACATGAGACATTCGACCGCTCACATCGGAATGAATCAAATCAAGTATCCCAGTCGATCTGTTGTCACTGCTAGGAAAAGGGGATTTGGAAAACTTGCCCATAGCACATTCTCTGTATGTATCAAAGTGATCAGTACTGAAATCTGGCACACCTGTAGTGATCTCCTGCAATGTCCTCAAGGCTCCATGATACATGTGCCCCATCCTGCGGTGCCAAATCTCACACAGCTCTAAACTGCTAGCTCTGCTGCCAGTACTACTACTCAAAGCCAAAAGGGGCTAAAATCTTGTACACCTTTGCATGGCGTACACCAATCACTCTAGCTGAATCAGCTGGAGCACCCCTGGGATATATCAACACCTGTCCTCTCCTGAACAATATCTCATATCCTTTGTCCTCTAATGCTGAGACGGATATGAGGTTCTTCCTCATCCCCGGCACATATAGAACATTTGACACCTTCAAGGGAGGTTTGGGTTCCCTATCAAATGTCAATGTCCCCACACCGACTGCTCTAACAACGTTGTCATCTCCGAGTACTACCTCTATATCAGTGCCACTCTCTGAAAGCTCTGAGAAGTACTCACGAACTCCTATCATATGACGTGAAGCCCCACTGTCAACATACCAGATACCTGAAGATGCTCCGCTAGTGGAGGGAAATGCACACTCCCTCTCAACCTCCGTGGCAGGTGATCTTGCACTAGTGGACTCACAAGCAATGAACCCAAACTCCCGGTCAAAGCTATCCGTAAAGTCCTCTATCTCTGTTGATGCGGCCATGCTCTGATTCTTCCCCTTCTTCTCTGGACACACAACTGCATAGTGTCCCATTTTCTAACAATTCCAACACTTCACCTTGGAATAGTCCTTTTGCGTGTTTCCCTGTTTACCTTTACCTTTGCCTTTTCCCCCACCATTACTTGTGGAAGCTTGCTTCTTTTCCTTGTCTTTCTTGCCTCCTGCCAACAATGCTACATCCTCGTCCTGCTCAACTGGCTTGGCTGCCCCAAGCTTGCTCTTTCTGATTTCTATCTGTATGCAATCATCCCAGAACCTTTCCCAAGAGGGAAGGGTCTCACGTGCACAAACCCCATCAGCAAAGTTCAGCCATGAACTAGGAAGGCCATTCACTGCAATCCACACCAACTCAGTGAGTGGAATGACCTCTCCAACTGCTGCCAATGCATCTCTCACATTAGTAATCTTTGTGAGATATCCAGCTACACTATCAGTCTTACCCATCTTAATAGTCTTCAGCTTCTCCCTTAAGACCATTTTCCTATTCTCATTGGTACTCTGGTAGAGATTGGTCAATGTTGTCCACATCTCATGAGCATATCTCTTTCCTCTCACATGAGGAATGCAATGGTCTTTGATTCCATCTAAAATTGGTCTTTTACCCTTGTTATTCTTTTTATTAAAGACTGTCAACTCAACAGCATCAGTAGGAGCATTAACAGGGTTTTGTGCGGTATGCACCATGATATCCCAGACTTCTGCCTCCTCAAAGATGCTCTGCATTCTCTCCTTCCAAACACTGTAGTTACTATGCCCATCCAACCTATCCTCCACCTTGAGGCCCAAAGACATGCTTGCTGTCCTAAATAAATTGAAAATAACACTGTTGTAGTAAAGGTAATGATTTCTGTGTGAAAAATCAGTTTGCTGTAATTTCTGTGTGAAAAATCAATTCGCTGTAATTTTTCTTCTAGCTGTCCCAAACTGCACTTTTCAGCAAAATAGCTCTGATACCATGTAGATATTTTATAACCCAACACCGGTTTTCAGTTTCTCCTTATTTCTCCCATATAGTTAAATGTCCATTCCCATAGCCATACATTCAACAAGCTGGAAAAAATAAATATTTTTTGAAAACACTAATTCTGAAAATTTCTCAACGCTGAAATGCAGAAATAAAAAACTCAGAAAATAAATCAGCCACACAGAATTTTTGACACGCTGATTTTTGGTCAATGTGACCCTGGAAAAACCCCCTACAACTCTTGGGGAAAACCAGTTCGAAAGCTCTCTTTTATTTATGATAAATATCTTTTGCAGAGAAATAGAAAACACAGAAAAATTCCAGCAACCAGTATTTTTACTTATCTCGAAAACCATGCACAACATCCGCCTCGATTTTCGTCCCAAACAGAAATAGAAAATTACAACAGAGAGTATAGCCTTAAATGCTATATGGACAGCAACGAAAACAGTGTCAGAACGGCTGTACAACCTTCTCAAAGACTGTGCCACTTGCTACCTCAAAAAACGTGTTGTACGACTGTTGTGCGGACCTCAATTTGCGTGCTGAAAACTGTTGTAGTATTTCAGAAAAATAGATCTGTTTTGTTGTTGTACGGACCTCAGTTTTCGTGCTTCCTTAAATTTTGTATAGACCTCGAAATTCATGCTGCATTAAATGATGTTTTCCTCCTCGGAATCCGTGCCACTTGCCTTGAACTTCGTGTTGCTGCTTATTGTACGAATTTGTTGAAATCTTGTTGCCTCAGTATGCGTGCCAAGGTGTTGTTATTCCTCCTCCTCTGCTCAGAAATATCATTTGCTCTCTTCCTCTCCTCTCAATCTACTCATGAAAGAATGAATGACCTTTTCCCTCTTTTTCCTCCTTTAACCTAACCCTAAGTGACTTTTGGGGAATCCCTAAATCTAATGGTTGAGATAGCTTTAGATCTAGGGCTAAGATTAAATGCTCATTTAAATCTCACTTTTTTTTTTTTAATCCACCCCACTTTAATAAAGACCCACTTAGCCATTTATTTTCAAAGTCACTTTTCCTTTCTACTTTCACATTGACTTTATTAAAGTCACTTTAAAATTAGACTTTAGTAACTTTATCACTTAAAGTCACTTTTAAATTAGATTTGACTTTATAACTTTATAAAGTCACTTTAGGAGAAAAATTAAATTCTTTTGGACACTTTTCCCTAGGCCAAAGATCAAAGCCTTAGGGAACCACCTGTCCTCCGGTAACCAAATTTCAACATCATTTTGGGAATCACCGGCCATGATATATGACACTCTCAATTCCTCTGATATCCTCTTCATTACAAAGACCCATGTGAGCCCTATTCGACCACTCCTACAAATTGCAAGTTATCACTAGTTCCCTGCCTACCAATAGGAGACCAAATCTTCTACTCTGCTTAGAGGGTTCAGACATAGTTCCCTATTTGATTAGTCACTCCCTTTGTGGCAATGTTTCTTTTTGTTGAGATTTTGGGTAGCATCGGATGTGCTCTAGCTCCGAAACTTGGTGGAGGGGCTAGAACACATGAGATCTCCAAGACCTAGAAATCGTTTGGAGAAATTCCACCCGGTGTGAAAGTTATTCAATAAATTAATTATTTTAATGGAGACCGTACATCTAACTTAGGAAAATAAAATAATTAAAGGGAATTAATTTAAACATGTGGGTGAAAATGTTCTAAGTGACGTCAAACAAGTATTTTCTAATCCTAGCCGTTGATTAGAGATTAGATCACTGCCATTGATTTCTCAACGAGAAAAGTATTAAAGGAAGCCTTGGGGTCAGTTGGAAAACACACACAGAGTGGTAGGACTTGAGCTAAGTCGAAATTATGAGGCGTGCTTTGCTGAGAATTTTCGAGTGAGCTTACAGTGCTTGAGAGGGGTAGATCGGCGAGGGATAATTCTTATCCGAGGCCGAGTATACTAAGATAGAGAGGCAAATCTATACCAGGCAACTCAGAGACAAGCAGGAGGGACAAAGCCCATCCAGGCTCACACAGAGGTTGATGCAAGGCCTTCAGGGTGATCCAAAGGCAGCTTTGAGCCCAAAAGGGTGACGCAGGGGCAATGTTACTTGGGAGCGGGAGTGGGAGCGCCATTTTCAAAATCTTCCAGTCCGAGAGCGTTTCGGGGAGCATTTTTTTTTTAAATATATATATATTTTTTATTTTTTTATATTTTGATGCATATATGTCAACAAAAGCATGTAGAATGATGAATTAAATATAAAAAAACATAAAAATATAGATTGAACCATATAACATCAATCATCTAGAAGTTATAATCTTCATCAACCACACCCACAAGTTAGACACATACAACATATTACCTCTTGAGTCTCATGATTCATCAATCTTAAAGTTTCAAGCTCTCAAAATTCAATATATAACATTTATCATCATTGATATATAACATTTATCATCATTGAATCATTGATCACCATAGTTGCACTTGTAAGCTAAGTGTAACCAATAACCATTACAACAAAGAATATTTAACACGAAATGAAATGTTATAAAATGAAATGAAATGAAAAAACTTTCAACTTTCATGAAGCATCATATTCATAATTCATAATGACTTATAAACTTATAAATGCCAACTTCAAAGTTTCACCATTCAAATTCAAACTTAAAACTTAAATTGTCATATATTGTTTACAAAAATTATCATAATAAATATGAAAGAGTCAAGTTTCAACTGTTCAACAGTTATAAAATGTTAAAAACTACTAGAAAATAGAAAAAGACTAGTAAACTGTAAATCTATTTCATCTAATGGCTGGCCCCTTGCCACGCCCACGAGAAATGTCTAATTTGTGAAACTGAGAACCACGAGGCAATGGTCATCTTCTAGTAGTCTCCTGAGTACCACGACCATAACCAGAAGGCGGAGGGCCACGTGAGGATGTAGGTGGAGGAATCTGCAAAGGAACAATATCTGGAACTCGAACACTAGCACTGGCACCTACATTGCTACTGGATGGTGGGACTGGCCCTGGGTGTGGCAGTGGCATGCCTGTTGTTACTTCATCCTCATCCCTCAAAAGTTTTGCTTCCAATTCTTCCAGATGTACAGTGCCATCCTCCAAATTATCGTCCTCTGGGTTGGTGTCCCAAACTTTATATGACTGGTCCTCATAAGCCTGATCACGATAATGACTTGACAACCTCAAGTTGTAGTGCACATAAACCAAGCTTTCTGCTCGGTTTTCATTTAGCCTGTTATTTCTCACATATGGATGAAGTTGTAGCTGCTCCAACACCTATCTACAAAAGAAGTATTTACAACATCTGAGAGAACCTTTTTTGCCAACTTTGGCAAAAGTCTCATGCCGCCATATGCTTCCCACCATGTGAGAGCATCAAATCTGTCTCTATCTTCCATTGCATGGAAAGAACCAAAGTTACCAGTACAACTGAAGTATCTGCCTAATTCAAGGCGCAATTTAGCACACTCCTCCCTGTCGGGGACCAACTTGTCTAATGCTTTCATGTATCCCTGTTGTACCTCTAGATCTATGTGAAGTATAATCCTAATCCCACCTCCAGGTACAGGTTGGCCCAACCAAGATGGAGAGTAGTATTTTGGCATAAGGATATATGCCAAGGCATGTAGTGGAACATTAAGTTTATTCCACCATGCACACATAGTCGTGAATCATTGAATACAAGTTGGGATCATTTTCCTTAACAATATCTTTTTTTTTCCCCAACATGTTATCCATCTGCTCATGCACCTCCCTAATCACTGGTTTATCTTTATCTGAAAAGCGAATCATGTGATAAATGGGCTTGTGAAAGTCAAAATTTCCCTCACACGTGCCCAAAACAAAGGATCAAGAGCGCTCTCCTCCACTTGTTCAAAACCTTGCTTGTCAACTATTGTTGCTGCCTTGTCCTTTAATACCTGCCAGTGTGGACTTGATACCATGGCTACTAGTGACTCTCTTACCTTCAAAAGGTGCCTGAAGGTGAGGTAATAGCTAGCAAATCTAGTCTTTGCTATCTCCAACAACTCCAATCTTTAAGTGAGTATGGAAAACCCCATGGGTATTGCTATGATTTGTAATAAATTTTATCATTATCATTTTTTTACCTCTTGTACAAGTCACCAAGCCATCTGTATTGAGGTTGTTTGTTTTTAATTATATCATGCATCAAAAGTTTCATTGTGTGAACCAAACACCCAGACCAAAATATGTTGGGGTATTTATCCTCAATAATTGCCCCCGCTGCCTTACAATTAGCAACATTATCAGTGATGACTTGGACGACATTGTATGCCCGAATACGTTCAATTGTGTCAAGTAATGGTTCTGCAATGTTAATGTCGGTTTTGAACTTATCTAAATAATCATATGCTGAAAGGAATATTGCACCACTAACAGACACAACAAGAACACTTATTAATGGCTTTCCTTTTACATTTGTTCATCCATTAGATACAATGGAAACCCCATGCTCATTCCAAGAACTTGTCATTCTACTCAAAGAATGAGTTATTTTTGCTTTTTCATGATCAAGTCTCACGTTTTTGGCCTTGTCATACCCAAGGCTCTTGTATCCTTTGGGGGCATCATTAATGGCAGAAACCATTTCATGCCAGTTAGGTGAGCGAAGAACATTGAATGGTACCCCACATGCATAGAGAAACCGGAAAATTTTTGAATCCACATCACTCCTAGACCCTTCGTCAAGGAAATCAGATATGGTTCTATGCCTTAAAGAGATGTTTGGTCCAGGTGTGCCTCCATATCCACTGCCATGGGTGGAAGTTGATGGACTTCTTTGTCCATGATGTGATGGACCTGATGGTTCATAAGATTAAATGAAACCCGTAGATCTTTTAGATGTGTGTTGGGCAGCCTCCTCTTCCTTTGTGTATTTCTCTATCTGTTGTTGGCACACTTACACAAATTTTGTTTCCTATATTTTTATCTCCATCCATGGCATTTTCCCACAAAGGTGCCTTCTGGCACGGGTGTATGAACCTGTGTATTCTTTATTGCAATGGGGGCAAAGAAATTTAGTGGTTCCACCCCCTTTCCCTCCTTCCTGCCTATGAACATATTTCCACAATGGTGTTTAGTCATGTTTAGTTAGTGTCTTTGTGGTCTCATGTTCTCTACTCTCCCCTTCCTCCTTAGCATACTCCTCTTCAGGATTTTCATCAAATCCACTATAACCCACTTCTTCATCCTCCTCTTTTGGAATGGGCCTCTTTCTTCTACTCTCCAACACCATAATAACAACGAAAGGAACCAACATGATGAAAACCCCAAGCCATATAGCCATGATGTTTCAAGTTTCAAGTTTTTTGCCTGCAAAAAAATGGAGGAATGCCAAATAGGAATAGGAAAAAATGCAACATAGAAAAAAACAATTCAACTTTTCACTTTTCAACACATTAAAATGCAACATAGAGAAAAAAATTCAAGTTTTCATTTTTGAACAATTTAAAAATGCAACATAGAAAGAAAAATTAAAAAAAAACTAGAATAGAGAATCCTACCTCCTTGTCCTTCAATCCTCCTTGCTCTGACCAAACTCCAAGCTCCTTGCTCTCTTCTCTCTTCTCTCCTCTTGCTCTCCTTACTCTCTCCTTGTTCTTGCTCTCCTTGCTCTCTCCTCTCATCTTGAACAAACAATAGACAAATGAGGAGAGGGAGGGATTTTTATTACCCCTGCCTCCCTCGCTCCCTCCCTCTTTCCCTCCCAAAAACTCATCGTCAAATTTTTCCGCGGGCGGGGAGTGTTTTTTTGCCGAGGAGTGTTCAGGAGCATACGCTCCCTGAGCGCTCACTCCATTTAAAAAACACTCCTGAATCGTTTGTTTAATGGAGGGAGCGTTCGCTCCCAAGCGCTCCCTGAACTGCTCCCTAAAAACCAGGGAGCATTTTCTCAGCGTCGGGAGCGCGCTCTCGATGCGCTCCCGAACGGAACGCGTTTTGGGAGCAAGCTCGAGGGGGGTGGGCACTTCCCAGCAACCTTACGCAGGGGCAGCCTATGCTGCGCAAAGGCTATGCGGTGGCTACGACAGGCAAGAGAAGCTAACGCAAAGGTTGGAGGAGCAACGCTAGGGTTCTAGTGGGCCAGAAAGGAAGGCTTGGGGTCAATTGGAGAACACACATAGAGCAGTAGCACTTGAGCTAATTGGAAATTCTAGGAAGCGTTTTGCTAAGAATTTTTGAGTGAGCTTGTAGTGCTTGACAGGGGCAGATCTGCGAAGGATTATTCTGATCTGAGGCTGAGAATACTAAGGCAGAGAGGCAGATCCATACCAGGCAGCGCAGAGACAAGCAGTGGGGACGCAACCCAGCCAGGCTCACGCAGAGGCAGGGCAGAGGCTAACGCGGGGCCTTCAGGGTGATGCAGAGGTAGCACTGAGCCCTGAAGGGTGACACAGGGGAAATCTGTGCTGCGCAGTGGCTACGCTGGGTAGGAGAAGCTGACGCAGAGGCTGGAGGAGCAGTGTTGGGGTTTCAGTGGGCCAAAAAGGGTCTATATTCAGTGTTTTCAGAGGAGTGCTTCCTCGGCTGAATCAGCCATATTTTCTGTGTAGAGTGATACATACATTTGCCACGAATTCTTTGTTGGGAAACCATTACTGGTGACCTTGATTGTATTCAAATATTCTGCTTAATAAACAAACCCTCTAAGAGTTGTTGCACCGGTTTTCCTGCATCGGGTTTTTCCGAGGACATTGTCCAAAAAAATTGTGTCCTTTGTCATGTGTGCGTTATGCTTCAGTAAATAATATGTATGTATGTGTAGGCTACAGTTGTGTATGCTTTGATATTTTACTGCATATTCAGAAAATAACTTGTTAATTAAATCACTTGTTAATTAAATCAAACAAGTAGAAGTAAATCAAGATACTGTAGTAGGGTTTCTATATTCAGAAATTTTCACATGGTATTGGAGCGATTGCAGATCAAGCTGAAGCCATCAGCATAGAGCTGAAGGTTTCTTTGCTCCAGGAGGGCAGTTGAAGTTGCACATATTCAGAAAGAGGCAATGCAGCACCAGAGGGATAGTGCAGAGGCCCTGTAGGGGTAACACAGAGCCAGTCTGCTCACGCAGATCTTACGCAGAGGCTGACGCGAGCCCAAAAGGGTGGCGCAAAGCCTATCAAGCTCACGCTGAGCTGACTCAGCCCCAAGATGGTGATGCAGTCCAAGAGGGAGTGACGTTGTGTCAGTTGTCGTGGTTGGAAGTGCAGTTTTATGATCTTCAAAGTTGTTGGTAGGGCATTGCTCCTGCCGATGCAAAACAATGCCTAGCAGGGTTGAAAAAGTTAAGGGGTTCCTCCACAAATTTTCTAGCCAAGAAATCTGAGATTCGATCAAGTGAAGTGATCGTAGAGGGTTGATTCGACAAAATTGGTAAAGGATTTCCGGGAGGGAAATCATTTGTCAGAGGGAGCATATTCTCTAGAGGGTTTCTATCGCCAAGAAACCCAGGTCCGGTCTTTTGTTGAGTGTAACAGCAATAGAAGGGAGAAGAGCACTTGCTTCGACAGTTTAGGCAGAGATGGCCCCGTATGGATTGAGAGATCGGGATAGGATAGGGGGTTTGTCTAACTTTGCTATCTGGAAAGCCAGAATCCTAACAATCCTTGATGAATATGGCATCAATGACCATGTCAAGAACGTCCTGGTTGTGACGACTGATGTTGATGTTCTAAAGAAGTTTAATGAAAATCGGGCGCGACCTAAACGCTTGACCATGGATGGAATGATAGATTACGTGGTTTGGCATATTGTCGAGAAGAAGACAGCAAACGAGGTGTGGACGACATTAACTAGGTTGTATCAAGGTAGCTTTGTCCAGAGGTAGATGCTTCTAGAGAAACAGATGTGGATGTTCTAGATGCACAAGGGAGAGGAGATTGATCATTTCCTCTTTAGATCGCAGAGTATCTGAGACCAGTTGATTGCCATGGGGGCAACTCCCGATGATGGACTCATGGTGAGGACTACCCTGAATGCAGTCACCGATGATTGGGAGACCTTTGTCCAAAGTATCTTGGGCAAAGCACAACTTCCAAACTGGGGCATATGTGGGCAATCCTTCGACAGGAGGAGATCAGGAGAATAACCAATAGGGAATTCAACAACGGAAGAGTCAAGATTAAGAAAGAGGAGGAGGAAGATGCAACCATAGCATCTAAGGGACAGAGGCAACAAGGGAAGAAAAAGGACCTATCCAAGGTCTGGTGCTTCAGATGTGGCGAATTGGGACACTTCGCCAATACTTGTCCTAAGAAGAAGGGCAAGAAAGATTCGGATTCCAAAGCAACAGCAGTGACAGGGGATGACGACAGCAATGATGATGTCACCATGAGTGCTCATGTACCTCGAGAGAAAAGTTGGGACGACATAGATCTATAGAGTGAGCTACAGATGGTACGACAGGATCCTTGAGGTGCCTAAACTCTTGGATCACATACGAGCTACAGGAGTCGTTAAAGACAGTAGTAGCTGACTAGAGTCAATGGATGCAGAGGATCATGGAAAGGCACAAGGTGTTGAGATTTTGGGGTGTTGGGGTAGCACCGTATGTGCTCTAGCTCCCAAAATTTGTGGAGTAGCTAGAGTACATGAGATCTCCAAGACCCAAAAAGCGTTTAGAAAAATTCCATCAAGTTTAGTTTTATTCAAATAATTAATCTTTTAATTAAAGACCCTAAGACTGACTTAGATAATTAAAAGATTAAAGTGAATTAAATTAAACATGTGATGAAAATGACGTAAGTGACGCGGATCAAGCAGCTTCTAACCTTAGTCGTCGATTAGAGATTAGATCACGGTCGTTCATGTTTCAACGAGAAAAGTATAAGAGAAGGGCTTGGGGTTAGTTGGAGAACACACACAATGGGAGAGCACTGAAGCTAAGCTGAGATTTTAGGGTGTGGTTTGCTAAGTGTTTCAGCTGCAGCGAGAGGCGGCATTGGCAAGCGGGATGGTTTGATCCCAGGCAAAGAGTACAATGAGGGCAGAGAAGGAGCATTCCAGAGCAGCGTAGAGGCAGCAGCTACGCAGTCCAGCCAAGAGCCCAGCAGGGGCAGTATAGAGGCATCAGGAGCCAAGCAAGGCTAACGCAGGCCTTGTTAGGGCAGCGCAGGGGTAGCGTAACCCCTTCTAGGGTGACACGGGCCCTTCCTGAGCAGCACAGAGGCTAACGCAGGCCATTCAGGCTAACGCAAAGAGCTTCAAGTAGCGCTGGAGTTTCCAGAGGCCGGAAAGGGGCTGAGTTCTATAAATCTCGTTTTAGAGTATTCCTGCCATTTATATTTCTTTGTCGGGTAACCCATTTTTGGTGCCCAAGATTGTTGTATTTAGAATTTGCATAACAATATAAACCCTCCAGAAGCTAGCAGCACCGGTTTTCTCGCATTGGGTTTTTCTAAGGACATTTGTCCATAAAATCCTTGTGTACCACTTTGTCTATGAGCATGTTATTCAGTATTTGATCTGTATGTGTATGTTGTTAACTGTATTTACTTCGATGTTAATTCTGAATATTCAAATTAATAACTTATGTAAGTAGGAGAAGTAAATCAAGATTTAACAGTAGGGTTTCTTAAGTTGAAGAAATTTTCACATGGTTTCAGAGAAATTGTAGATCAAGTTGGATCTCCAGCAAGACAATTGAAAAAATTTGTGTTGCAGAAAGCAGCAAAAAAACGGGAGAGAATAGCGTAGCACCAGAAGCATGCAGAGGTAGCAAGATCCACGCAGGGGATGATGCCGTCCCAATTGGGTGACGCAGAGACAATGCAGTGCCTTCCAGAGGGACGCAAGAGCAGCCTGCACTGCGTAGAGGCTACAGTGAGCCAATCTGCTCATGCATAGGCCAGCCAGGGTGATGCAATCCAGTAATTGGTTGTTGTTCAGAGTGTCATGAACCGGAAGCTAAGCTGCAGATCTTCAGCAATTGCTGGTAGGGTGAAGATTCTGCAGGTGCAGAATTAAGCCTAAGCTAAGTTGACAAAGAGTCGAAGGAGAATAGCTGCTCAACAAATTTCATTGCCAAAAGAAATCTGACGATCAATCATAGGGTGATCGAAGAGAGTTGATTCGTTGTGTTTGGCACAACGTTGCATGAAGCGGAGATGGAGCGGGGACGCGGAAGCGTCATTTTCCAAAAATTTAGGAAGCGAAGCGTTTCGGAAGCGTCTAATATATATATATATTTGCATTTATATTCAAAACAAACATCCCAAATACCATATTGGTTGTAGAAGACATGAAAACATGCATATTTTTACATAAATCAAGATAGATATGACATCCATGATTCCATTGTACATCAATAATTAATTATTCGGGCATCAACCATCTAGATTTTAGATCCCAGCAATTACAAACATACATCAAATTTTTAAGCATGATAAAACATTTAAGCAATACTATAAAACATAAAACATTTAAAACATTTAAGCATACTATAAAACATAAATGATAAACATAAAACATTTAACCATATTATAAAACATAAAGCATATTATCTATCAACTTTCAAGTGAGCAACTATCAACATTAGTCATGTCCAAAATTCAAATAATAATGTTTACAAAATAGGCCACTTGGCCACCACCAAGACAAAAAAAGTTCAAATTCACAACAAGCCTACAAGTCTAATCTATGACAAAAGCAGTAAACTGTGAAAATATCTACTAATCTCTCCTCCTTCCATCACGAAGAGAATGTGACGGTGGGCCTCAACGTGGTGGCAATGAAGAAGATGGTGGTTGTGGAAGTTGTGGCACTAGCACTGCAACTGAAGAAGACGAAGCCCCTGTTGTTGGTGTTGAACCATGGAACCTAGGAAGCAAGGGACCAGTGGGGGGTGGCATCTCAACTCGATCATCATCATCATGGATAAGAGCATCCTCTAGTTGCTCTAATCGCAACACTCCATCCTCCAAATTGGCCTCCTCTAGATACCTGTCCCAAACCTTAAGGTCTTTATTATTCTTTGCATCATCACAATAATGGGACACCAATCGCAAGTTGTAATGAACATAAACGAAGCTCTCTGCGCGGTCTAAACTTAACCTGTTCCTTTTAACACTGTGGATGAAAGAATAAGAGCTCCAACACCTCTCTGTAGAAGAAGTGTTTACCACCTGTGATAGCACCCGCAATGCCAAATTCTATAGAATTGGAGTAGCACCTCCATGCATGTTCCACCACTCAACAGAAGAAAAACTCTCTCGATCTCTAATAGCATGCTCCCAAATGGACCAGTGGAAAGCATATAGCTGCTCAACTGTTTCCGTACCGAGTGTGCCTCCTCCTCATCAGGGACAAATCTATCCAATGCAATCATATATTTTTCTAGGACCTCTAGATCTAGGTGTGGTTTTCTCCTGCCCCCCCCAACGTTCTGGTGTTAAAAGGCATGATGGACTATAGTATTTAGTTGTCAAAACATGTGCTAATGCATGCAATGGAACATTTAGCATATCCCATCATTTTACCAACTCTGCACGAATATAATTGTACAAGGTGATATCTCTAGGCTCAACAATGTCTTTAATCTACCCCAACATGTTATCCATTTGCTCATACACCTCCCCAATTATTGGCTTATCTGAATCTGCAAACTTGATCATGTAATAAATTGGTTTGGTGAATTGCAAAACATATTTAACCTGTGACAAAAATAACATGTCAAGAATAGTGTCCTTGGTTGCATTAGCACCATCTCTATCAGTGTTAATTTCCTCCCATGATTCAGCGGTGACCATATTAGTTAAAGGTGAGGTAATAACTTGCAAATCTTGTTTTTGCAAGTTTAAGCAACTGCAACTTGGAGTAAGTGCCATAGAAATAGTTTACCCTTGTATGCCCTGTGATAAATTTAATGAGTTTCTTCCCTCTCTTGTAAAGCTCATTAATCCACCCACATTCTTTAAGCTTCACAATATCATGCATCAAAAGGTTCAATGTGTGCACCAAGCACCCAGACCAAAATATGTGTGGATAAGTACGCTCAATAATTCTTCCTGCTCCTTTACAATTTGCTGCATTATCTGTGATCACTTTAACCACTTTGCTAGGACCAACATCTTTGATTGATTGCATTAGGAGATCTGCAATGTTTTGGGAAGTTGCAATGACAGAGGACTCATGACATGTAATAAACATTGCACCACTAGCAGAAACACCAAGAACATTTATCAAATGTTGGTTTCTGATATTTGTCCACCCATCTGATACAAAGGATACCCCACTATCCACCCACTCATTTGTAAAACGTGTCAAAGCTACTTGAACCTTTCCTTTTTCTCTTTCTAATAACACTGTTCTAGCTTTCTCATAATTGGGGGACTTGTATCCTTTTGGGGCTTCATTGATGCCCTTTACCATTTCATGCCAATAGGGAGAGCGAAGCACATTGAATGGTACACCGCAAGCACAAAGAAATCAGACTATCTTTCAATCCACATCATCCCTCCCAGCAACATTAAAGAAATCCGCTATTGCTTTTTACCTCCAGAGCTTGCACAAGTACCATGAGGAGACGAGCTACCAAATCTAGAGGTTGCACTTGATTCAGATTGAGTTTTTTGTTTCTTGTTTTTTTGTTGTATAGCCTCCTCTATTTGGATGTATTTTCTTCTTTATTCAGCTGGAGCCTTTGGGCAAATCGTTATCCCTGCGGCACCCTTTTTTTCATCATTGTCCATCACCCCACAAAGATTCCTCATCACACAGGTATATGAACCACTATATGGTTTTCTTCCATGACAACCATGAGGGCACAAAAACTTGTAGCTTCCACCACCTTTTCCCCCTTCAAGTTTGGTCACGTAGTTCCACAAGCGTGTCAATGCAGCTTTCCCCTCTTGTGTTTCAATGTTTTCATCATCCCCTTCCTCTTCAAACCCTTCCTCCTCATCATTCATTGGTTCACTCATATGGGGACCACTATGTTGTTCTTCTTCATGTTCTTCTCTTCTATTTCTACTCCCCCTTACCATCATCAAAACCAAGAGTGGAATGATACATAGAAGCCAAAAAAACATCATCTTTGAATATGAATATAGATGGTGGACAACCCGCAAATAAATGTACAAGAAGAAAGAATAAGAAAGTGTAGGAGAGGGAGGAGAGAAAATACAAAAAATAATGACAAAAAAATGAAAAAGTTTGGGGTTTGCACTTACCTCTTTAGCTCTTGTAGATGGAAGCCCTTCTTTACTCCTCCCAGCTCCTCCTCCTTCACTCCTCCAAGTTCTCCTCAACTCTCTCTTCTCCAAGCTTTCTTCTCCTCTCTTTCTCTTCTCTTCTCCAAGCTCTCTTCTCCTCTTTCCTCCAAGCTCTCCAAAAACACAAGTGAGCAAATGAGAGATGAAAGAGCTTATATCTTTTTCATCCTATCCCTAACTCAACACTAACCAACCCTCTAACCCAACTAAAGTCAAAAATAAAAATAAAATCGCTTTTTTCTGCTGCATTAGTCGGATCCGTACGGCATTGTACGGAAGCAGTCGCGATCCGTACGAATCCGCCTTCGAAGCGCGTCGCTTCCGTACGGCGATCTGTCGTACGAAACGCGAATATGTCCATACAAAACGTGGATCCGGCCATATGGATCCAAAATTCCAGGAAACGCAATTTTTTTTACGAAACGCATTTCGTACGGCGGATCCCATACGGTACGCATTTCAGCAGTTGGAGCCGGCGGGGACATTTCCTGCAACACTGGTTTGGCAGATTTCCAAGGAGGAAATTAGTTGTTAGAGGGAGCAGAGGGTACCTTTTCACCAAGGACCCTAGATCTGAGCTTCAGTTGATAAGCAGGCAAAGGAAGGTCTGTTCGGGTACTCTATTTAAAAACGGCACAGTGAAACCGGCCCGGGCACAGTCGCAGGAGCCGGTTGGGCGTGGGTCGATAGTCCATGACCAGCCAGGCTGGCCGGTTTATTACCGAGCCGGCCGGTTTTTGTAATGACCAGGCCGGCTCGGTAATAAACCGGCCGACCAGGCCGAGCCCGAGTCAACCAGGCCTGGTCATTGCCGGCGGCCGGTGGGCCCAAAATTTGCTCATTTGCGGACTTTAAAAGCTATTTTTATTTGTTGTTAGGGTTTTTTCTACATCCCTAAGCCCTCCCAATGCTTTACAACTCCCAATGCCTCTGCTACACTTCACTGCTCTTACTGCCTGCTCGTACTACTACTGCTACTGGCTACTGTCCCACCAACTAACACATGTTGCTACAAATATTATCACAACTGCCACAAATATTATCATTACTTAGGTATGTTGTTCTAGTGATGTCTCAAATATGCTTGCTGTCTTGGTCACTAAGGATATGATATGCTGATGCCAACATCACTGTGTCCACTGCTTTCTGCTTCAAACTTCATCAACTAATTTATGCTAGTAAATGTGTAAAGAACAATAATCTGTAGCTATATTGAACACTGTCTTACTACTCACAGCCTAGCATCAATGTTCCAAGAACATATAACACTGTCCTTCGCAAATCACTTAAGGTATCATAAGATCATTGATGAAACTACCTTAAATGGAAGGCATCAGTCTTCAAGGATAGCTAAACCAAAACAAGATGTTATCAAATCCTTACACAAAACTAAGCTCTGCCCCCATCCTGTCAACTTAGTTCCACATCTGCTTAAAAGTTAAAACAACCCTTTGCAAACTTAAGTGCAATGGTTTGAAATAACTCAACTTTACCAATAACTTGGATTACGTTATGAATATTTCTTAGCATCAGTGCATAACACTGTATATGATCAGATATCATATGGATTCAAGTCTGCTGTATGGGTTATACTTTCTCTGTTACACATGCATTAGATGAATAGTTCGTGAATTGATACAATGCCACTGTCCTTTTCGGACCTTGACCCCCTAAGCATTTGTGTACATTTACAATAACAAATCAGATCCTTCTTATGAACACAGTCAACCTTTGGTGGCGATTACTTAGCTTGTTATCATCATGTAAAGTAGAACTTGTCCACCATTATGAAAGGCGAGATGAATACTCTTTAAATTTGTGTTTTTGTACAAAAAAATTAATATTTAATGTATTTTTTACAAAAACCGAGTCATGACCGAGTCATTATGAAAGTTGAAACAGGAAACACAATTCGACGAGAGCTTACTTTTATCATATGTTGTCTTTTGTCTATATTGTAATGCTTTGTGTTTGGAAACATGAATAAAAATCTTTAAATTTATGTTTGTACAAAAAAATTAATATTTAATGTATTTTTACAAAAACCGAGTCATTGAAGCACAGTGGGCCGAGTCATTTACCGATTAGAGGTCATTCTGGGTCATTACTCGACACAGTGGTGACCGATTCCGTTTTTCAAAACATGGATTCAGAAACGAGTAGATCTCAGCAAGTGGCGCAACACGAATTGCGTGATCAAGATAGGTTGTACGGTCTGTCCAACTTTTCTATCTGGAAGGCCAAAATCCTGGTAATCCTGGAGGCATACGGCTTGAGGGAGCATGTAGAGAAAGTCTTAGCTACACCAACCGATGCGACACTCCTGGTGGAGCATAATGAAGTAGCAGCACATGCCAAGCGCTTCATCATGGACGGGGTTAAAGATCATGTGGTACCACACATAACCTAGAAAAAGACGGCTAATGAGATGTGGAAAGCTTTAACCACTTTGTATCAAGGGAAGTCCGTCCAGAGGAAGATGCTTTTGGAGAACCAGCTGAGGTTATTTATGATGACCAAGGGAGAGGAAATCGATCCTTTCCTATTCAAACTGCAGTCGATCCAGGATCAGTTGACTGGCATGGGGGTCAAGGTGGAGGATGATGTCATGGTGAGGACTTTTCTAAATGCAGTCACAAAGGACTGGGAAATGTGTCCAAAGCATTTTCGCTAGAATGAACCTTCCTAACTGGGACAATATGTGGGCTATCCCCGGACAAGAGGAGATTTGTCGAATGACCAAGAGACAGATCAACACCGGTTCAAGCAAGGTGAAGAAGGAGGAAGAGGAAGATGCAACCCTGGCATCGAAGAACAGCAAGGGAAAAAGAAGCATGATCTGTCAAAGATCAAATGTTTCCAATGTAGCAAACTTGGACACTTCGCCAACAATTGTCCTTAGAGGAAGAAGGACAAGGAAGCTTCTAGTTCCAAGGTTGTTGTAGCAGACGATGGCTTCGACGATGACATAGCCATGAGTGCTCATGAACCACGGAGGTGGGGCGATATTGATCTGTAGAGTAGCTACAGAGTGTTGGTGGGATCCTTGAGTAGCCCGGCTCTTCGATCACATCCATGCTACAGGAGCCTTAAGACAGTAGCAAGGAATGACTGGAGCAGTGGGTGCAAAGATCATGGATGAAGCAAAGGTAGAGGCTGAGATGCTGAAGAGGGACTGTGCAATGCAGTGCAGATGCAGCGTAGAGGCAGTAGCGCAGAGGCAACACAGAGGAGGCATGCTTACGCAATACATAGTTGTAGCAGCGTAGTGGCTTCAGGAGGACAGCACATAGAAGCAGCCTATGGAGCTTTAATGATGAGATGCAACCGGACTGACTTGTCTGTCATTGGGCAGGGGTCCTTTAGTTTCTTACTCTCAACAACTAAGTTGCAGTGCAGCAGTTGGCAGCACGATGCAGCAATTTGAGAGGGAGCTACAGTACGGATGTAGCAGTGAATGTCGTAGAGTCATGGGCAGAAGTATAGAGAAAATACCATTAAGGCCTGCGGCCTAATCCTAAAGGGCTGCCACTTGGGGGCCAAGACCCTTAAGGGGTTGGACGACTTCCCTAAAGGGAGGTCTACGGGTCTCTAAGGCTATGACTTGCGTGAGGAAGGGGGCAACTAGGCTCTGGAGGCCTCAAAAAAAAATTTGAACCCTGCAAATGCCGAAAACCACCTCAAACCACTGCAAAAACTGTTGGACATTGGGCCTGGCGGATAAATGGAGGCTAGATCTTACCTTCCTAGGCCTAGATCTACCTCAAAGCCCCAGCAAAATCTCTTGATCCAATTTGAAAATCACCTGCACAAATGAATCAAAAAATACCCAAACCCCAAATATATATACAAAAAATAAAACCCCAAAAATTTGAAAACCCCAATCGCGGCAAAACAAAAGTTAGAAATAATTTACAAATATACAATGGTAGAAAATCATAATTTTTGGAGAAATGTTTTTTGAGTAATAGGAATGAATGAATGCGTTTTTCGAAAAAATTGAATACTAGCCAAAAACCCTCCTACAAAATTAAAATACCATATAGAAAGCTTAGAGCCCAAACACAGTCGTCTCTTCCCCACAGTTTGTGAACTTGGAGCCCAAGGGCTAGTGTACTTGCAAATCTCTATAATTTTTTCTCAAGTAGAGGATAGATCATATGGTGAATCAAATCACCTAAGATAAAAACAATTTTACCAATAGAATGTTCTTATCATCGACAAATGAAATAACAAGTTCATAAAAAATTTAGCATAATATTGGAGAGCACATAACTAGCATGTACAATAGATCAATGGAAGAAAAACACTATGAACTGAACCCCAAAGTATTTCTATTATGATACAAAAATGCTCCCAGCAGAGTGATGGTCCAATACCAGCTCTAGAAAATTTACATCATTCAAAGATATCACATAGAAGTAAAATGACTTCTATGTATAAAGAAATCCCTCCAAATGTTAAATAATGGCTAGTTGGCTTGATCCCTGTCAAAATAATCTCAATCGTTGAAAATAACTTTATCTTCTTTTAATCGCCACTGTTAAATTTTTAATTTTGAGGAAAAATTCGAATTTTTCTTAAAACCCACTTTTGACTAATTCAAAAATTAATATTTTGGATTAATTTCCTCAAAATTTTGAATTTGACTTAACCACCAAGGTCCAAGGGCTCAATTTTTCTTAAAATATCCATTTTTGCCTTGGTGGGGGGCCACCAAAAGTTGACTTTTGTTTGACCCACGAATTTTTTACTTGGAGAAAATTTAATTTCTCTATAATTATTTTAAACTTAGAGTTCATATTTAATTTAATTTTTCCAGAATATTTTAGCCATGGTGCCTAAGTATGACGTACCGTGCACTAAAATATTTTTTACATCAAATATTACAATTAATTCGACCCTGAAAGGGGGAATACACCGTTACATATAAACCCTCATGACATTACCTAATTTTGCGACTCGATATGATCTAGTATAGACCAAGTGATTTGTAATAAAATAATCTAGCCAAATGTGCTTAAATTATTCCCAAACCACTTTTACAAAGACTCGATATAACACTACAACTCACCTAAGACCTTGTCAAGGAATCCCACCCTAGCTTTGGGGTTTGAGCTAGAAGAAAAACTTTGTCCATTTTCCGTGTTTAGAAACAAACATAATTCAAGCAGGTTAAAAAATTTCCTAGGATGAAATTTGTTGCCAAAATCAGAGGCTTACCTAGGTGTTGTTACATAATTAGACAGTCATACTAGCATTATTTACAATATAACTAGCAGAAATTAGGTTTACAAATGTTGAATCTATGTTGGCTGATGATTCTAACTTTGAAAAAAATTATTCATGTCTCTGCATTCTGCTTCCTTGGATCGTTGACGAAATATGGTCAACAGAACCAATGACAAGTCAAACCCAAGGAATGGCGATGGTATAAAGGGGTTCGTAATGTGGCATGGAAAGTGTCAAGTATGATGTAAGGGAAGTTGAGCACACTATCTCAATGTGGGCTTTCCAAATAGCGCCCCTCTTATAACTCTAATGCCTTAAGGGAGGTCACATTAGACTAGGGCTAAAGATTAACCCTCCTGGTAAGATGAAATAACAAATTTATAGTCAAGATCGATCAATCTTCGAGATCACCCCTTTATCCATGCTAAATTCCCAAAACAAACAAGTATAAGCACTCGATTGCAAATTTATCAAGCTACCTTTTGAAAAGCATCCCACCTTCATCCAAGTGAAAATGTCGGATGGTGAGAGGTGTGTGGCTGATGTGGGTGGCGGAGGCACATGGCATATCATCATCAAGAAATGAGTATCAAGGGTTGCTGGCTGGCTGGCTGTGCAATGTAGGAGAAAAGTTTTCTCCTATGGGGTTACCTATTTTAGTGGGTAAGAGGCTCAAAAGTAGATATTTTCCTTCACCAATATATAAACCAGATTTGGGAACACAGCTTGATAGTTTTTCACATTACCACAACATAAATTGTCATACAAAATGAATATGAACATAGTTTACAGCTACCACAGTTGTTGCGGTAGAATATCAATGCTAAAAAAACCATCCAAATGTTAATGAAGTCAATGTGCAGCTACAAATGGAAGCATGTACATGTTTAATGTCTTATTAGGTATCATATAATAATTTTTTCCTACCCAACTAATCACCATTGGTGTGTGATCCTGCACATCAACTTGGGTAAAATATATTGTACAAAATAGTTTCATATTACAATAGAAAAAACATAAGAATGATGAACTTGAAAATATGGGACATACTCGCTCATTCTCAACATGTAGGTTTCTGATGGTCCGTGCAGCACGTTCATTCACAGGGAACAGGCGGCCTGCAAGAACACAAACAACAGCATAAAATAACTTAGCAAATTTGGAGTAAAGCTAAGAAAAAACACAATACACAAAACCAGTATAGAAGCTAAATAAACTATAATTCAACCTTACTAGATGAGCTTCCTAGCTCATGATATTGGAAACTGTAAATGCGCTAATAATATAAGATAAGCATGTAAACTGTCAATCAAATTTTCATTAGAAATAAATGTATCTAATCTTATGTGTTATCTAGAACGTGGGCCTGCCGGCCATGCGACTATATTTTGTTTTGTGTGCTTTTAGGGACGTATGTATTGTTTGTTATCTGAGCACTCACTAAATTGTCATTGAGATACCAGATTGATTGAGCATTATCCGCTGTTAGTTTTTGTAGCATCGATGTGTTCTAGCCTCGAGATTTGGCAGAGAGGTTAAAATACATGCATTCTCCAAAACCCATAAATCATTTTTGGAAATTTCACCTAGAGACGACTTAATTAAAATGTTTAATCAGTTTTTAATATTTCGTAAGTCTAAACTTAGGAAATATGATTAATTAAAAGCTAAGTTGCAGGAAACGCTGGATAGGGCTCCGTTTCCGTACGGAAACGATACGGAAACGCGGAAACGCGTACCGTACGGCCTGGAAACGCGTTTCCGGCCGTACTGGCACGTTTCCCGTACAGGAAACGTTGCCAGGCCGGCCGGGAACGCGTTTCCAGGCCGTACGGACGCGTTTCCTTGCCTTCAAAGCGATTTAGCTTGGTTTTTTTTTGTTTTTTTCCGATTTTCGTGCTTTGTAACATTATTGTAATCGTTTATGGACACCTGTAGATGGATTTTTAAAGCCTATGGCCCTAGTATTTATATGTGATTCATGGTAATGTTAAATTCTTAAAGTAAAAGTGACATTCTCCTTAATCTTCATTTTTATCCTTTTACTTAAATTTTTAACATTACCATGAAATGACTCAGGATGTTTGAGAGTGGTTTCGACCTCATTGGATTTCATATGGAGAAAGTAGAATTTTAGATCTCATTCAAAATCCAGCAGACTTATCAGTTTTTCAGGATTTCAGGGTTGGGTGATTGCAATGTTTTCATTATATTTTGTCATGTATTAGGGTATGGAACTCATATTTAATCAAGAGCACCAATCCGATATTCCGAGATTGCTATTTCCATTGTGTCTGTTATCATTCACGAATAAATGTGTTGTAACTTGTAATAGTTTATGCTTTGAATTTATCATGTATCATGTATCTTTTTAACTTTTATGATTTCACATAATATTTCTTAAATGCCCTATATTCTAATATATATATATATATATATATATATATATATATATATATATATATATATATACTGCGTTTCCCCATTTCCAAAATTTGGGGAGGTCGCGTTTCGCTTCGCTTCCCGTTTCGGAAACTCATTTCCGTTTCCCCGTTTCGTGCAACTTAGATTAAAAGGTATTATTAAGTTAGGTGTGAATCTTCTAGAAAAAGACATGGATCAAGTTCTAGTTAATCTTAGCCATCGATTAAGTTTTAATCATGGTCGTTCATGTCTCAACGAGATATTATAAGAAGAAACTCGATGGGGCTTGGAGAATACACTTCAGCAGTTCGATTTCTTGAGTAGTAGTGTTGAGTTTCTAGTGAGAGAGCTAGTGAGCTTGAAGCAGTGAGAGAGGGGCAGGGATAGTAAGGTCGGAGGAAGATTTTCCAGATACAGTGATTGCATAGCAGAGAGGCAGTGAGTGCCATAGAGAGGCGGCATAGAGCCACGCAGAGGCAACGCGGTGCGTCAAAGGAGATTTTGTATTTTGTTGGGGAGAAGCGTTGATTCAGTGTCAGAATCCGGAGAGAGTCCGAAGGCCAGGAGGATCCATCGTCCAGACCACAGTTGATCAGATAGCGAGAGGGAAAGTTGTTCTGAGCTGTGGGGACACAGTATTGCGTAGGCTGACACAAAGACAGCGTAGAGCAGCTCATCTTGAGCCAAGGTCAATGTCAAACCACCAGTGGGCGTGAGATGTTTCTCACTAGACTCATTGTTAGTCCTTTCTCTATATGGTTTGATAGATTTAAGCAACCATAGTTTTGTACTCAGAATTACTACTACATAATAATCAAACCCTCAGTTGCTGCAGCAGTTTTCCAAAGTTGGGTTTTTCCAGGGTCTTAGTCCAAAAATAACAGAGTTATTTGTGTGTGTGTGCCTCTATCTTTCCAACATTATTTTTCTTCTGCAGTATTTAATTTTGTGAAGACTGCATTGTATTAGTTTCAATATTTACCGTAGAACACACTAAATAGTTTGTTCATTTATTTAACAAATAGAAGAAGCTAAATCAGTGGTTGCAATAGGATTCGAGGTTTCTGAATTTTCACATGGTATCGAAGCGCAGATAGAAGCAAGAAGAGCTCGGTTACAGACAGGAAGAGGGAGATTCGATGCACTGCGTGAGCAGCTTGAAACCCCAGAAGGTTGCACAGTCCATTTGCCAGGAGGGTCAATTTTTGAGGAAAATTTATTTCTCTGAGACAGTTGACAGAGAATAAATGTTCCAAATTGAAGATTGTCAGAGGCAAAGGGAGCAGCAACATTTTACTTGTAGAGCAGATTTTCAGCTAGGACGCAGTTATTTTGCAGTAGTTTGTTGGTGCAGAATAGCATCAGGAGGAAGGAAGAGCATACACAGAGGGAATTCTTTTCTCAGGGAATTTCTGGCCCATAAATTTGATTTCTCACTGCAGGGCAACAATAGTTGTGAGCATATTTTCCTGCTCCAGTCTGCTCCAACAGGGAGTGCATAGAGCCTAGCAGCAACTGCGTAGAGGAGAAGAGTAAGAGTTCGACATTTTTGAAGAGATGGCATCAACAGGGTTGAGAGATCAGGATCGGTTGGACGGTTCGTCTAACTAGGTTATCTGGAAGGAAAGGATTTTTTGTCCTCTAGATGAATACGATCTTAAGGCCTACATTGATAACGTGGTGGTTGTACCCACGGATCCAGATCAGTTGAATTCTTACAAGAAGGAGATGGCGAAAGCGAAGTTGTTGATTCTCGATGGGGTTCGAGATCACGTGGTTTCTCACATAGCTGGCAAGGATACTACCAAGCAGCAGTGGGATGCTCTCGCTATGCTATACAAGGGATCTTCCGAGTAGTGGAAGATGTATCTTGAGGAGAATTTGAGATGTACCAGGATGCGGAAAGGGGAGTGCATATACCCCTTCCTCACTAGGCTTCAGGATGTCCGAGATCAACTGTCAGTTGTCGGGTGAGCGCCCCAACCAACAAAATTGGTGTGGTTAGCTCTGAACAACATTTTCGAAGACTAGCAAGTCTTTGTCCAGAGTATCCTGGGCAGAGACAAGTTACCAGATTGGGATTGCATGTGGATTGATCTACAGCAGAAGGAGGTGAGGCGAGATTTGGTGAAGAGCACCATCAGTGGCAGCAGCAGCAGTAGTGGGACGAAGCAAGTAAAGGAAGAGAATAATGTAGCCCACGCATCAAAGGGTCAACAAGAGCAACGTAGGAAAAAGAAGGACCTTTCCAAGGTTAAATGCTTCAGATGTGGTGAACTTGGTCACTACAGCACTCAATGTCCTCTCAGAAAGAAGGACAAAGAGGAGCAGCAGGCTACATCCGTTAAGATTGATAGGTTGCCCTCTAGACTGGAGGAAGAGTTTGCCATGATCACCAGCATACCTCCAAGAGTGAGGTGGGGTGATTTGGTTTTGTAGCCCCAGAGTGCTACAAGATGGGCAGTGCTACAAGATGGGCAGGATTCTTGTGGAGTCCACCTCTTCGATCAATACTTTTCTACGGCATCCCATAGCAGCAGTAGCATGATGGACAAGTGGCAGTTGCTGCAGTCAAGTGCCAGAGTGACAGATGCAGTAGGTAGTATCAGTCTGAGACTGAGCAGCGTAGATCAGAGTTGGCAGTAGTGCAGTTGGCACAGTGCAAAGTCAGCAGCAGCACAAAGACTAGTAGTAGTCATGACTCAGGTGACAGATGCATCACGATGACCACAGTTGGTTCAGTATGATGGATATTTCTCAATTGCACATGTTGCAGTTGCAGCAGCAGCAGATGAGAGACAGTTGCAGATGTTGCAGTAGCAACAGCAACAGAGTTGCAGTGCAGATGCAATAGTTGGCAGCAGTTCAACAAGGTCAGCAGCAACACAGATGTAGCGCATATCAAATTTGCACAGTAGTTGGTGCGCAACAGTAGACAGACATCAATGGCGCAGCAGGAGATGGTGCAGAGGCAGTGTATTGTAGCAGCAGTTGCAGTTGCGGTACTAGAACACTTTCCTCGCTAAGAGGGAGTATTAGTTTTTGTAGCATCAGATGTGTTCTAGCCTCGAGATTTGGCAAAGAGGTTAGAATACATGCATTCTCCAAAACCCAAAAACCGTTTCTAGAAATTTCACCTAGAGACGACTTAATTAAAATAATTAATCAATTTTTAATATTTCTTAAGTCTAAACTTAGGAAATATGATTAATTAAAAGGTATTAATTAAGTTAGGTGTGAATCTTCTAGAAAAAGGCATGGATCGAGTTCTAGTTAACCTTAACCATTGATTAAGCTTTAATCGTGGTCGTTGATGTCTCAACGAGAGATTATAAGAAGAAACTCGATGGGGCTTGGAGAATATACTTCAGCAATTCGATTTCACTAGCAGATAGATTTCCTAAGTAGCAGCACTGAGTTGTCGGAGAGAGAGCTAGTTAGCTCGAAGCAGTGAGAGAAGAGCAGGGATAGTAAGGCTGAAAGAAGATTTTCCAGATCCGGTGAGTGCATAGCAAAGACGTAGTGAGTGCCACAGAGAAGCAACACGAAGCCATGCAGAGACAGCGCAGTGCTTCAGAGGATATTATGTATTTTGTTGGGGAGAAGAGTTGATTCAGTGCCAAAAGCTGGAGAGAGAGTCTGGAGACCAGGAGGATCCATCTTCCAGACAACAGCGAATCAAATAGCGATAGGAAAAGTTGTTCTGAGTTGTGGGGATGTAGTACTGTGTAGGCTAATGCAATGACTGGGCAGAGACAGTGCAGAGCATCTCATCTTCAGCCAAGGTCAATGTCGGATCGCCAGTAAGAGTGATATTTTTCTCACTAGACTCATTGTCAGTGATTTCTCTGTATGATTTGCTAGATTTAAGCAACCATAGTTTTGTACTCAGATTTACTACTGCATAATAATCAAACCCTTCGCTGTTGCACCTGTTTTTCCCGAGTTGGGTTTTTCCAGGGACTTAGTCCAAAAATAACAATGTTATTTGTGTGTGTGTGCCTCTATCTTTCCAGGGTTATTTTTCTTTCGAAGTATTTGTTTTTGTGAAGGATGCGGTGTATTAGTTTCGATATTTACCGTAGAACACAGTAAATAATTTGTTCGTTTGTTTAACAAATAGAAGAAGCTAAATCAATTGCTACAATAGGATTCGAGGTTTCTGAATTTTCACATCCCCAACAACAGAGCCAAAAATGTTAACACTCAACTTGATCATTAGAAATAGTAAAAGCTCTAACCCACACCATCCAATCTAAGTGAAACCTTGATAGGTCACCCACTGTCACCTTAGCAACCTAACTTCACCTTTTTAGGCCAGCTCTACATTGACTTCAAGGGGGGCTAACCTACTAGGATCACTAAAAGTTCATGTTGAACGTAACCTTATCAAAACATTTCTTAGACTTTTGGGGGTTTTATAAAAGAGAGAAGGAAAAGTGATGGAGGGGCATAAAGATCAGCACCAATATCCTTAAAGGGCTTATGGAATCAAGGAGAATGGATCAACAAGATGAAATTAAAAAGAAACCCTCTTGAGCCGGCTATTTATTGTTTAGATATTAGGGCAAGACATTAGAACCCGGTAGATAAATTAACAAAGAGAGTGACACACCATCCAATAGCCTTTCCAAGTAACCGAAAACTGCAAGAAAGTGACACATCATCCAATAGCCCTTCCAAGTCACCGAAAACTGCAATAAAACTGCATGGCTGCCATGTGCACAGATTGGCCCTCAAAATAAATACAAATCTGCTCAAAGATGACCAATAGGGACAGCACTACAACAACTTCCACGCAGCATGCATAGGAAGTGACCAAGTGTCCACACAGCCCCAAAACTGCCTCAGGAGGCATGAAGTACCTCGAACAATGTGAACTGCCTTCGAAAATGTGGAAGTGCTAAAAAACCAGAATGCAACCAGACCATAGAAGAGGGCAATACTGTGCCACAAACTGCCATGTTCATTAAAATGGACTATAGGCACACCAGCTAAAATAAGGGGCAACAAGTACGACTTAAAGATGACTGGGTCAGCCTTACCCATACCCTAGATTTACAAATATCACACCCCACATAAGATTAATCTTGACCAAATGTTAAAATATATCATTTTCAACAATGCTCATGTATATTATAAATTTCATATACTAGAGTTTAGAAGGATGTTAAGAGTGATAGATAAATAGATAGATGTTCCTGCTATATATAAAAATACATAGATAGATGGTAGTGCTCTCTCTCTCTCTCTCTCTCTCTCTCTCTCTCTCTCTCTCTCTATATATATATATATATATATATATATATATATATATATATAATTGTGATTTTGGTTGTAAATTTATTTTCTTTGTAGTGATTCAACAGTGTTTCTTTGTCACAAAAATGTTTTTCTTAATCCGTCCGTTGTTCAAGGATTTCCAACATTTCTTGATAGTTGTAATTGTCCAGTGTATTTAATGCATAGCAACAATATGATCTTTACAAGGTGCTCTAATATTTTACTTCTTGGTTTTATTATTGTGTCCACAACATTCTTTCATGATTGCATCTACATATGGCCATGTCAGATGAGCTCTTATACCAAACGTAATGAACATAAGCATTCCTTATGGGGCATCCTTAAAAAGAGACTTAAAAAATATAGTGATAAAGATTACATTGGCATGTAATCTTTTCTATATATATTGAATAATCACAACTTGAATCGTCATGACTTTTAGTAACGATGACTACTAAGTATTAATGACTTAGGAAACTATACTTAGAGTTTATTTATTATGCAATCGACTTGGTAATAATTTATATATATTACGGACAACTTGAGGTGTACTCACATCAGTTGAGGGCTGAAATAAATCACCATCTCGCCAAGGTAGAACAAATCTGCAGACTCTGCTCTTTGCTAAAGGCAGAGAATAAGAAGCACTTTATCCTTAGATGCCATGATTATTATGAGATTAAAGGTAGGTTCCATTGCCTTTACAAGAACTCAAGTAGATCCTTATCAACACTTCTTACATAATAATCCATTCAACAGTAACTTTCCTTGTACATGTGGGAGACAATTTCTCTAAGATAGCATCTAATTCAAAGCTCTTCTACACCCACCACCCAAATCACCTCCACCTTTCATCCAGCCCTCTGCATTGGGGTCTAAGCATCCCACAACCGCTCAGTTGGACAACACTAGGACTGTTTACCATTACTTCCTAGCCTGCACACGAGGCTAACCACTATACCACATCAAGGGCTCCTACAAGGATTAGCGTTACTCCAGAGTGGTGCCACTGCAGGAAACCCACACATACATGCATCACTATTTTTCTCCTTCTACTAAGTGTTCTTCAGCTCTGGATGTTAAGAGCACTTCTATTTCCTTTTGATCCTCCCCCCCAACCACCATCAGGAGATTCTTGGCATTACCAAAGATTACTCTTTGCTGCTCTAGCAATCCAAGCTAATCTCCATAAAGAATTATTCAATAGCCACCTAGTGTTCACATCTACACAGTGGCTTCAAATGATGAGCAGGCCAAACCTCCTCCTTTATGGTAGCATCTTTTTAGTTTAGGCTATTTCCTTAGGGTTGCTCCTTCACTTTCTAAGGTTTGTCTTCTTGCTATGCCATTTCGTGTCATCATGCTCTCATTCTCAAATTTCATTTCCTTTCATTTCTTCTAAGGGTGTTTTTTCCACGCCTCTTCTGCTTGGCTACTTTAATCCAGCCCCTTTAATCCATTTTAGTGTTTTAGTGCACATTTATGATTTGAAAAAAAATAAATCTCAATTCAATCGTCTTCTTTAGAATGGGTACAAGAACAATATCAATTCTCAGAGAACATTTTTGTACAATTAAACAATTATAACGTTATTTGTTCCTTTTTTCCTTCAGACCTATTACATGATATGCCACATACTATTCATTATTGCCATGATTGAAAAGAGAACAGTAAAGGACAAAAAATGTAAAGTGCAGATTGTGTTTCCATTTAAGTACCTGAGAAGTGTCGGCGATGCATCACTTGCCAATCTACTGGAGAATGAACTCTATGGTACTCCCCAGGCCCAAGATATAGTACACAATAGAAAATACCCTTGATTGGACTGCAAACAAACACACCTATCATGTAATTAGCAAAATCTTGCAAGACAAAAAAAAATAAAAGAATTCATGTTGCTTTAAAGCAATAGATTTATTGTACTAGAAACTCTATTTGTGTTTCTTGCAGTTTGTTCAAAAAATATCAACACTTATAATCTTAGAAATTAAGTGCTTCTTATATTATGATTTCTTGGTCAAAGTAAACAATATGTATTAAACAAAGAAGAAATTTGTTGTGGTATAATATTATGTTTACCCTTAGCATCTTCCTTGCTACCCTTTCATAGGAGAGAGGCCCATGGTATTATATCTTACATTTTTTGAGCACCCACCCAGTCAAACACTACTAAGAGGATCACATCTTTCTTCTCAGTGTTCCCGGTGAACAGTCACCAAGAGGCAGACAGAGAGAAACACCAATTCAGCCGCAAAATTTGTCAAACCCAAGGAGACAGTCCTGGCACTACAGAGAGACCCCTATGGAGTTGGTGACTTAGATCTCATGATAGCTTACATCAGATCAGTATGCAACCCTCCTCTAGTTCCCAACAACGGGCCACTTCTTCTAGATAGAGACATTCCCTAGGTATTACATTTTTTACATTCAGTCCTCTATCTAGAGATTCTCTCCTACAACATCAAATGGCAATGAAATTGCATTTTGATGGTGGATACTCCAAAGGATGAAAACCCCCTACATCCTCCTTTAGGTGACAAGCAGATGGAGCCTTCAAGATCCTTTCATTGGACTTGTTACCCTTATTTCAGCAAAGAAATATATGCACATTTTCATTTTTGGCAACACCATTGTAAGCCCAAAGAATACAAGTCAAAACCCTTGTAGACCATGTGGAGGCTATGTATCATGGTATACTAGGACTATCATGGTCAGCTATGGTCAATCCAGCTAGTACCCACTCACAGCTCCTTTCGTCCTATATAGGATTGGAGGAATCAGGTGGAACTTTTGGGACTCATGGTTTAGAGGAATCATTGGTCTTCTAGGGGGTGGTCACGCATTGTAGGGCCAGTTCAACCAATGTCCCATGTGCACCTATGTCGTCCCCACATGGTTAGTTAACTGAGTCTGTATGCATTCTTGGACCATGTTATATTCATCACGTCACAATTCTTAAACATGGCAGTCTCACATTTTCCAACAACTTCCATTTCCCAAGGCAATTTGTCGATCCCAATACATAGGGCCCAAGGGTCAAAAGTCAACCAAGTTTAGATTACTCCACAAATTTTGTACTTGCAATGCCATGCGGAATTTTTCAGAAATAATGAAGCATATGAAAGATATAATTCAGCCATGAGGGTTGTCCACCTTTCACAACACATGGACTTTTGAAGTGCCTTTTGAGGTTAGATCTTGGTAAAATGGGGCATGTAAGGTGTCAAAAGTCATATACAAAATTTTTGCAAGATAACCCAAGTTCCAAAATCTTCATATCGGATGGTGTGTTGGAGATCTACACCCATGGTCGCTTTTCTAGGGGATTGGCCACACTGTAGAAGTTGTTGAGATTTTGGGGTAGCATTAGATGTGCGCTAGTTCCGAAACTTTGTGGAGGGGCTGGAACACATGAGATCTCCAAGACCCAGAAAGCGTTTGGAGAAATTCCATCTAGTGTAAAAATTATTCAAATAATTAAACTTTTTAATGAGGACCCTAAGTCTAACTTAGGGAAGTTAAAAAATTAAAGTAAATTAATTTACACATGTGATGAAAACATTCTAAGTGACGTGGATCAAGCATTGTTTTAATCTTAGTCGTTGATTAGAGATTAGATCACGGTCGTTCATGTGTCAACAAGAAAAGTATAAGAGAAGGGCTTCGGGTCAGTTGGAGGAACACATACACAGAGTCTAAGAGATCGAATTCTTCTGACGAAGCAGTGCTTGGACAAAGATTAGATCTGAGTGACTCAGAGTTGCAATGAGGAGCAAATGCAGTGATTGGCCAGGAGGGCCAAGAGTACAACGCAAAGCAAAGACAACAGAGACACAGTGGAGGCAGCGCAACCATCAAAAGGTGTGACGCAGTCCCTCAGGAGGGTGATACAGGCCCATGCAGGGGCAGCGCAATGTCTCCAAGCAGAAGCCCGAAATTCTGTCAGACGCAAGGGTTTCTGAGCCAACATGGCTGAAACCGATATCTAAGAGAAGCAGATCCATGCAAAGCTAGGGTGACGCAGTCCCTCAGCCAAGGCTGACGCAGTAGCTACGCAGAGGTTGCGTATAGCCAGCTGGGGTTTCCCCAGTTGCTCATCCGAATCAGCCAAGACTTGCGAGAGTGAGGTATATCTCACATTTTCTCTAATTGTCGAGGTTTTCTCTATTGGGTGAACCGAGTTTATGGCACCCTAGATGTACTCAGAAACTGTTGTTTAACAATAATAAACCCTCATATCTGCTACACCAGTTTTCCTGCATTGAGTTTTTCCGGGGACATTTGTCCGAAAAATCTGTGTCATTTGTCATATGTGTGTGATGTTCAGTAAATGATCTATATTTGTGTAGGCTGCTATTTGTGTTTACCACGAATTTTTTCTGATTATTCAATTAAATAACTTGTGTAAATAAATCAAGTAGGAGAAGTAAATCAATAGTTAGCAGTAGGATTTATGTGCTCAGAAATTTTCACAGAGACTAGGTGAACCTTCCAAGCCACTTCAAAGGGACATTTGGACCAAATTAAGTTTGGCAATTCAAGTTTTGTCAAAGTGAAAGGCAAGTCATTAGGAAAAAGAGAACCAGCATCTTATTTCAAGCAAAAACGACCAAGTCAAACTAGTCAAAGGAGACATTGAGCATCTTAGAGCAAGACATGGAGGGCTTGAAGGAGAAATAATGGAACATTGGACCCATTACCCCTCTATTAATGGGGTTATTTCAGTGCATCATTCACCACCAATATAAGCCAAAGGTCACGAGTCAAATCCTTGTAAAAAAACATATTGAAGAAGTTCCTCGGGATTGCAGAATAGCAGCTTGACAGTTAGGGATTTTGTATTACAATTGGTGGAGGTTGTTCTATCTTAGAAGTAAGGGTTTTGACATGAACAAGTGATCTTATATGTGACAGTGTTCTTTCCATGATGACAATGCATAACCCTTGGCTGACAATAACAGTGCTGTGACAGTAATGTTGACAGTGACAGTTGTTGTTATGTGACAGTGTGACTTGACTTCATAGCATTGATGACAGTAACTCTTCTTGTGACAGTGATGAGGTTATGATAGTGACTTGACTTGACAGAATTTATGACAGTGACTCTTATTGTGACAGTGATGAGGTTATGATAGTGACTTGACAACAGTGATGATGACAGGGATAGAAAGTAACAGTATTAGTGGCAGCTAGTAGTTTTGAACAGTGAAGTGTAGAGGTGGCACCAGTGTGGTACAGGAGGAGTGGCAGTAGCAGACGTGACAGTTGCAGAAGCAATGGTTGCAGACAGTGAGTGTGGCAGCAAAGGCAGCATAGATAGAAGCAATGATTAAGACAAAGAGAGTAGTAGCAGTGATAGCTGCAATGGTAGCTGAAGTAAACAACAGTTGACTTGTTGATTGTAAGGGTGGTTGAAGACTCCTGCAGGATTTACCTGCAAACATCTTCAGGCTTGGTGGGTCCTGTACTTCCTTCCAGCTCGACTGGTAAATTGTTGTATGTAAACCATACATAATGCAAAGCTCGTTTGACAACATATTCTGTGTACTATTGTTGATGTGATGCAGATTTGGTTTATGCTCTGAATGTTGAAAGTAAATAAGCTAACCAATTGTAAAAAAAATCAGGGAAATACTGATTCACCCCCTCTCTGTATTTCCAACATGCAACGACCTTCTTGGGAGGCACATTCTTAAAGGAGTGCCCTTCTTAGGGAAGTGGCATTTGGCATCTTGGCATCATTCACAAAGTCAAAGGAACATTAATACAAGAGTGTCATACATTGAATTATGGTTATGAGGATCTTTATGTCATATTTTATTCAAAAGAAGGTTCAAGGAGGCTACTGGAAATTTCTGACGGTAATCTATTTAGAGAAAGATGGAATGAAGGATTTTCTAAATAATGTTTTTTTGCAGGCAAGGGAGAAAGGGCATAACAAATTCTAACCTCCATCTTTTTCTTTTTCACTGATCTCCTATGTAGGTAGGCTGCCATTGGTGTACTGCAGCCATATCTTCACACAAAGGATTGTTCTTCTTATCATAGTGGGTTATTCTACTTCTTCGTTAGAATTGGAGGCTGAAGTGTGGTTTCAAAACCCTCTTTTCTCCATTGGTATCAGATATGCATTATGATATATTAACGGATTGTTCATTCAATAAAATGCTGTCTCATTTAATCTAATCTCATCCTTGATATCTTATGTGGCTGCAAGAAATTTATGCCATATGGACATGTTGTTAGGTCTTTGAGTATTTCACATTATTGTTACATATATTATCATATCTGTACTTCACTGATCATATTTTCTGTTTGGTGGTTTTATTACATCTTCTTCATCCACTTTCAAGTTATATTCGTTCCCTAGTCTCCATAGCCCAAGGACAAGACACTAGGTCTTGCTTGGCTTCTAATTTTATATCTTTAAAGAATAAAACATTATCATTCTGCAGATCTTGTCATTAGATCAGCATTTAAAGGGCATAATAGCCTTATTAGAGATTCCCCCTTGCATCACAGGAGACCCAGCTTAAAGTGACAAGGACGATCACTGAAGTGACAGTGGGTGATGTCCTCAAGTTCCTCTAGTGTTTGTACTCGATTGATCTTATCTTTTGAAGTGCAAAATTTAGAGGTAAGAACGCCCGATTCAATGATATCCTGTCAAATTCACCATCTAATAAACTAGATTAACGTATCACCTTGCAAATGTATCCAACAATGTTTCCCTCTATAGGGCTGAATCATGAAACAAATCAATCTGTTCTAACTTCTACCCCATAAAAACACTTGTTTTCTTATTTTTGTCCATTTCCTTTCATTTATATAATGTGCATAAACAAATTTTTTTCTCTAAATGAAAGAAAGTTGCAGTTGATATTTTACAGAGATTTCGTCCATGCAGACAAAAAAACAAACGAGGATCTTTCATCTCTCTATTTGTTAAGAACTTTTATGAATTGGTTGAAACATACACTTGTGGGTCTTCTTTTCGAACTTTAGGTGATATCCAAGAAACTCTCCACCATGACCACTGATTCAAGTTTCTTCTGACTTGTTTATGCTCATATTGCTCTGCCAATACCTCTTGGGAATCTGAGATCGGAAGTGCAGAACTTGAACCAAGCAGTGAAACAGCAGAGTATGAAAATCCTTTTACTTGTTCTATCATAGCTCCAGGCCCTTTCAGTTGTCCAACCTTCAGGATAATTCCATCAACAGGACTCACCTGTTCACAAATCAAAAGTTAAAAAGAGCAGAGAAGGAAACCACCCAACTAAAATTATTTGAAATGTCAGTTATTATTCAAAGAAATAAGCAGTAACAACATTTAATGCTAGAAACAGCTTGTTACCAGTTACCAGACATTTTGGGTCACGATCAACAGGCCTGGAGCCTTCTTTCAGTGTACGAACAAAGAACTCACGAAGAGAAGCATATTCCTCTAATGGGTGAGCTGCTTCATTAATATCTGGAAAATCCAGTAGTGACCACTAAGCTAACATTGCAGTGATAAGGAATAAAGCATAGCATTCCTTGTTTAACAATACAAACAGAAAGAAGAAGAAAATTCAAAAGCAAGAGAGTATTTTCAACATGATTTATAAGCTGTTCATGTTCCTTTTATGTTTCAAAGTTACTCGTTAAAAAACAAACCACAAGTATCAGTTTTCACAAGTTCATAGGCATAAGATTAAAGCCCTCACAATAATATAAAGCTTGATTCAGTAAGATATGCTTCCTGGATAAGCAGCAAATAATAATTATAGAAATAGGCCTGATTTTTCACAGAATAGGTTTGGTCCTTTGTGTATAACTATACTGATATCCGCTGATAAAATACACACTACGGAATATGAGAGAAAATTGTTGCTTCAATAAATATTCAAAAAATGATCAGCATGATTCTTTTACCTCAGAGTCTCATAGGAGAACAGGAAAACCAGCAGTCACATGGCAGAAAAATTAGCAAGTATCTATTCACTTATGACCTAGTGTTACAAATATCTTTGACTTCTCCAAATATTTTGTAACACATAACAATATAAATAATTTACATGAAAAGGTGTAAAGGCGTGTTTTATCCACAAGACACAACTCTTCATATGAATGGGCATCCCGCCTAGTATTTATGACGAGGCCCTCATTTGTAACATCAATCATTCTTCTATCGATATATATTTTATCATTACATTTTATCTACAATAAATCTTCATATACAAATTTGTTTATTACATTGGTATCTGAGTCTGAAGACAGACATGAAGATGAAGCAGAGCCTGTTACAGTCCTAAGACGCTGCCCTGTACAAAACCCTGCACCCAGTCCCTACTGATTTAGCCATACATTGACCATTAAGCCGTCTCTGCTAATTCCGTCAAAAACATCAGCAAGTTGAGCGCGGTTTCTTCGACTAGATAAAGTAAGTCGAAGTTGAAGGTGTACGAGGGTTCTTCAGCTACATAGAGGAAGTCGAAGATGCACTGTTACCAGAGCCCTGTTTCCAAATTCCGAGTCGTACGACACCATGCATATGAAGTAAAATTCTTAAGTTTTCAAAAGACGCGACCATCAGTACAATTCGTGGTATAATAAAATTTAGGTTGAGAATATAAGACTCGGAATAATAAAGAAATTAGATAACATGTTAATCTTTTTAAAAAGGAATAATAAGATCTAAAATACAATAGAAAGAAGGTTACAAGTAGCGACTACTTTGCTCAATCATAGTTTAAAATGCTCAATCATAGTTTAACTAATTATAACTAGCACTCGATCATTTTATTAAATGATTTGCCGGAACGCTGAAAGACCTGACGCCTAGCAAAGGAGCAAACGACTTGACAGTAGCACGGCCCAGTTTGTGGCTGTGTGGCAAATAGCGTGACGGCAAATGTCAAATTTTTAGTGGCGGTAATGACGATGAGAATGCGCTCTCATTGGCTCAGCGAACAATAACATTCGGCAAAGCCAACAAAGGAAACGCTTTCAAGGTAAATATATTATAGTTAAAAAAAAAAAAAATTATTTACGTTAATTATAATTTAATACTTGTAGATATTTATTTTATTCAATCTACCACTTCTCTTTAAATTATTTGTGCTAATAGTTTGTTTATTTATTATTTTATGCTATTAAATATTGAACTGCAATTGCAAAATACTCTAAATTTATATATTTTTTATTAATGTAAATTTAGTTAATTATGATAAATAAATATAATAAATTATTTTTTAAAATAAGTTTTCACTTAAATTATTATTATCAATAACTTTTTTATAATATTTAGGTATGATAAAATTCTTATAAATTTAATTTGCATGATATTTATACATCTTTTATACTATAAAAATTTACTTTTATTTTTAAATAAATATTTAATTTTATTTTTAACTCTTGGTACTTAGTTTAATTTAATTACTAATTTATTTTGAATTGTTATTATGTAATTAGTATTGGTTAAATGTAATTAATATCTATCTTTTTTATTTATTTCAACTAAGCGATGTTCTAAAAAATTATTTTAAAAAATAATACATATATTAACTCACTAAAAATAATACATATAAATATTCTACATAAAATACATATATTGTATGTAAGTTACATACACATATATATAAAATATAACACATATATGGTAATATATATATATATATATATATATATATATATATATATATTTTAAAAAATAACACATATATTAACTTACTTAAAATAATACATATAAATATTGTACGTAAAATATATATATTGTATGTAAGTTACATACATATATATATTTTATATATATATATATATATATATATATATATATATATATTGTAATATATGTATATATATACATATACATATTAACTATATATATGTATATATAAAATACATTATTTTATATATATATATTTTATACATATATTACAATATATGTATAAAATACATATATAATTAATATATATACATATATATGTACTAACTAATGTATTATATATATATATATATATATATATATATATTAACTTAATATACGTATATTAAATTAATATATGTATATTATTTTTTATATATGTATAAAATACATACATACATTAACTTAAAAATAATACATATATTAATTTACTTAAAATAATACATATAAAAATTGTACATAAAATAATACATATAAATAAATAACCCAAATATATATATATGAAGTTTAAATTGAGTTTCTAACAAAAATTTATTATATTACATGTACATTCAATTTGTATTATTGCACATAATTCAAAATGTAGCTTTAATATAGGCGATACATATTTTCTTGATATGGAATAATTAATACTGTTTGGTGTGGACATATATTGTCCAACAACATTAATATTATTTTATTAGACAATATATGCTTACCCTTTAATTAAATTGGTTTAAATTTAATCATAAACATATACTGTTCATCAAAATTAATTATTATAGCCTGGAAAAGCTTTCAATATAATATAGCGTGCTTACAAGAGTTTTATTGAGAAAGAATTGATAGTAAAAATCTAAGAAATATAAAATAGAAATTTAAAATTCAAAGACCTTCTATAACTACATATATATATATATATAAAACAAAAAAATATTTATCGAGACAAAAAGAACTTCATTCTTCAGTACTTAACAATTTGGCCTATTTATAACATTAAAATCCAAAACAAATTGTCAAAAGACAATATATTCCATGAGAGGCATAAAACATTTACAATATAAAGTATATAGTCCAAATCACTCAGTACTATGGAATTCCAGCATAGGAAAATATCGCCCAAACAAGAGATAGAACGAAGAGTTGGGCACCCGACTTGTTAAATAGGAGACATGAGTTGGTAAACGAGAAGCACATTTAATTAGAAATCGTTTAAAATATTCTTCCCTAACATGCCATATTCATAATTGTACAAAAATTAAATGCATATATGTTTTTGAAACTATTGATAAATAATATTAAAAAAAAACACAAAGGATGTTAAAATATTATTGAAAAATTTATGGAATATGATCAGTCACCGAATAAGCTTTATTTATAGTTGTCGCATAGTCATTGTACTATTTTAATTAAGAAAAAACTAAAACAAGTTGAAGTTTGGATATATAATTTGGGATTAAAGCATCAGGTTCAATTCCAAGCAAGTAATTAGGGTTTGGAGAAAACTGTACTACATTTCAATCATTCTGATCAAACCATGTGTTTGAATCAGTACCAAGACGGTGGCAATTGGAATCGTTATTTGAATTGTAACGGAGGGTGATTTATGAGTGAGGTTCATATACAGGGGCTATATGAAGCCCGCGAGTGCCTCAACAGTGGAAGGCGCACAAATCTGAAGACGAAGGAATTAAGAAATGGATAGCGATCCCTGTGTGGATTGAAGTGAAGAATCGAGGCAAATGCTGTGGAATAGAGTTCATAGGCGTTGTTGGAACGAAACTGATGGGTGTAGTGAATGATAACCGTGAACAATGAAGCCACACGGTGAAACCACGCGAAGCATATTCGAAATCGCAGGGTGAACCGGAACCTTGAAGAAGTCGTGGAACCGTGCGTGAAAAGTAAATCGGAGCTTTGGAAACCGGCAGTGTCAAGCTTTGTAAATGGATTTTTTTGATGAGGATCGGATGAGGTTCGCCATTAGGTTTGTCTATATACATTTTATGTATATAAATATATTAGCTTTATATGAAATATAACATAAAATTGAAAGAAATCAACGTCAATAAAAATAAAAAAATGTTATCATAAACTTGGGAATTGCAAGGATAGATTACTAGCATGACATGCAACATGAGATAATGACCTTGAGCTATGAACTTGGTCAAAGGCCATGAGGTTCGATAGGCTCGTCGAACGTCAATATTTTTTTGAAGTTCGCTGAATTTCAAACCTCAAGGATGAAGTTCATCGAACCTTGTGACATAAGATATACTTCATTAAGTACTAAAGCACAAGCCTTGAAGAAAATCCCAAGTTGAAGGATTAGCTTTTAGGGTTCCCACTTGATAGGAAATCCACCAAAACTTGAGGATCGCTAGAGGAGACATGAAGGAAGAGGTCTATCCAAGTGAAATTCAAAACGCACTCCTCTAATGGATTTCGCAACAAGCCCTAGAGAGGCCTCCTTATCCTTAAAGGTGTTGAAGATTGTAACTAGGTTCGGTCTTCATAAATTATATTCAAGTCTATATTTAATGTACTTGTCAAAAGAATAAAGAAAAAGAATTTATATTATTATTAAATGATTTATTAAATCATGGGTTTCATGCTTGGATCATATTATTTTAGGTCAAAGTCTCCATTGTGGACTTCTAGGATTTATTCTGAATTTATAGAGTCATTAAATATTTAAAATTGACCTAGCCTAGGCTTTTGAATCATGTAACTAGATTTAGTATTGAGTCAAATATGATTTATGGAGCCTCCACACCAAGTCAGCGTTATTGTGATCAAGTCGGCCTCAACCCCAAGAATTGGAGCTCATCACAAGCCTACATATACAAGCAGATCGAACTCATTTGGAGCAGTCACTCTCACAACTAGAAATTCGATATTTATTGTTGCATAAAAAAAAAGTGTGAAGTCAAGAAAGGGGTCAAAAGGAGTGCTAGTTTGGACAAGCTAAAGGATTGAAGGAAAATCAAAATTTTGGTGTCTCTCTCTCTTTCACGTTCCCTAGATTGGAAGATCCCTAGTTGCTGCCTGTTGTTGCTACCAAGAGAAGAATAGGTTGAAGTTGATTTTGTTTGGTGTTGGTGCCTTGAAAAGTTGTATTGGGTCAAAATCAAATTCCTCAAAGCAAGATCGAAGACTTTTCTCCAAGATTGAAGTCTCAGAAGGAAGGTCGAAGATTCTAAGTCGAAGGGAGTGTTGCATAGTGTTGTTGCTATTGTTGCTACTGCTAGGTCGAAAGGAGGATCAAAAGGAAGGTTGACTTGGTGTGGAGGAAGTGTGAGTCAAGGTCTAGAGTCTCAGGAAAACTATTTAAGGAAGAATTATTGACTTGGTTTTCCCCTAGAGTGGGGATTTTCCCTGGCTACTGGCTTATATCTAATGTCCTTGATTTATGTGTTATTGCTTTGATATTTGATTAATGAATTAAGAAGAAAGAAGACAAGAAGAATATAATAAGAATTAAAGAACATCACAAGTAAATAATCAAGATTCAAGAACAATAAAATTTTTCTGCCTTTCTGATTTTTTGACAAAAGGGATGAGGAAAAGAAGGTGAGAAGGAGCTTAAAGAAGTTTTATCAATTTGATTGTGATCATCGTGGATTTAAGACCAACGCCTACCAATTGGGAGAATTGGAGTCAAAGATAATCTTGAGAAGGCAACTCACTCTTCAAGGAGACCTAGAAGGAATTTCACTACCTTAAATGGAAGCAGCGACAAAATAAATTCTAGATATTAAAACTTTGATGGAAATTTTCAATGGAGTTTCAAGGATGCAAAAGTGACAAATCCTCTAGGAGCATTCATTCATTTATTATCCATGAGTAGCGCATGCAAAAATTCCCAATAACTTCAATGTTTAAACAAAGTTTCATCAATTAGGGCACATTTAAAACCATGAGACAATATAATGTGCATTAGACATTAATCAAAATCAGAAATATAGCATTAAAGATCACCTACAAGACGATGAAGAATATATCCATCCATCAAAATGCCAAAATGAAGCTCCAAGAGAGATAGTGAAGTTTTCCAAACATCAAAATGAATCTAAATCATCCAAATTCATCCACTAATTGCAGGTCCGAAATTCTCAACAAGAGAGATCGAAAATCCCAAGGTGTCATGATTAGAATGAGATTAGATCTTATATATTTATACATGAGCTATGAGTTCAAAAATAAAAAGACAAAGCCACTCCTGTGCCTAATGTGCTAAGTAACCATCCCATGGTTACAAGCCAACCCTGATAGCTCAAAATTAAATCAAATAAGCATTTTGAAGCCCACGCAAGCCTGATGTGGAGGCCTAGAAGGGCAGTGTTGAGGCCTCATGTGCTAAGGATGGGAGTGAGGGCGTCAAAAATGATGAATACAAAGGGGGTACCCACCAAATGCTGCAAAACATCTCCAAACCACAATTTGGGATCTATGGGCTCCAAATGGATCTCGTGGTTCTCTAAGTGGCTCATAATCAAGTCGATGGTCCATTAATGCAAGCTAGAAGATGGAATATGTCCTCCCATGTCTTCCTAGGTAAGAAAAATCCTCCTTTGGGCGTTGGATCAGTTGCCAAGTCTCAAGTGTGTTACCGCTCAAACTAGCAAGGGTCCTAGTTGGGGATCCTATAGAGCAACTACTAGGTCAAGTGGAAACAATGGAGCAATATCCCATTGCCACCTCTACTAAAGCTCCCTGCTCTTTACAGACTTTCATTGATGGGAGGAGGCTCAATATGAGAGTAACCACTGGGAAAAATAGATCAATGATAGGATGAGAGGCGATTCCTAAAGCCTATTCACAGGAGAGGCTCAGATAATGGGCTTACATGCTTTGGAAGCAAGGCGGAGGGCTCTTCTTAGAAGGGCTAAGAGGATACCTAGGCCTAAGGTTTGAGGGATGTCACTTGAAAAGAAGTGCCCAAGATCAAGGAATCCTAGAAGACTAGGGTTTCTAAGTGATATTGATTTAAGTTATAATGTAGTGGGGCCACAAAGAACCCCAAGTAGGCCCAAACAACGTTAAGGTTTTGGATTTGATCAACAAGTGGATGATCTTGACCAAGTCAGGAAGGAGAATAGTGTCAAAGGAATTGAATTTCTCTCAGACCTTGAGTTCAATGACCCTAATGAAGCCAATGACAACGATCTTTAAGCTAGGGCATAAAATATCTTCAAATTCCACTGTAGGATTGACCTCAAATTTTGAGGATCTCTCAAGAGGACGCCAACGCAGTAACTGACCAATTATGAAGCTTTTTCAATGGCTAGAAATTCTTTTTAGATGATGCCCTAGGAGGCCTACTAGGTTAGGGCTTAGGAAATGGGAAAAGAGGTGAGAAGAATGTTCTTTTGTGATCACCTTTGGACTAGACCAGTGCCTAGCCAATTTGGGAGAATGGAGTCAATGTAATCCAATGTTTGGAGATGACTTACACAGCTAAGTATCGCGAAAATTCTCCAATCATCAATGTGCAAAAATATTGAAGCTCCAGGACAAGAGAATAAGCTTTCCAAACATCGAAATGCATTAATAATCCAATTCATTCATCCAAAGACGCTAGCTGAAATTCTCAAGAAGAGATAGTCCAATCCAAAAAAGTGATGAGAGAAATGAATGAGCCTCTCATTTATCTATACAATCCATCAGGGGGTTTGGATCAGTGTTGCATGAAATACTTGTGCTAGTATATTTCCTTGCATTTACTTTCCACAGAATTTTTATTGTGAAGACTGCAGCGTATTTTATTTCGATATTTACCGTAGCACACGATAAATAATTAGTTCAGTTAAACAAATATAATAAATCTAATCATCTGTTGCAGTAGGATTCCGGATAGTGGAATTTTCACATGGTATCATAGCAACAGATCCAGAAGAGCTAGTGTTGAACTAAAGAGGGAGATCAGTAGACTACGTGGGCAGTGAATCAGATACCCTAAAGGATTGTGTAGTCTAGTCCAGGAGGACAAATTTTCGTGGAAAAATCTCTCTTTGAGTGAGTGGATAGAGAGAGATTTCCAGATCGAAATTTTCCAGTGACAGAGGAAGCTACGCAGCAGGTTCAGCGCAGAGCAGTCTTTAGAAAGGACGCAGTTTTGTTTGGACCATCAAAGCATCAGAAATCGAAGGAAAAATATCACAGATAGTGAGGCTTCAACTCACATGACTGGAGTACGAGAATATTTCTCGAGCTATCAGGAAGCGCAGATTGACTTCCATATCACTATGGGAAACAGAACAAAATGCACTCCAGCAGGGAGAGGCACCATACATTCCTAGTAGTAGGAAAATTGTAGTAAGGCGAGATGCTAAGTTCATGGAAGATAGAGCTTTCAGGAAATCTCGTGAGATGCCAACAGAGGATCAATCAGCAAAAGTTCCTTTAGTCCAACAGCAGCAGGGACAATAGGGAGGATAGGCAAGAGGACAGACACCAAGATCAAGTACAATGACCAGTACCAGCATTTCCTCGGGAGGAGAAGATTGTGGCAGTTCTTAGCATGAACAGCAGGAACAGGAGGAGGAATTGAGAGAACCTCCTACCACCAGTGGTAGAACCAGTAGGGAGGCACGACAGACACTAAGCGACGCAAAGGAGTTCATTGGAGCTCCCACAACCAAGAAGAGGCAACATAGACAACCTGACAGGTACCAAGCATTGGTAGCACAGGTAGAAGAACCCACTAGTCTTCAGGAAGCCATGCAGCACCAAGTATGGGTGGATGCCATGGTAGAAGAGTACAGTTCTATCATGATGAATGATGTCAGGGAATTTGTACCTGGACCTGAGGATAGATCGGTTGTAGGATCAAGATGGATCTACAAGCTCAAGTATGTTGCAGATGGTAGTGTGGAGAAGTACAAGGCCAAGTTCGTGGCAAAGGGGTATGCGCATAACGAAGGAATTGACTATGAGGAGACCTTTGCCCCCGTAGCCAGATACACCTCCATCAGATCTGTTATATACCTAGTAGCTCTGATGGGATAGGAGATTTACCAAATAGATGTCAGGACAACATTCTTTAATGGGGTGATAGAAGAGGAGGTGTACAAAGAACAAATTGAATGCTTCGAAACCCACGAGAAGAGAACTCATGTATGCAAATTGAAGAAATCCTTGTATGGGCTCAAGCAGGCACCCAGAGCTTGGTATGGTCGCATTGATAGCTACTTAGAGCAATTAAGAATCGTCAAGAGTGATGAAGATCCCAATCTCTACTATTTGATGGTGGATAATGAGCCACTAATTCAGGTATTATATGTAGATGATTTGTTTCTCACAGGGTCATCTAGGCTCATAAAGGACTGCAAGAAGAATCTTGAAGCAGAATTCGACATGAAGGATATGGGGTTGATGCAATATTTTCTAGGGTTGGAAGTGTGGCAAAAGAATAGAGAGATCTTCCTAGGGCAAGGAAGATATGCTATGGAAATTTAGAAGAGGTTTAGAATGCAGGATTGTCGGTCCATGGCGACGCCTAAAATCACCAACTGGAAGAAAATAGATGCATCAAGGGACAAGGAAGTGGACCCCACCTTGTACAGAGATCTCATTAGGTCACTCGTGTATCTTGTCAACACCAAGCCAGACATTTGTTTTGCTGTCAATGCCCTTAGTCAGTTCATGGTGGAACTGAAAAGGGTAAATTGGGTAACAGCTAGGCACATTCTCAAATATGTGCATGGAACAGTCGGATATGGGTTGAAATACACCCGAGGATATGATGTCAAATTGAGCGGGTTCACAGATGCAGATTGGGGAGGAAGTTCAGCAGACCGAAAGTGTACCTTCGGGTATTGTTTTAGTTCTGGATCAGGAGTGATCTCTTGGTGCAGCAAGAAGCAAAAGTCAGTAGCACTGAGCTCACCCGAAGCAGAATATATGGTAGTCAACTCAGCAATGGGCGAAGCCATATGGCTAAGGAAGCTTATTTTGAGCTTGTTCAGGAAGAGGATGGAACCGACTAGTGTTTACTGTGATAATCAGAGTTGTATCAAGCTCTCTGAGAATCCAGTATTTCATGGTCAGTCGAAACACAGAGATATTAGATGTCATTTTATCAGAGACTGTGTTCAGCGTAAGGCAGTACAACTGCAATATGTCCCCACAGGAGATCAAGTAGCAGACGTACTCACAAAGGCTCTAGGAAGCAATGTTTTGAAAATCGCGATCGGGATTAAATCGGCGAGGGGAAAAAATTGGAATAAATCGTAAAAATCGGGAAAAAATCGGCACATACAAAAATATTTATTTTTTTTCAATTTTTTTAATACAGCATAAAATAAATGCATTGACACATAAATATGAAAAAAAAACTAATATATAAGATGTGTAATATCATGTCTAGTGCTACATCACACATAAAACTGAATCTTGTCCTGAATACTAAGTCCTGAGTCTCAAGAGTCAACTCAGCCTCAAAATATCAACAAAAAATATAATAATGTATCTCATATCATGAGTCATAACGTCATATACAAAGGAATGTCAATGCACCATATAACCTATGGTCCTATACTATTGATTTCCTCTGCCCCTCTTGCGAGAAAATACAACAGCTTTGCCTTTCTCTCTAGATGAAGAAGCTGGCGGGACTGGCAATGGGCTCTGTCGTGCTCTAGAAGTAGAAACTGAAGCACCAGAACGGGAACCTGAAGCACTAGGAGCTAAAGGAGGCAGACCATGTCCTCTACCGGTAGTAGTGGTAGGTGGTGTCACCTCCTCCTCCTACTCCTCCTCCTCCTCATCCTCCTCCCCCTCCACTACCTCTTGCTCTATCCAATCAGGGGCTGACTCCATGACAAGCCTCTCAGCCTCAACCCTCCATTTAGCAGTGGTGTCAATCGCATCTAAAGAGATGGCCTCCATATCAGGTGTCCTCTCAAGTTGTCTCACCCACAATCTAAGATTGTAGTAGACGTAAACCATGTCATTGAGCCGCTAGGCCTCCAACCTGTACAAGGGTCATAAATTAATAAATTAAATATTTAAAAAAATATATTTAATGAATTCAAAAAATCAGTTGGAATATTTTAAGTTTTTTACATGTTGTGCCTTTTGGTGTGTATTTTTTCAAATACACTCCAGTTGCGCTCGCATCCTGAAGAGCTACATGTTTGACTGAGTATTCTAATGGCAAGTTTTTGGAGTTTTGGTAATCTGCCACCGTAGCTCCTCCACCATGCATCTACAAGTTACAAGTTACAAAAAATAAGATAAACTTATAAAGTTACAAACATAAGAAAAATTTTAAAATAATGAAAATCTTACCTAGTATTTTAGTAGTCCTATCCTGGACAGCGATGTCGAAGCTCAAGGTGCCACCTTCCATTCTGTATACCTCCATCTCTTTGGATATCTCCGCACGTTCTGATGGATTTGGCACCATCTTCTGAACACAAGTGAAAAAGCCATCCATGACCTCAGCATCAAATAGGAAATTACATGAATAAGCAAATCTGGGGTTCAGGAAGATCCTTGCAGCATGAATGGGATGATGGAGTGTGTTGTTCCATCGGTCATCAATCACTTCCCATAAAAGAAGTTGTTTCTGAAACCCCTCATCACCCTTATCATCATAGTAGTTGCGAACAACTTCTTTGGCCCTATCCATGGCCTCATACAAGTAGCCCATTGCAAGCTTCTCTCCATCCACCAATCTAAGAACTTTACCAAAGGTTCAGTAACGCTGCACACCTCTTCCACTCCAGCCCAGAAACTTTCCTGATATGACACCAACCTGCAGATGGCCTCTCCCTCTACTTTGCGGCTGATAGTCAAAGCACGCCACTCATCTGAAAGAAACATTCTCTTCAAATCCCACTTAGAATTCAAGAGGGATTGAAGAGATATAAAACTAGTGGCAAATCGTGTAATAGCAAGCCGCACCAACTCCTTCTTGTTGGTGAATGTCCTCATCAAATGAAGCACAGATGCATGATTATATATAAATTTTGTGATGCTCTTTGATGATTCTACAATATCTTTAACAAAATCAATCTTTCCGATGTCCTCCAACATCAAATCAAGGCAATGTGCAGCACAAGGTGTCCAAAATATGCTCGGATACCTCTCCATAAGCATCTTGCCAGCAGAAACATAGTTTGCAGCATTGTCTGTTATGATTTGGACAACATTTTGGGGCCCAACCTCCAAAATGAACACATCTAATAAATCACATAATAATCTTGCATCTTTGACATGTGCAGATGCATCAACAGATTTCATAAACATTGTCTCCTTGGGACAACTGACCAAGAAGTTAATAAGGGTCCTACCCCTTTGATCAGTCCAACCATCTGACATCACAGTGCATCTTGTGACTTTCCATGATGCCCTTAACTCCTCTAATCTCTTGGTGCAGTCAGCTTTCTCATTTTACAGAATGCGCCCTCTAAAGTCATCATATGAAGGGGCTTTGTATCCTGGGCCAACAACAACGATAGCATCAATCGTAGCCTGATAAAATGGATTGTTCTTGGCAACAGTGAAAGGAATATCACTCCAAAGAAACAATTTGCCCAACAACCTATCAACTTCTTCCTTCTCCTTTTTCTTAATAAGGGAGGAGATAGATGGCTGTGCCCCGTGAGTGGTTCTAGGAGAAAAAAATGAGGAGGCAGCTACGGGGCTGCCTGTAGAAGATGTTGATGTTGAAGAGCCAATACCACTCTCACGGTCAGCTCTAAACCCTGATATTTGACTCTTCAGAGCTGCCTTGCTGAGTTTAGTGGTTTATATTCCTTCCAATGAGTTCATGGCTCTTTTGATTATTTCTGCAGTGGTATTTGTGCAAGGGCCTACTTCATGCCCAGGAATTTGTTCCAGGTGGTATTTCAACCTGTATACCCCCCCTATCATGTGTTGACCACATAATTTGCAAGTCAAGTTTGCTCGGTCAAACCCCTGATCAGGTTCACCAAATTCCCATAAAGGATCTAATTTCCTTGGCATGTTAGAAACTTTGAACTTTGAAGTTTGAACGTTGAAATTTGAACCTAGGGCACAAGAAAAATTGCAAGTTAAAAAATAAAATTAAAAAATTACAATTTTACATACAATATTTTGATTTTTTTCACAAAAAAAAACCCTCAACTCAATGCAAAAATAATGGGAAAAAATACATGTTGAAACACAAGCAAAAATAATGGGAAGAAACTAAGAGCACAAGAAAAAATATAAAAAACAAAATTTAACAAACAATTTTTTGCATTTTTGACCAAAATAAACCCTCTCCTCTCAATAAAACAAAACCAAAACAAAAACAAAACACAACCAAATGCAATCACAAATGATGAAAAATACATGGGTGATAGAAATCCATGGAAGAACAAGAAAAAAACAAAAAAAATGGGTCAAATTTGATGCCCATACCTGAAAAAAACGTTTTGCCAGAGACACTTGGTCCAAATTCGATTTTTGTTTGCTTGGCTTGCAAGAAATTCTTCACTTTTGTCCAATCTTGGGCTTGTAGATCACGTATCTCCCTCCTTGGCTCTCCTCCTTCACTCCTTAGCTCTCATAACCAAACCTGTCCATGTAAAAATGACAAAAAAAAACATCAAAATCGCACTTTAAACCCGCTATTTTCCTTTGCCACGATTTTTATAGATCGAATCGCGGTTTTTTGGTAAAAATCACGATTTTTTGGCAATTAGCGATTTTTTGAAAAAATCGGGGAAAACATCACCGATTTAATCGTTTGCTTCAAAAAATCGCGATGTTCAAACCCATGCTAGGAAGAGCTAAGTTCATTCAGTTCAGGGAGCATATTGTTATGGTTGAGAACCTGTTTCAGTAGTCGATGGGTCCTCAGTTACAGCAGCAGCAAATAACAGAGAGTTGCAGTGCAGTAGCAATTGGCAGCAGTACGCAGGGTCAGCAGCAGCGCAGTGTTGGTGGGAAACAGTGTCAGACATCAGTAGCGCAGGGGGAGATATTGCAGAATCAGAGCAATACTTCAGATGGTTGTATTGTTAGAGCAAATTCCTCGCTAAGAGGGAGTGTTGATTTCTGGTAGCATCATATGTGCTCTGTGTCTCAAATTTGCAGGGAGGCTTACGCACATGTATTCCAAAGAACCCAGAAAGTATTTTGGGAAATTCCACCCAGATTGTGTTTTATGAAAATAATTAATTATTTTTAACGGGACCCTAAGTCTAAATATAGGAAATTAGAATAATTAAAGGATATTAATAAAATAGGGTGTGAATCTTCTAAAAAGAGACAGAGATCAAGTCAAGTTAATCATAGCCATTGATTAAAGATTTAATCTTGGTCGTTGAAGACTCAACGAGAAGATTATATGAAGGACTTGATGGGACATCTGGAAAATACACCAGGCAGATACTCAATTACCCAAGAAGATCGATTTTCTCATTGGTCGTAGTTTGGCAAGAGAAAATCGAATCAGAGGAAGAGTTGCAGGTTGGAGAGAGAAGGCATCAGCAAGAGTAGTGAGAACAGGATCAGACCGGAGGAAGCAGTGCAGAGGAGGGGCAGCACAGAGGCAGTGACGCATTGTCAGGGAGAGCGCAAAGGTTGTGATGTTGTGACTGCGCAGTCACTGCGCAAAGGCTCATGCAGTGAGACGCAGAGAAGCTACAGGGCCTCTCCAGCATTAGAATTTCACTGTGGTGCAAGTGAGAAAATTGTTTGTAAATTTCTCACAGATATTTGAAAATTCTACTGAAGTATCATGGTTTATTTCTCCTACTTGATTTAAAATATTACATGTTATTTCCATAAATTAGATTTAGAAAATACAGAAATAAACACAACTACAATCTACACATGCAAATCATTTACTGAATAATACGCTCATCCAACAAAGTGACACATGGATTTTTGGACATAAGTACCCAGAAAAACCCAAAAGCGGGAAAACCAGTGCAACATATGAGGGTTTATTTTATTAAGTAGATTCTGAGTACAGTAAATCTGGGTTGCAGATCTGGAAACGTGGTCCAAGTGCTTCATCACAATGTTGCGAACATCGACATCGGGATAAAATCGGCAAGGGTCCGGAAAACCAAAAAATCGTAAAAATCGGGAAAATATCGGTAAAAAATCGGCAAACATCAACAAAATTAAGATACCATAAAAATATCTTTAAAAATTAGAAAACATCGGCTAGACCAAAAAATTGTGATTTCGAGATAAAATCAAGATGTTATCGAGATACTGCTTCATCATCTCTAAATAATTGGGGCCTGTGAGGAAACACCCCCCCCCCCTGGCTCCAACCCCTGATCCACGTCCCATATGGAAAAGCAGAGGATCCACCGTCTGAACTACATTTCCGAAATATGAAAACACGGATCGAGCTAAAAAACACGGTTCCTGCCATTTTGGAACGGTTTAAGCCTGATGTTTCCGTACGCCGCAACCGCGTTTTGTACAGCGGACTGGTGTCCCTTAATGCTTCTTAGATGTATCCTAGATGCTCCCTCATGGTAATGTTATATTCCTAGATGTCAATTTTACTTAAATTTTTAACATTACCATGAAATGACTCAGGATGTTTGAGTGTGGTTCCAACCTCATCGGACTTCATATGGAGAAAATAGAATTTTATATTCTATTCAAAATTCAGCAGACTTAACAGTTCTCAGGAATTCAGGTTCAATGGGATTGTGTCATTTCATTAGATTATATCATGTATGAGCGTATGTGATTGGCATTTAATCAAGAGAACCAAGCCCTATATGTACCCAAATGTTGGTGGTGTTAATTGTTGAACTCCTTTGTCATATCGTTAGCAAAAAGGTACCTTTCAATCAAGTCAAAATCATCGATCAAGCATGTTAAGCTTTTTCTACCATATTTTAAGGCTTGGATTAATCATTAGGTAGTTTGATCAAAATTGGGCAATGTTGACTAATATCCTAGACAATCGAGGTAGAGGCAAAGACTAGACAAGAGGAGAAGAATCTAGATTCTAGATGGTTGATGCATCTAGATGGTTGATCTCGAATAATTAATTATTAATGTTCAATGGATGCCATATATATCTTGGTTTATGTAAAAATATGCATGTTTCCATATCTTCTACAACTAATTTGGTCTTTTGGATATTTTTTTTTATACAAATGCAAAAAAATATAAATATATATATATATATATATATATATACTAGATGCTTCTGAGACACTTCACTTCCTAGACTTTTTGGCAAATGATGCTTCTGCGTCCCTGCTTCCAAAAAATGTCCCCGCTTTGTGCAACGTTGATTGGGGCACAAACAAGCAAATGGTGGTGTTGAAGAAGCTCGTGGCATGGAAATCAATGCTTTGCATGGATGGAGGCCCATGGCTCTCAACGTTCACCATACAAATGCCATTGTGACCCTCTTGAGGGCTTGGATCTCGTATAGGGAGGCCAAGTCCAAGATGAAAACCCACTTGCAATCCTGTATAAGATCCAATGTGTCTCCTCACCTTCTAATACAATAATTCATCAGTGCAATTGAGTAAATAAGCTCGCTAATCAAAGGCAGAAGTGGACACTTCATAGTGGGTTTCCCCTCCAAATTTGGGGCTTTAGACATGCATTGGTATTACCTCCCTCAGCGAGAGAGGTTTCAACCTTTAAAGGAATGACAAGTCCAAGGTACACCCATCAAGTTTGGGAGGTTTCAACCTTTAAAGAAATGACAGGTCCAAGGTACGTCCATCAAGTGGCAGGTGTCATGTGCAATAATGATAGAACGAAGTGGGGACAAAGGGAAGGCTCCAAGCCACATGCCATGGTACAAGGGTAGCTATGATGAAGGAGGCCAACACCTTGGGTGTATGAATGTAAGGAGGGAGTAATCGTGTTACATGAGTTACCCCGACCTTTGTTTTTCCACCCTTCTTCATCTGCCTTTTTTCCTTTTATTGATTTTTCTCCTTTTTACTGCACGAGGCTCGAGTGGATGAGAGCATGATGTGTAAGATGTAGCAGTGATTTTCCCCTTAAGGTGGCGCTGTTCATTGCCCACCAGGGGTTGGGACATTCATGGGTTCCTTAGTGATGCAAGGGGCACTCATAGGGGCCCTAGGAACCAGGGTGATGGTCATAATGATAGGGGGTATAGATCATGTTTGGCTTTTGCCCATGTGCTATATTTTATTGTCTCAACCATCTTCTGCATTTTTGTGGTACATTACTATTGTATGTGTCCATATTATGCTTTTATCTTTCTTTTTAGCTGCATCGACCTCTGGGGCATCATCCCAGGCCCAGCCCAAGGTGTGGACAAGGGGAAGGGGAGGCTAACACCTTGTGGACCCAATGGACAAATGTGGACCCAGATGAGGAAAATGTGAAAAGAGTTTTTAATGAGTGGAAGGGAGTGAAAATGTGAAAAGGGCTTGTAATGAGCGGAGGGGAGTGAGATATATGGTATCAGGAAGCAGAACCACGCAACCAAAATCAGGTTTTCCCATGTAGTGCAACTCCTAAAACTAGTAGCCAATAAAGGAGATCCCACGGGACTAGGGATAAAAGATTAACCCCCCCCCAGTTGAGGTAAGGAAACAAGAGTACAGCTAAAGCCCCTCCTTCTTCCAAGTTGCCCAATAATCCATGCCCAAATGTGCCCAAGGAAAGCAACCATAAACACCCAATTACATAACGAAAAATCATACCTTCAGGGTTGGAAGAACCACCTTCAAGCATACGACCATGGCATATGAGTGAGGGCACACAATGATTGGCTCAGGTGGCAAAGAATGGTAGCACATCGAGCTATCAGGTGGCTGCAAGGGGTTGTTGGCTGCAGGCGGAAGACAAATCTTAGGAGAAAAATTCTCCTATAGGGTTCACCCACAAGTAGTGGGTAATAGAACTCTCGGCAATATATTCCTCAAAATGACATTTGCAACAATAGTCTACCTTAATTAAGTCACTAATTATGTGTATTAACTTTTTTATCGCTTATTATAAAAGTATCTACCATGTACAATTGCCAGTACATAAAAGAATACATCAATACCCTCTCTTAATCATCTTGGAGGAAAATGCATAGAACTGTCTGTTCCAAGATAAAATCAGATATATGGACAAAGCCAGACCTTTGCAACCCATTTCAAAGTGACATCCTCAATCAACAACTGGAAATGCGCTATCTTTTCATTAGTCGTTAGAATTTGCAGGAAGGCTTAAATGATAATATAAAATGAAAAATATCAATACCACAATAAAGTCGCCAATACATACCTTACCTTATCTCTTACCTTGGAAATTGGTTTCCTATTTTATACCTTTTTATCTTTTGTAGCAATGGAGTCACCAGATGAAATCCTGCAAGTTAGTCGTAAACAAATATCTCACCAAAATACAAATACAAATTCAAAGCTTACCAAGGATTGTTGTCGTGTACAACCAAGGTTAAATGACCTCCCCGGCAACACTGCCAAAAAAATATTACCTATCCAATTAGAAGAGACACTAAGGTCCTGGCAAGCCTATTGGATGGGCACACAGCGCAGGGACCCATTGTCACCTTGAACCCCTAAATGGTCAAAGGAGGAGTCCCAAATACAACCTCAACTAATCCCAAACAAAACCAGTGGCTTATATAGGTTAAAGTAGAAGTTGAGGTGTTAACTTTAGAAAAATTGTCTAGATATTTACAATATAATTGTGCATCAGAAAATGAAACAGTGGATTAATAGACACCAAATCACTGAAAGTATCTCGTGTGATCAGTCATTTTTGGTGTACAAAATTTATCCTAACCAAACAAACAATTAGTTTGCTGCTTGGACTGTTGGTTAAGGATTTATGGGTCAGAATAGCTTGTAGTACTATAAAATAAAACAGTAAAGTCTGCACAAAACACAAGGACTTCAATCTAGAAAGCCCAAATCAGCCACCCTATGAGTGCCATAGCACTCCTAGATGTTGTGTTTACGGGTGGAAAGGTTGAGCAATTTGAGGCTTATGAGGCTAAAGAAAACAATTTCCAGTAAGTTGGAAATTGGTCTTTCAGAAAACGGATTGAAAATCTCTGGGGAATATTACCCAAAAATTCCAGATCTAAAGATAAATTCAAAATATAGCTGGCAAATGAAATAAATTCACTCTAAATAGTAAATAGAGAAGATAAGCACAGTAGGGATACTAGAGAAATTTCTTGAATATGACTTACTTGAGAAATGCTGGACAATTCTCATTTTATTGCAGATTGTAAGAACCAATTAAATCCTAGATCTGCAACACAATTTGACTAGACACAAGTGTAAGATGTGTCAAATAAATTATTGTATCTACCCTTGGTTAGATCTATAAATTTAAATCAAATTCCCCAAGCAAAATTTTTCTAAATAAATATGATCATTGAAAAATCAGCAAGTTAAACTAATGCTAATCTAATACTTAAAATAAAGCTTTGAGATTTTTTAAGAAACAAGTGGTTGTTAAGTGAATAACTTGTGCCCAAATTACCTCACCTTTTCCAGACTCTGAAATATACACCATCTTAAGTTGATTTTGTTTATAAATCGAGGGAATGGGTTTGGCCTCTATGAAATGTTGCCCCCACTTTTAACTTAATAACCTCAAAAATATTTAAACTCAACAAGGAATAAATCTCTAGTCTTCAAATTGAGAATGTGATGAATATGAACCCTTGCACTAGTTGAAGCTCCCCTTCAAAATGGTCCAGTCACTTGAAGTGATCCATGTGCAAAACAAGAAATCCAAATGGGGTTTCTACCTAGTTTGCCTGCCCCACATGATTAAGTAGCCCCTCGATGGCCCAATTTGTTAAATGATGTGTAGCTTTACTTATTATTGAGTTTCCTAGATTATATTTACGATAGCAATAGGATCAAGGAGAAAATACAAATCAAATACACTTCACACAATGAACACAAAATACATGGACAAAGGTTTGCAAAATTTGAGCTATTTATTTAAAATGATGGCACTAATCTCATATGACAACAATAACTATTATATGAGGGGAGGCTAGCCTTTTACAGAATAATTTTTAACTCCTAGTTAACCGCTAGTTGGACTCCTCAAAATAATAATTTTACTAGTCATCCACAAATTGGAGACTTAGTAATTTTCTCATAAATAATACATTACAATTTTTATTTTCCCACTAAGGGGTTTACTTGGCACAAATTTCCCATTTTGGTCCATATTTCTTTTGTTTATGATCTGGTATGGTCAACCATGAATAATAATACACAATAGTAGCTCAGCATTCCATTCGTTGCCTTTAGAAGAATTCAACTTGGACCCTTGAAGAGTACAACTTAACATTGAAAATTTAAAAGTCTAATTGCAGCAACTGGAAACTTATTCTTCTAACTGCAAATCAATTATGCTGTTTATTTGCTACGACAAATATCGAATAAATCACACTGCAATTTTTCACTATCAAAAATACTGCGGAAAATAAAATCTTGGAAACTTAGAAATATGCTAGCACCCACACATAAAAATGACAATTATTTTTGGACAACTGTCCCCCAAAAAACCCAATGTAGGAAAACCAGTGCAGCAGTTGAGGATTTTATTATTATGCAGCAGTGAGAAATTCTGAGTACAACTGGATGCCCAAAAGTAGCAATCCTCTACAAGACAAATTGGCCACAAAAAAATTAGTGAGACAATTCTCGCTACACTTGACACTGATCCAACTCCAGAACTGGCACAAACAGGGCACACGAAAGCCCTTGCGTCAGCTTTTGCGCCAATGTTGCGCAGACCTCTCAAGCAGTTTGGCAGCACAATGCAGCAGATTGAGAGGGAGCTACAGTACAGATGTGGCAATGGCGGTGGCAACGTCATGGGCAGCAGTACAGATTCCAAAATGGCAACAGCAACACAGTGATGAAGGGCAGCAAGTTCAGCATCAATGTAGAGACCCACACCAAAGATCAGTCCAGAGCTTCGGGGTGAAGCAGAGTTGTACTAGAGCACATTCCTCGCTAAGAGGAAGTGTTGAGTTTTCTTCAGTGTTGGGGCAGCATCAAATGTGCTCCAGCTCCCAAAATTTGTGGAGGGACTAGAGTACATGAGATCTCCAAGACCCACAAAGGGATTTGTAAATTCCATCAAGTTTGGGAGATAATTAATTAATTAATATTTTTAATTAAAGACACTGAGTCTAACTTAGGAAAATTAAAATATTAAAGGTAATTAATTAAAACATGTGATGGAAATGACTCAAGTCACACGGATCAAGCTTTCTTTTAATCTTAGCCATCAATTCAAGATTAGATCATGGTCATTGGTTTCCCAACGAGAAAGTATAAAGATAAGGCTTCGGGTCAGTTGGAGAACACACACACGGAGGGAGAGAACTGAGAAGAAGCTTAAATTCTAGGATGGGTTTGCTAAGAATTTTCAGAGGTGTTTCAGCTGCAAAGAGGGGTAGTATTGGCAAAAGGGATGGTCTGATCCCAGTGCCAAGAATCAACAAGAGGCGGAGAGCAACAACCAGAGGCAACGTAGAGAAGCAGAGGCAGCAGTAGCAGTTACACAGCAGCTGCGCAGCACAGAGAATAGCTTCAACTACGCACGTCGCAGACCCTTCTAGGGCAGTGTTGGGCAGCAGGAGACCCTCCAGGGTTACACAGAGATCCTTCTAGAGCAGCGTAGGGTCTGCGTCACCCATTCTAGGGTTACGTAGCCCTCTCCAGGCCAGCGTAGAGGCTGACAAGGCTGACGCAAGGAATTCAAGGGCAGCGTTGGGGTGTCTAGGGCCAGAAATTGGCTAAGTCTTGTAAATCTCGTTCGAGGGTGTGGACCAGTCAGCCTTTTGGTCTCAGAACAACAAGTTAGCTGCAGATCTATCATTTTCTCTATTGGGTTAACCAGTAAGGTGCCCAGACTTGTTGTATTCAGAAACTACTTAATAATATAAACCCTCCAACAGCCAAAAGACTGGTTTTCCCGCATTGGGTTTTTCTGGGCACAGTGGTCCAAAAAATCTTGTGTCACTTTGTCTATGTGTGCATGTATTCCTGTTTTAGATCTGAATTGGTGAAAGTATGTTTTGTGTTTACTTCAATGTTAATCTGAATATTTCAGCATTAATAACTTGTTTAAGTAGGAGAAATATAACCATATCTAATAGTAGAATTTCTGCACAAAGTAACATTCAGAAATTTACACAGACATAATTAATTTTGATTAATTAATCATATTTTTTAAGTTTAGACTTGGAAATATTTAAAAACTGACTAATAATATAATTAAGTCATCTCTAGGTCAAATTTCCAGAAATGATTTCTGTGTTTTGGGGATCTCATGTATTCTAGCCTCTCCACAAAATTTCATGGCTAGAACACATCCAATGATACAAAAACTATCAAATTGACCCTCTATATGGCCAAATCGAACTCTGCCTCGGAAGCTTATACGTAGTCCCACTGAGAAAACTTGGCCCTCCTGTAGCTGACTCTCCAGAACTGGAAAACTTCCTCCGAACTCACTGACTCTGCCCCACACTATCTGTGTCCCCTCTCTAGCTTGAACTTCTCTCTGTTGAATCACTGCATCTGGGAAACTCGACCTCTGCTAAGGACTTCGCTCTCCAAGTGTATTCTCCATCAACCGCATCGACCTCTTATAATCTCCAGTTGAGACTTAGACGGCCAAGATTAAATTGTAATCGATGCCTGAGATCATCTCTAGGTCGATCCATGTGAGTTTCTAGAGAATTCTGACCTTTCTCAATTAATTCCTATTAATTAACCATTTTTCCTAAGTTAGACTTAGGAAAAATTTAAATGATCGTCAATTAATTTAATTGAGCTATCTCTAGGTGGAAATTCCAAAAACGATATATGGGTTTTGGAGATATCAATCTCTAGGTGGAATTTCCATAAACGATTTCTGGGTTTTGGAGATATCAATCTCTATGTGGAATTTCCAGAAATGATTTCTGGGTTTTGGAGATATCATGTGTTTTAGCCTTTCCTCAAAGTTTGAGACTAGAACACCATCTAATGCTACAAAAACTAACAGACTTGGGGGCTCGACTCGCTCATTTGGAGGAATTTTATCTTCCAACAACTACTTTCTCGATCCATTGCCCAATAACCTACTCCATGAGGTCACCAACAACTAGTTAGACCTTATAACAGCTAGTTGACTTCTCCACTGGCTAGTTCAAATTGACTTCCACCCTTTGCTAACTCGACGTGGCCCCCTAGATCTTGGTTCTCTAACACCCTTGTGTTGAAATTTGGGCAAATTCTGGATGAATTTCCCCAAGGGGAAACCCTACTGCCCCAAGGAAAATTTATATTTCCCCAAAGAGAAAGTATATTGATCATAGAAGAATTCAAAGCAGATAACGAAATATTATTATTGTGACAATTTTTTGGGCAAAAAAATTTGGAAAATATATTTAGTGTTAATCCGAATTTTATGTTTCCCCCTAAAGAATTCAAGTCGGCCTCACATCTGGTTAAGTCATCCTACCCCAAAGGAGGCGACCCTTCACACATTGGAACAACTATAAATACCCATCATCCCTCCATAGATCATATCAATGTCAATCTTTTGTGGCAGTTCGAGTATACTTCTGAGGCTCGCTTTTGTGGCTTGTTTGTATATGGATCGTTGATGGTTTAATGAATACTTATCTTTGTGGCTCAATGGATACTTTTGTAGCTCGATTGTTACTTCTATGATTTGTATTACATGCATAGTGGTTTGCTTTATATCTCTGAATTTCGTTCCAGCTAGTGGGGACAGAGTTGACACTGAGTACCAGTTATCACCCACAGATGGATGGACAGACGGAGATAGTTAACAAGTGGCTGGAGGACTACTTGCATAACTATGTTAGTGGGCAGCAGCGAGCGTGGCTGAAGTGGTTGCATTTGGGGGAGTACTGCTACAACACGACATATCACATGTCCATTGGTATGTCGCCATTTTATGCTTTATATGGGTATCATTCCTTATCTTTTGCTGATGTGATGTTTGGTGCTAGCAAGGCTCCTAGAGCCAAGATTTGGATCCAAGAGAGTCAGAACATTCTCCGAGCTCTCAAGGATAATATGGCTACAACACAAAACCAGCAGAAGTTGTATGCCGACAGAGGTCGGGTGGAGAGACAGTTTGAGGTAGGGGACTTGGTCTACCTACGATTACAGCCATACCGACAGTCTTCACTGAAGCAGAAGGGAGCTGAGAAGCTCAAGCCTCGCTTTTACGAACCATACAGGGTGATACGCAGGATTGGGCAGGTTGCGTATGAGTTGGAGCTGCCCCAAGGCAACAAGATCCACAACGTTTTTCATGTATCATGCCTGAAGAAGGCGCTGGGGCAGCAGGTGACACTGACAGAGGAGCTACCACCTACGGATGATGAGGGGCATTTGGTGTTGCAGCCAGAGGCTATTATTGATACCAGGGAGAGGCAGCTACGGAGCAAGATAGTCCGGGAATTCTTGGTGAGGTGGAAGAATTTGCCGGATGAGGATGCCACTTGGGAGAGTGAGAAGATTTTGCAGCATCCATCACTTCAGTTGCTTGAGGACAAGCAACATTTTGTCGAGGGAGACTGTAATATTCCTAATTAGCGACAGCTAATTGGAATATTCGATTTTGTTCAATTTTGTCGTCTATAGTTTATAAATAAATAAAAAGTGAATGTAGAGGGTCTAACTCACTTAAGTGGAATAAAACAACCTCCTAGTAGCACAACGTTGTGACTTAAGGGGGAGCCAAGGGGGCCAAGCACCACATAGAGAAGGGGGCCCACGTACACTCTAGAAGCTACTGTGTAGATGAGGATGAGCACGTGGAGGTGAGAGAGGCTACGTTGGGGTTTTGGAGGGACACCAACGTTATAAAAGATGGAGGAGCCTTCTCATTTCATTGATTCCGTTGTTGATGATATTGAGCTAGACGTTTTGTCTTCTTGAGCACGCTGGTTGTTTAGCCTATCTGCAGCACTGTTTAGTGCATTGAGTGTCTCCGGTCAGAGATCTCGCCCTTAGCCCCGGGGGACTTCGAGTGCATGCTCGAGCAAGGTTATTTCTTCATTATTTTGTGAGAGGTTTTGGTGTTTTGGTTTGTTGCGGAGTTGGGCTTTCATAGAGACTGCGCAGTCACTGGGAGAGAGGATGCAGTCCATTTTGGAGGTGCTCCGGATTGGGATTTCTGTAGGAGATTGAGCCGAGATTTTGAGCAGAGGATCAGCCTTTTCCTGTGGGAGGATTTTGGTGGAGTTTGAGGCAGTGTTTCAGTCATTTCCATTTAGCCTCTGCGCAGAGCCTTGGAAGCCAGCGTAATTCCCCAAGGGGGTGTTTTCTGGAGGTTTTCGGGGGTCAGCCATTTTTTATATGGTTTATGGGTTTTGTCGGGATTGGTGAGTAGAGGAGGATTGCAGATTTTTAGCTCATTCCGACAAGGGGATCAGCCCCTAGACTTCAATCCATTCTAGCAGTAGCAGCTACATGGCAGTTTTCCAGCAGCTGGGACGCAGTTCAAAGAGCAGCCATTTCCTGTATATTCTGAGAGTATTTCCTCACTTGCCTTGAGCAAGTTCAGGTGCCATCACTCTGATCACCTATTGTACTTCATTGTATTTCTCAGTTTAATAAAATGGCTTAGCACTTCCTCTCTATATTTCTGGATGAGTTGTCGTATATTCTGTTTATGTTATTATATGTCTGCTGCACTGTTATTCTTATATATTCTTGAGCATTCTAGTTCTATACCACTTGGTGTGTTTATCTTCCACTCTTAGACAGAGTCTGAAAAGGGCCAAGTAGCCTCCGGATCTCGTCCTCTTTCCAGAGGCGGTCTATCTGGTAAATGCCCTCCCAGTCTATCTCTGGTTGGAGTTTGTCGTGTTTTAGAGATATCCCCGAAACGGGATATTACATTATCTCAGTAACTCGCATTACTACACTATGGCATCGTGAATTTCTTGGCATCGCTCTTACTCAATATTGACATTGTTATTCTCTGTATCATATTGGCTTCATTACAATGACATTTTTGTATCTTTACAATGGCATTGCTATATGTGTGGCATCCCATTTCTTATACATTGGCTCGCAGCAAAGGTCTGTATGACTTGCGGCTCACAATTGTGTCTCGTCTCACCTGTGGTGACTCACACCAGACCTTGTGGCTCAAATCTCAACTATGGTGACTCACACAATTCCCTGTGGTTTGTATGTGACTTGATTTTGATTATACTCTATGTGGCTCACATATAATTTCTTGCATGGCTATGATCTATATGTCAATGGGACAGTGATCTATATATATATGGCAATGACCTTGACATAACCTTCAGTGCTTTTGATGACAGCAACTAGACTCTTGATTATAGTCATTAAGAGGATTCTTAACGACAGTAATATCAGTTAATCATAGCAGCCATATTTATGACTACCTTCATATCAATGTTCTTGAAAGATAATGATAACCCTGACAACAAGGACATGGCAGTAACCTCTATAGTTGTGTTTTAGCAAATATCTTTATGGTTGTGGTACGACAGTATCCTTTATAGCAGTAGTATTGCAGTAACTATAATGCATGGGAATGTTTTGATATAACAGTGTCCTTGCAGGGATGTGGTAGTAACCCTAATGGATGTCATGGCAGTAAGTTTGATATATGTCTTGGCAATAACTTTGACCTTGATGTGAGACAGTGAATGATAATGTGTTTACTACAGTGATGGATGGCAATATTATGATAGTGAATGGTTTAAGGATGATATTGTTAATTTTGTAGCATTGGAAAGTGTTCCAAGTCTCATATTTTGGGAGGACACTTGGACATCAGTGTTCCAGAGAACCCAAAAACTGTTTCTAGAAATTCCACTTGGTTCATGCTTTATTGAAATAATTAAATATTTTAAGGTGATCCCTAAGTCTAAACTTAGGGAAATTAAATAATTAAAGGGCATTAATAAAACAGAGTGTGAATCTTCTAAAAAACGAAGATCAAGTCATGTTTGAATCTCAGCCATTGATTAGAGATCTAATCTGGGTCGTTGATTCATCAACGAGAAGATTATAAGAGAAAACTTAAGGGTCATTTGGAAAGCAAGCTGGCACACACTCAGTATCCGAAGGAAATCGATTCTGAAGGAATAGAATTCGATTTCAGAGGGAGAGGTTGTAGAGGCAGAGTTGCAGAGGCAGAAGGAGGAAGGGGAAGTCAGCAGAAGGAAGAAGAAAGCAGGAGGAGGACGCAAAGGGGACAGCGTTGAGCAGTAGCACTGGTCCTCCATGCAAAGTGACATAGTCCAGCGCAGTGACTGCGCAGAAGCCCACGCAGAGTGACACAGAGGGAGAAAGGGTGCCTCCTACGGGTCAGAAATTCTTTCGAAGTGTTCGGAAAAATTCTCTCGGATGTATTCTAGAAATCTACTTGTCAAATTTCCGTAAATGATTTCCACTGCTGAAGAATAATACAAACCCTCATCTGTTGCACCAGTTTTCCCGCATTGGGTTTTTCCAAGGGACAATTGTCCAAAAATAATTGAGTTCATGTGATTATTTCTATTGTGTTATATGAGTTCTATTTGATTTTCTACTTATGATTAAGTGAACACTGCTGTTGTGTTTATTTCAAAATTTACTGGAAATATTTGTAAATAACTTATCATAAATAAGTAGGCGAAATAAATCAATCACTGCAGTAGTATTTCAGCTTGAAAATTTCACATGGTACCAAAGCAAAAGACGAGAAACAAAAGAGGAGGTTCTACAATGGAACGAGGGTCCGACAATGATGCAGCATCAGCTCGGTAGGGTTCACGCAATCCTCCAGAACGCAAAGAGGAACAAAGGGATTATGACGTTTCAGTGCTGGCATCCAGACTAGAAGAGGATTTTGCTTGTGTGTCAAGCATGGCCTCTCTAGGGGTCTGGTATATTGACAGCGGAGCATCTGCTCACATGACGGGAATTCGAGAATGCTTCTCAATATACCAGGAAGAGCAGATGAATTTTTAGATCACGATGGGAAACAAGGCCAAGTGTACCCTTATTGGAAGAGGAACCATAATATTTTAAACAGGAGCTGGTAACAAGCTTTGGGCCACCAACGTACTGCATGTACCAGGATTGGGGATGAACTTGCTCTCGGTGTCTCAACTTCAGAACAAGGGTTACGACGTAACTTTATTAGCAACAAAGTTTATGTCAAACACCCTTGTTGGAAAAGGAAGGCACAAATTGGAGTAAGGAGCCATAAACTGTATAAGTTACAGCTCGAGTCTCCAATAACACTGATAAGTAGTACAGATGAAAGAGGTTTGAATGAATTATGGCACAGAAGAATAGGGCTTCTACATCATGGAGCCTTGAGGATCCTCAAAAAGACTGTCACGGGAGCTCCAGAACTTAGCACCAAGAAAGACGATGTATGCAGGGTGTGCGTATTAGGCGTTTCAAGTTCTAAGATGGATTATCTATTCGGTTCGATCAATTTCATTTGTCATTAGGCAAGTCGATAAATTAGAGCCTTTCAGGTTCTTTCCCCTCCATTCATCTGGTGCTTGTCACCCACGTCAAACTACAGCAAGTCGAACAAAAAATGTAGCATTAGTTGAAGCAACAACAGTCAAGTATGCCAAGGCAGCATTTCCAAGAATCAACAGTAGGGCCAAGAGTGTGTTGGGATTGATATACTCAAACATCTACGGACCAATGTCCATGAATGCTCTCAGTGGTGCAAAGTATTTTGTCACCTGTATTGATGACCATTCCCGAAAGACATGGATCTACACTTTCTGAAGACCAAAGATGAGGTCTTTGAGCGATTTAAAGAATTCAAGGCTGTGGTAGAAAATCTAACTAGAAAGCGGATCAAGAAATTGTGATCAGACAATGGTGGAGAGTACATTGATAAAGACTTCACGAGGTTTTGCGCAAAGGAAGGCATCAAGAGAGAATAGACAGCTCCATATAATCCGAAGCAGAATAGAGTTGCAGAGAGGAAGAATAGGACCATTGTGCAAGTTGCGAGGGCAATGCTGTATGATCAAGACATGCCCAAATTTTTGTGGGCTGAAGCTTGCAATACAGCAGTGTATGTGCAGAACAGGGTGCCTCATAGAGCATTGGGTAAGGTTACTCTTGAGAGTGTGTTCACTAGCAGCAAGCCTGAGGTGAGCCACTTCAGGATATTTGCAATATAGTGTATTGCCATATACCCGATGAGAAGAAGAAGTTAGATCAGACTGCAGAAAAAACATACCTTGTGGGATATAGCTAAAATGCGAAGGAATATCGCATCTATACTCCCGAGAGTAGGAAGATCGTAGATCCCGAGAGATGTCTACAGCTACGCAGTCTAAGGAGGATCCGTTGGTTCAACCACAGCGGCCTACAGAAGATGGCCCTCGTGCCTCTCCATGGCACAAGCATCCTAAGGAAAGTTCTTCCGAGGAATTGCAAGAAGGAGAGCAAGTGAATCCACCCACCACTAGTGGAAGGAAGAGCAGAGAACTCCAACGGACTCTAAGCAATGCAGAGAAATTACTGGAGCCCCTAGAAATGAGAGGAGGGAACGCAAGCAACCAGATAAGTATCAGGCACTAGTAGCACAAGTTGGAGAACCTCTGTTTTCGAGAGGCAGCTCAACATCAGGTGTGGGTAGACGCTATGGTGGAGGAGTACAGCTCCATCATGACAAAAGATGTATGGGAAGTAGTCCCTAGACCTTAGAACAAATCGGTTGTAGGATCAAGGTGGATATACAAGATCAAGTATGTTGCGGATGGCAACATAGAGAAATTCAAATCCAGGTTTGTGGCTAAGTGATATGCACAGAAGGAAGGGATCGATTATGAAGAAACCCTCGACCCTGTAGCTCGGTATACTTCGATCAGATCTGTCATCTCTCTGTAGCGCAGATGGGATGGGAAATTCACCAGATGGATCTCAACTTTCAAGACAGCGTTCCTGAATGGGGTGATATAAGAGGAACTATCTATAGAACAGCCAGAGGGCTTTGAGAAGCATGAGCAGAAGAATCATGTGCGCAAGGTTAAAAAAGCCTTGTACAGACTGAAGCAAGCCCCTAAAGCATGGTATGGGCGAATTGATAGCTACCTGCAGAAGATGGGATTTGTCAAGAGTGATGCAGATCCCAATCTCTACCATCTAAGAGAAGGGGATGAGCCGCTAATTCTGGTGTTATATGTAGATGATCTGTTCTTGACTGCATCATCTAAGCTCATCAAAGACTGTAAGGAAAATATGGCTACAAAACTCGACATGAAGGATCTAGGGCAGATGCACTATTTTCTTGGTTTGGAGGTTTGACAGCAAAAGGGAGAAATCTTCCTTGGGCAAGGAAGATATACTACAGAGATCCTGAAGAGATTTCAGATGGAGAACTGTAGACCCATGGCTATGCCAATGATCACAAACTGGAAGAAGATCGACATGTCCAAGGATGATGATGCTGACCCTACCTTGTATAGGCAGCTCATAGGATCATTGATATATCTGGTCAACACTAGACCAAATATATGTTATGCTGTGAATACCCTCAGTCAGTTCCAGGGAAAATTTTAGGGGCTAATATTTGCAGGTGGAATAATTTTCCATATTTTTTCCAAAAAAATTATTTGCCAATTTCCATTTTACTAAGAACGATTCACCCAAATTTTATAGTATAAAATTTTTATAGTCTATATGAAATTATTAGAAATTTGAATATTTTTACAAACATATCACCAAACATTTCGTAATTTTCATATTAGGTACTAATAAGATTCGCCTAGGTTTCTAAACCTTAAAATAATTTTCCACCCTTAAAATTTTCCCTGGTAAGTTCATGGTAGAACCAAGGAGGGCTCACTGGGCATCAGCCAAACATGTTGAGTTTGGGTTGAAGTACACCAAGAGAAATGAAATCTAGTTGAGTGGGTTCACTGACGCAGACTGGGCTAGAAGCGCAATAGATCAAAAAAGTCCCAGTGGGTACTGTTTCAGTATCGAATCAAGAATGACTTCCTGTTGCAGTAGGAAACAGAAATTCGTGGCACTGAAGGGAGAAATCTTTCTTGGGCAAGGAAGATATACTACAGAGATCCTGAAGAGATTTTAGATGGAGGACTGTAGACCCATGGCTATGCCAATGATCACAAACTGGAAGAAGATCAACATGTCCGAGGATGATGATGGTGACCCTACCTTGTATAGGCAGCTCATAGGATCATTGATATATCTGGTCAACACTAGACTAGATATTTGTTATGCCGTGAATACCCTCAGTCAGTTCATGTTAGAACCAAGGAGGGCTCACTGGGAAGTAGCCAAACATGTTCTCAGATACTTGAAGGGGAAAGTTGACTTTGGGTTGAAGTACACCAAGGGCAATGAAATCTAGTTGACTGGGTTCACTAACACAAATAGGGCTAAAAGCCCAGTAGATTGAAAAGGTACCAGTGGGTACTGTTTCAGATTAGGAATGACTTCTTGGTGCAGTAAGAAACAGAAAACTGTGGCACTGATCTCAGTCGAGACTAAATATATGGCATCTAGCACAGCTTCATGTGAGGCCATATGGCTTTGTAAGCTGCTCATGAACTTGCTCAAGAAGAGGATGGAACCGACCAGAATTTTGTAAGATAATCAGAGTTGCATCAAGCCCTCTAAGAATCCTATGTTTCATGATCGGTCAAAGCACATTGACATTAGGTGCCACTTCATCAGAGACTGTCCAACAAGGAGTTGTACAGTTGAAGTACATTCCTACAGGGGAACAGGTGGCAGATATCCTCACAAAAGCTCTAGGTAAGATTAAGTTTACTTACTTCAGGGAAAAGATGGGAATGGTCAAGAACCCATTCCAATAGAGGAATGGGGCGACTTGAGATTCAGAGGGTGCTGCAGTACAGATGAGGCAGTGGCAGAGATGATGTCACAGGCAGCAGTACAGAAACCAGTAGCACAAAGATGAGGAGCAGCAGCCAGGACATTAGCAGTGCAGTGGAGGCTTCAGGTTAGAGCAAATGCAGTTGGTATTTTGCTTGAACACTTTCCTCACTAAGAGGGAGTGCTGATTTTGTAGCATTGGAAAGTGTTCAAAGTCTCATATTTGGGAGCAGGCTTGGACATTAGTATTCCAGAGAACCCAGAAACCGTTTGTGGAAATTCCACTCGATTCATGCTTTATTAAAATAATTAATTATTTTAAAGTGATCTCTAAGCCTAAACTTAGGGAAATTAAATAATTAAAGGGTATTAATGAAGATCAAGAGTGTGAATCTTCTAGAAAATGAAGATCAAGTCATGTTTTAATCTCAGCCATTGATTAGAGATCTAATATGGGTCGTTGATTTATCAACGAGAAGATTATAAGAGAAGGCTTGAGGGTCATTTGGAAAGCAAGTTGGGCACACACTTAGTACCCGAAGGAAATCGATTCTGAATGAATAGAATTTGATTTCAGAGGGAGAGGTTGTAGAGGCAGAGTTGCAGAGGCACAAGGAGGAAGGGGAAGTCAGCAAAAGGAAGAATAAGGCAGGAGGAGGACGCAGAGGGGACAACGTTGAGCAGCAGCAGTGGTCCTCCACTTAGAGTGACGCAGTCCAGCGCAGTGACTGCACAGAAGACCACGCAGAGTGACACAATGGGAGAAAGGGTGCCTCCCGTGGGTCAGAAATTCTTCCAAAGGTTCGGAAAAATTATCTCAGGTGTATTTTAGACATCTGCTCATCAAATTTCTATAAATGATTTCCATTGTTGAAGAATTATACAAACCCTCATCTGTTGCACTGGTTTTCTCGCATCGGGATTTTCTGGGGACAATTGTCCAAAACTAACTATGTTCATGTGATTGTTTCTATTGTGTTATATGAGTTCTATTTGATTTTGTGCTTATGATGAAGTGAATATTGCAGTTGTGTTTATTTCAAAATTTACTGGAAATATCTGTAAATAACTTAACTTAAATAAGTAGGCAAAATAAATCAATCACTGCAGTAGTATTTCAGCTTGAAAATTTCACAGATACGACAGTGATGGCAGAACCTCTATTTGACAATGATGTATATCGTGCTCTCAAGACAATATGATATGGTATGTTGTTGAACTAGCCTTAGGTGGCCTAATGTAATTGATTATGATGTCTCATGATATTTGTACCTTTGCATCTTAGCTGAAATTTGATGAACATCTAATAGAAGAAGAATCTGGTTTGGTTTTCCCTCTTGTGGGGTTTTGCCCTGGGCTCTAACCTAAATCTCGGTGTTTCTATTATGGATGCTTTTCTTCTATTGTTCTTCATTGTTCCGTTGTATTGATGATGTTATTGTTCTCGCTACATAATTGCTAATAATGATAAAATGATGGTGAATGTAATATGTTGAAAAGTTTATAAATGCAATTATCTACAGCAGAGAACAACATAGCCCTAAAAATTAACTCCTTGAGTATTATACAATTATGACAACTAGGTTTGGATAAACTAGCCCTAATTTGACCTAGATCTCTCTCGAAATATTCAAATCTTGCCTAGCATTGCCACATCATCACTTGTTTTCCATGTCATGTTGCGGGGAAGCTTCTCCCCCCCTCCCCCCGATCCCACTCCCAAAACGCGCTCTTTTCGAGAGCGAACGCTTCCCCCATTAAAAAACGTTTCTGAAGCGTTTTTTTAATGCGGGAAGCGGTCAGGGAGGGTTCGCTCCCGAATGCTCCCCGGCGCGTAAAAAAAAATTTGACTTCAAATTTCGATTTTTTTTTGGGAGGGAGGGAGGGGGGGTTGGGTAAATAAAAGCCCACCCTCTTCATTTTGTTTTTATTGTTTTAGTTTGAGAGTGAGAGCAAGAGGAGCAAGAGCTTGAGAGTTGGAGAGCGATTTTGAGAGAATGAGAGCTTGAGAGTTTGGAGAGCGAAAGTGCTAAGGAGAGAGCAAGGAGCAAGTTGCAAGAGAGCAAGTTTGCAAGAGGAGGATTGCAAGAAAGAGGTAGGTCTTCTAATCTAGTTTTTTATTTTCTAGGAATTGTTTTTTAAGTTATTCAAAAATGAAAACTTGATTTTTTTTTCTCAATGTTGCATTCTAGTGTGTTGAAAAGTGAAAAATTGAATTGTTTTTTTCCTATGTTGCATTTCCTGTTCCCATTTGGCATTCCTCCATTTTTTTGCAGGCTAGAAACTTGAAACTTGAAACCTGAAACATAATGGCTATATGGCTAGGGATTTTTTTCATGTTGGTTCCTTTCTTTGTAATAATGGTGTTGGAGACTAGAAGAAAGAGGCCCATTAGAGAAGAGGTGGATGAAGAAGTGGGTTATACTGGATTTGATGAAAATCCTGAAGAGGAGGAGGAGTAAGCTGAGGAGGAAGGGCAGAGTGGAGAACATGAGGCCACAGATACCCCAACTAGACAAGACCAAAGTCAAACACCTTTGTAGAAATATGTTCAGAGCCAGGAAGGAGGGAAAGGTGGTGGAACCACTAAATTTCTTTGCCCCCATTGCAATAAAGAATACACAGGTTCATACACCCGTGCCAGAAGGCACCTTTGTGGGAAAATGCCAGGGGATGGAGACAAAAATCTAGGAAACAAAATTTGTGTAAGTGTGCCAGCAACAGAGAGAGAGAAATATAGAAAGGAACAGGAGGCTGGCCTACAGAGATCTAAAAGATTTAGGGGTTTCATTGATTCTTATACACCATCAGGTCCATCACATCATGGAAAAAGAAGTCCACCAACTTCCACCCATGGCAGTGGATATGGAGGCACACCTGGACCAAACATCTCCTTAAGGTGTAGAACCATATCCGATTTCCTTGACGAAGTGTGTAGGAATGATGTGGATTCAAAAATTTTATGGTTTCTATATGCATGTGGGGTCCCATTCAATGTTCTTCGCTCACCCTATTGGCATGAAATGGTTTCTGCCATTAATGATGCCCCCAAAGGATACATGAGCCCTGGGTATGACAAGGCCAGAACCATGGGACTTGATCATTAAAGAGCTAAAATAAACAATTCTTTGGCTAGAATGACAAATTCTTGGAATGAGCATGGGGTGTCTATTGTATCTGATGGATGGACCAATGTAAAAGGAAAGCCATTGATAAGTGTTCTGGTTGTGTCGGTTAGTGGTGCAATATTCCTTTCAGCATATGATATTCAGACAAATTCAAGATCGGCATTAACATTGTACAACCATTACTTGAAATAATTGAAAATACTGGGCCATACAATGTCATCCAAGTCATCACTGATAATGCTGCTAACTGTTAGGCAGCAGGAGCAATTATTGAGGATAAATACCCCAACATATTTTGGTCTGGGTGTTTGGTTCACACAATGAACCTTTTGATGCATGATATCATTAAAAACAAACAACCTCAATTCAAATGGCTTGGTTATTTGTACAAGAGAATTAAAAAAATGATAATATTTATTACAAATCATAGTAATACCCATGGGTTTTTCCGTACTCACTCCAAATTGGAGTTGTTGAAGATTACAAAGACTATTCTTGCTAGCCATTACCTCACCTTCAAGCGCCTTTTGAAGGTAAGAGAGTCATTGGCTGCAATGGTATCAAGCCCACACTGGCAGGTATTAAAGGACAGGGCAGCAACAATAGTTGACAAGCAAGGTTTTGAACATGTGGAGGAGACCGCCCTTGACCCTTTGTTCTGGGCACGTGTGAAGGAAATTTTGAATTTCACCAAGCCCATTTATCACATGATCCTTTTATCAGATACAAATAACCAGTGATTGGGGAGGTTTATGAGCAGATGGATAGCATGTTGGGCCAAATTAAATATGTTGTTAAGGATAATGATCTCAAATTGTATGCAATGATTCACGACTGTGTGTGTGCACGGTGGAATAAACTCAATGTTCCACTACATGCCTTGGCATATATCCTTATGCCAAAATACCACTCTCCATCTTGGTTGGGCCAACCTGCACATGGAGGTGGGGTTAGGATCAAACCTCACACAGATACAGAGGTACAAGAGGGGTACATGAAGGCATTAGACAAGTTGGTCCCCAACAGGGAGGAGTGTGCTAGATTGCGCCTTGAATTAGGCAGATACTTCAGTTGCACTAGTAACTTTGGTTCATTCCATGCAATGGAAGACAGAGACAGATTTGATGCTCTCACATGGTGGGAAGCATATGGCAGCATGGGACTTTTGCCAAAGTCGGCAAAAAAAGTTGTCTCACAAGTTGTGAATACTTCTTCTACAGAGAGGTGTTGGAGCACCTACAGCTATACATAATGTGAAAAGAAATAGGCTGAATGAAAACTGAGCTAAAAGCTTGGTTTATGTGCATTACAACTTGAGGTTGTTAAGTCATTACTGTGATCGGGCATATGAGGATCAATCATATAAAGTCTGGGACAACAACCTAGAGGATGATAATCTGGAGGACGGCATTGTACATATGGAAGAATTGAAAGCAAAACTTTTGAGGGATGATGATGAAGCATCAGCAGCCATGCCACCACCACACAAAGGGCCAATCCCACCATCTAGTAGCAGTGTGGGTGCATGTGCCAGTGCTCGATATCCAACTATTGTTCCTTTGCAAATTCAGCCTCCATCTACATCCTCACATTGCCCTCGGCCTTCTAGTCATGGTCGTGGACGTGGTACTCCTAAGAGTATTAGAAGACCACCATTGCCTCGTGGTTCTCACAAATTAGACATTTCTCGTGGGCATGGCAAGGGGGCAGCCAATAGATAAAATAGATTTGTTGTTTACTAGTCTTTTCTATTTTATGGTAGATTTTATCTTTTATAACTGTTGAACAGTTGAAACTGGACTCTTTCATATTTAATGACAATTTAAGTTTGAAGTTTGCATTTGAAAGGTGAAACTTTGAAGTTGGCATTTATAAGTTTATAAGTCATTATGAATTATGAACATGATGCTTCATGAAAGTTATATGGTGATCAATGAATCAATGATGATAAATGTTATATATTGAATTTTGAAATCAATGAATCAATGATGATAAATGTTATATATTGAAATTTGAAATCAATGAATCAATGATGATAATGTTATATATCAATGATGATAAATGTTATATATTGAATTTTGAAATCAATGAATCAATGATGATAAATAAATTATGATATATATCAATGATGATAAATGTTATATATTGAAATTTGAAATCAATGATGATAAATGTTATCTATTGAATTTTGAAAGCTTGAAATCTTCAGATTGATGATTCACGAGGCTCAAGAGTCAATATGTTGTATGTTTCCAACTTGTGGGCGTGGTTGATGAAGATTATAACTTCTAGATGATTGATGTTATATGATTCAATCTATGTTTTTATGTTTTTTATGTCTAATTCATCATTCTACATGCTTTTGTTGACATATATGCATCAAAATATAAAAAATATAAAAATATATATATATTTAAAAAAAATGTTCCCCGAAACGCTCTGGACCGGGAGCTTTTGAAAATGGCGCTCCTGCTCCCACTCCCCGCTCCCAAGCAACCATGTGTGCAAGTCTCATAACAATTGAGGAATGTTCAGAATATGACACATGGGTATTGTTCCTGTCATCTTGCTAATTATTTTTGACCTAATGCATGCATGCTTCTACCCAATGCTACCCCTGTTTTACCACTTGGAAACCTGCTTGACCTGTTTACCAATTTTGACCAAACTACAACTATCCACTGCCACATCTGATTTTTAACATGGCATGGACCCTTTTCATTAAATTGAACAGTCAAAGACCAAGTCGACTTTCTGACCATCGAGACCACTTTGCATTGTGAATAGTGAACTGCCTTAGGAACGTGAAAAGTTGTCAAATGAAACTGCCATGCATGAGAAATGTCTAGGAATACTTCACAAAAGCCAAGGCCACCTACAAAATTGATAGACTCTAACCATGTGGTAAAGACATAGGTTCCATTTTTAACTCCTACTTAATGGCTAGTTGGACTCTTCAAAATAATATTTTTACTAGTCATCCACAAATTGGAGACTTAGTATTTTTTTCATAAATATTAAATTACAATTCTTATTTGCCCACTAAGGGGTTGACTTGGCACAAATTTCCCAATTTGGTCCAAAATTCCTTTGTTAATGCTCTAGTATTGTCAACCATGAATAAGTGTACACAATAGTAGCTCAAGGTTCCATTAGTTGCCCTTGGAAGAATTCGAATTGGAGCCTTCAAGAATACAACTTGACCTGGGAGCTTGACTTGGTTAATTGGAGGACTTTTATCTTCTAAAGGCTACTTTCATGATCGGATGATCCATTACCCAATCACTTGCTCCATGAGGACCCCAACGACTAGTTAAACCTTCTAACAAATACTTGACTTGTCCAACAGCTAGTTTGAATCAAATTTCTCCCTTTACTAACTCAATTTGGTCACTTAGAACTTGGTTCTCAAATGTCCTTAAGTATTGAACAATTCCAGCACTTGGGTTTGGCTAAACTAGCCATGCTCTAAACTAGGTCTCTCTCGAAATCTTCAAATCTTGCCTAGCATCGCCACATCATCACCTACTCTGCCTTATCATCTGCCACGTGTACAAGTCCCATAACACCTTGAGCAATCTTCAAAATCTGACATGGGTATTGTTCCTCTCATTCTGCTAATCATTTTCACATATCACATGCATGATTTACCCAATGTTGCCCTTGTTTTGCCACTTGGAAACATGCTCGACCTATTGACCAATTTTGACCAAACTATAACTAGCCACTGCCGCATCTGATTGGAAAACTCGAACATGGCATGGAATGCTCTTATCAAACTAAACAATCAGAGAACAAGTTGAATTTTCGACCACCAGGAACACTTTGCATTGGGAACCATGAACTGCCTTGGGAACATGAAAAGTTGCCAAATGAGATTGCCATGCATGAGAGTTATCTCAGGAATACTGCACCAAAGCCAAGGCCACCTGCAAAGTCAATAGAATCTATTGGAATTTAGTTGTCATTGATGTCAACCCAAGCAACAGACAGATAAACCCGCAGTTGTTGAGGTAAATGATTGTGAAGGCCAATGTTTTTGCAAGCGAGACCACCATCAGTTGATAGAGCTCATCATGCCAATTCCAACGGTAGGTGGCATGTCACACAACCCCTCGTGATTGGGAGATATGCCTTGTCAAAATTGGAGCCTCTAATGTGTGGTTATAGTCCCCAAATTGAGATGCTAATGGCAGCTTGAAGATTGGTCAAAATTGGGCTTATTGATTGATTAAAGATGGCATTAATATTAAAAAGTATCTTGGATCATTTTTGTGGGTCATGAGCTGCCCTAGATGGTCCACCTTTAAGTAAAGAAAATCCTCATTGAATCGGCCTCAAAGGGTGATTAAGGTCGGCCCCTTCACAAAATTAAATTTTATGATTTCAAATTTTGATTAGTCTGGTCGAATCAATGTTTAAAGGGTAGGTCGACCCCCTATCTAGCCCCCCTTGCTAAAGTATATATAGGACATTTGTTTCTCCTTGAATGTATCAATGAACTTATCATTTTTTTAAGAAAATTCGTCTAAAATTTTATGAGGTCAAGATTGTCACACCTATCTAACGAGGAGGCCGAGATATCAAGGGTTATTGGGCTCAATTGTTTTATCAATTTTTGATGGCTATTCATTGTGACACAGACATAATTTGCGGCCTGTTCTGAGGTACTTTTGGCTTTCCTAACGCACAACCTGAGGCCTATTTCGCATATGTTCTAACTTCTAAGGCTTATTCACATTATTTCTGAAGCTTCAATTCAGCTTCTCTTAGGAAAAATTTTGGGCATCTGAGGCAGGATGTCTGAGGCCTATTTTGGCCTTCCCGAGGTCAGCCCTGTGGACTTTTGCCACATTGTTCTAAGGCCGAATTTCGACCCTCCTAAGGCTATTTCGCAACTTCTGAGGTGGTTTAAAGGCAAGTTTTGAGGCCTATCTTTCAGACAGTTCTAAGGATACCTTCGCACTAATTTTGAGGCTTATTGTTCAGCCTTCCGGAGGTCTGTTTAAGACTATTTCATAGCAAATTCTGAGGCATGCTTCAAGGCATTTCTGTCTGCTAGACCACATGGAAAGACTGTGTTCTTGGCTTGATAATACTGCAGAAGAAGGCCCATAATTAGGGCCTGTTTGAATCCACAGGTTGTTGGAATTTCGGGCTTATGTTTGTACAAATCAGCACCAAAATCAAACTAGGCTTGGCTGCAGAAGAAAGTTGTTATGCCTAAACCTTAAGAAGCAGAGATTTTACTTATTTAAGTCATCTCAAGGATTGATCCAATCTGAAGTTGTTCTAAAACATCTTATCATGAAATTTGAGACCTGAGCAAGGATACAGTGATAGTCTAGAGGGCAAAACCGAGTTTGTTTTTAAGGGAAGTTTAAAGACCTAGCTGATGTGGTGTGACAGAGGAGAAGCTTGAGGTTGTTATCCACAAAGTACTCACTGACAGAATTCATGTATCAAGTCAATGTTATTTGTGTAATTATGCTGCAAAAATACTTTGTCTAGAACGAAGAAGCTTGATAATGAGAATGTAAAGTGCATTGGAGTCTATATGATCAAACAACATGTACAGTTTAGTAATATGATATGATCTGGCACATTGTATCGCTTAAATTGACTCTAATACAATGCAATCAGATTCTGAGATATAAATTCATGTGGTTGGTCTGCATTCAAGCTTGAATTCATTTGGCAGAAGACCAATCTGAGCAGATACACTTTTGCATTAGTGCAGCATGTTCTTCCTTGGTAGTGTTTGTTTTGTTTGCAAACTATAGTATTGAATACAAAACAGTGCAATTAGAAGCTTTTGAATACACATGTGCAGAGGTTGTGTGACTGACTATAGACAGAGTACACTTTAGATAACGACTGTAATTATACCTGTGTGATGGGCAGAGTGAGTGGCAGGAATGGTGGATTGTCGATGCTAGATACTAAGTGTGTGTAAGAGTAATGAAAATATATTAATATTGCAAGTGAAAGCTTGTGTGAGAGCACTATTGCTAATCTTACCTCTTGTCAGAGTTATGATAGTGTTGTCTTGAGAGTATGTTGTTGCTAATTGCCAGAGCTACTCTATTGTATAACTAAGTGGATAGAGTTTATGATGTTGCTCCTAGCTAGCATTTGATCTCATTTTTTAGCAGTGAGAGAATGAGTTGACAGTAACATGTATTGTAGATTCTTGATGAGCAAAGGATTGTAACATAGAGAGGTTTGGGTATTAAACCATTAACAGCAGTGTCATGACAGTGTACCAGTAATTTTCTATTGGACAGAAGCAGAGGCTTGCATTGCAGAGAGGTATTTGGTCTGGTGTTATTGATATGCAGAGCGGTATTTGATGTTGTTATGATTGAGCATAGAGAGATATGTGGATCCAGTATGAAAATCGATGAAATATGGTCCACTGTGGTGAATTGAAGGTCGAAGCCTTCAGGGAAAGTAGTGGCTCGCTGAGTACAGTGGCAGGGTGGCGCAAGGCGGGGACTAAGTCTCCTTCAGGTTGGAGCCTGAAAACATTTTAGGGTGGCAAGGATTGGAGTCTCCTTGAAGTTGGAGCCTGAAAACACTTCAAGGTGGTGCTAGGGCAAGTTGGTGCATGTGAAGAGCATTGGAGCATCGTTTTAGTTGGAGCTGATAAAGCCAGGGTGTTGGAGCATTCTTTCAGTTGGAGCTGATTAAACTAGGGTCTTGGAGCCTCCTTCGAGTTGGAGTTGGTAAATCAGGGTGTTGGAGCATCCTTTCAGTTGGAGCTAATAAACCAGGGAGTTGGAGCCTCCTTCTAGTTGGAGTTGGTCAACTAGGGTGTTGGCACATCCTTTCAGTTGGAGTTGATGAATCAAGGGGTTGGAGCCTCCTTCCAGTTGTTGTTAGAGAATCTTGGATGTTGTAACAACCCATAATTAAAATATACAACTAATTACATCAATTTCCTATCAATCATTTCATGTCAATCACCACATCTCTAATGCCTCGTATTTAAATAATAATAATAATAATAATAAAGGAAATAATATTAATATAACAATAAATAATAAAGAAAATAAAAGAATCGCAAATAAATAAAAAATAAAGAATACAAGATAATAATAGTAAATAATAATAATAATAAATAATAAACTAAAGTTCTAAATAAATATATATAAAACTAAACTATAAAAATAGTAAGAATAAGTAAGTTAACAAAAGTAAGTAGGAATAAAATAAGCAAAAGTTATAATAATAATAATAATAATAATTAAAAAAAAAGGGATTAAGTAAAACTTAAAACAAAGAAATAAAAGTTGGCATGTTGACACATGGATTGTGTGCATGTGGATCTCTTTCCATTTTTGGAACTGTTTGTTCCATTTAATGGACGAAAAGGGAGATGAGAAGCATTATTCATTCCTTTGGAAGGAGAGTGTTATGAGACAAAGGTTTCCCTGGCAGTAGTAGTTGATTTAGAGATAGGGAGTGGTTAGTTGTAGAAAGATAATGTGCAACTGAGCCTATGGTTGAGTGGAGAGTCGTCCCCGAAACTTTGTTCCTGTCAGCAGGATCTGAGTAGTGTTACAACTCTAGAATCACAAGGTATATCATCACTACAAGTAAGTCTTCTTTGCTTGTGATTTTTGAAAATTCTATGCTAAATAGTTGATTACTTGTGTGTTGATTATTAATCACATAAACTGATGTAATTAGTTGTATATTTTAATTTTGAGTTATTACGGAAGTTGGAGCTTCCTGTTGATGCAATCTTTAAGACATAATAAAAGCATTTGGTGGTTTTCTCTCGGAAAGGTTTCCAACTAAAAAGCTCATGTATTGTCTTTTGATATTGTGCATTGTTAAATGGTGTTTTTAATTGTTTAATGTTTACATGATATGATTAAAATTATTAAAAAGTTCCCAATATTGATTCTCCCCCTGCCGCTCCCCCTCCCCCCCGCTCAATATTGTTGAACATTCCAACAAACTCTAACCATGTAGTAAAGACAAGTGTACTTTGACGCGTGCTGGACTAGCCCATACACCAATGATCACCCTTACAAAAGCAAGCTCCCATAAAACCATGACTCCTCAAGTAAGCTTACCTAAGGCTTCCCAATATTATACTAAACAAGAGGAACCTGAAGTGAAATACAAGGGATAAGCCATGATTTGACCAAGACAACAAAATACAAACACTAGGAACGAGACAAGGGCCTGGGATACCTAATACAAAACCTCACATGTTTGTTGAAATGCTTTGACTTGTGACCTTCAGCGTACAATGGTGGTAATAAATGCTACAAGAGATTTTTATGTACCACTATTGACATGCGAGATAATAGGGCCTTATGGCTGGATAACACTGTTTCATAAATATATTTAATGTCCAAAAAAGCTGACAACAATAGTTGGTGGCAGTGTCTCAAAAGTGTTACAAAAAATGGAAGTGACAAACAATTAAAAATAAAAGAAAAACCCTTTAATTCTTTTGAACTTTGGCAACTGATTTGTTATTTCATCTGAAATTATCAATCCCCATTCTAGTATTTGTCCCATTGCAATGAACTTCTATTTATAGTTTACTTTTTGGTCAATTTTCAAAATTGGAAGTTGGCGGGAATTGACCGCACAACTCGACAGAACTAGTCTACCACATTACTTACAAGCCACCGCAGGTTCGTTGGTATTCAACCAATAGCACCTATATTTAAAATTGTATGGTTATCCAATTGCCCAAAATGGACCAGCGGCAAAATAACGACGCGACCTCTACGACAAAAAACTAACGATTTAATGGTTAACCAATGCACCAACCAACTCACTTTGTATAGCAAGCCAATCAAATTTTATTTGAATTGTAATTGGGGCATAATTCAGAAAAATCTCAATAGTTTGTGGAATCAAAATCGTGACCTAATAGTTTATAAACCAGTGTCCTAACCAATGCACCATGAGGGTCGAAGGTTGAAACGTGATTGCAAAGTTTCAAGACCAGACAGTGCAAACAATGCGAGGGTCAAGACTCAACCTTGCGACCAATTGAACATAACCAAATGTTTTTGCCATCGCACCAATGGTCTGTCGCTTAACAGAATTGTCAACAATAACTATGTTTAAAGTGTTATTTCGTGTGCAACATAGTTGAACCAGGAGCAAAAGGCCAGGGCCAAGTAATGGAAAACTCGAGAATGGAACCCAAGATTTGTTAAACATAATCTCTGCACATTAACCAGTGTACCAAAGGGCAGAAATGTGGTTAGAGAGCTCGATATTATTGCTTTTATGGGGATTATATTCCCTGTGCAAATTAAATAATATTGGCCTTTAACGCCATTTTTGAATAGCGCCAAGATGGAGAAGAGTTGTTAAATGTGTTGTCGCATAGAATGCCTAGGCACTGCGACAACGGCTCAGATCGGGGGTTGTCACCCTGATCCCCAATCTCTTTATTTAAGTTGTCTCCTTATAGTAGACTAAGGGGGGTAGACCCTACGGAAATGGAATGAAGGAGAACTAGATGGGAACCAACCAGTTCGGAAGACAGTTAAATGACCAAATACTTGTAAAAGATCTAGCAAGATTAAAGGATTCGATTGAATTTGAAAAAAAGTTATACCAGTGCCTTATGGAGTCAACTATCCTACTAAGTAAATTACAACCAAGTAATTGATGAGAAACTGTTGCTATGCAATGATAATGCAAGGAAAATGATTTGAAGGAGCAAGATGAAACAAGCTTCGAAGATGATAGGTGATGTTAAAAAACCTAAAGCACTTAGGTTATAAATAATCTGATCTAGCCACTAAGTACTTAAGGGAGAGTGCCAACGATGAAGATGCCAAAATTTACTCAATTAAAAGATCCACAATAGAGCTCTGAAAAATATCGATCACAATTACTTGAAAAGATTTCCCAAACATTAATATTCAATAAACATCCAATAATTCAAGTAAATGAAACAAAAGTTAATTAAACAATAAGTGATTTTAATCGATAGCAAACATTTAAAATCCCATCAAACTCAGCTGAAGCATATGAAAGTAATTAACACTTAAATATCAATAGTTAATCATTAAGAAATACTATGAAATTTAGATGTTAAATAAACATTTCATCAAGTAATTTATGGATTGAACGATATTCTACAATAATGCAAATCCAATAAAATATTATTTTTCTCCTATAGTTAAACTTATGATATTTTCTTCAGCAAGATTTCAGATCTGAATATTAATTGCAGCAGTAATTTAAACCATAGATCAGCAAACAAACGATACTGGCACCAATGCCCAAAAAGACAAAATAATAAAAATTATTGAACTTGAAGAAAAAATCAATTTTTAAGGCTTGATTAAAAGAAACTTCCTATCTGATATTTTTATTTCAGCAGTGAAACAGTGACAGATCAGCGAAATAAAACTGTCAAAATCGCTATCAAATACTTCCAGAAATAGCAAAAATATATTAAAACTTGAAACTTTCAATTTTAAGGCTCTAAGAGAGTTTGATTCAATAATTTTCAAAACTTATAAGTTAAAAACAGCAGTAAATTGATAACAGATCAGCAAACTGAAAATACTGAAAATGATCCCCACAATGTCTAAAAATAATAAATTTTGCCAAAAAGCTAAAAATTCAAATTTTTTGAACCTTATTTAGGATATGCATCAGAAATGTTCAAATCTGATTTTTCACAGTTATGCAGTAATTTCCAGCAAGCTTCAAAGTCAGATCTAGGCAAAATTAAAGATGCCCAAATGGCTAAAAATTCTAAAAATGAAAATTATGCAATTCTAAACAATTTTGACCATATAAAATGTGTTTTTAGGACCTAATTATTTGTGATTTGTTTGTTGTAATAAAATTTGCAGAAAATAAGGGTTTAGAGATCAAAACCTTAGCCCAAGGCTTTGAAGATCCCACCGTTGAAAATTTTTGAAATTTTGGAATAATGTTGCCGCTTGATATTAGATTTTGGAGACCAAAATTCTGCAAAAATAGCCTCAAAAGCCTATATGCCCTCAAGGGTCTAAATCTGACTCAGATCTAAAGATTTTGTTGGTTGATTTTTCAGATCTATTACTGCAAACAAATATTGAGCCTAGATCTTGCCCTCCAGGATCTAGATCTGGCTCAGATCTGAAGATTTCTTTCGCTGATTTTTCAAATCTATTCCTGGAAACAAATATTGAGCCCAGATCTTGCCCTCCAGAGTCTAGATCTGGTCAGATATGAAGATTTCCTTGGCTGATTTTTCAGATCTATTCCTACACAAGTGAAAAAAGAAAAATCCAATCGCCAATATGTACAAAAATAGAGAAAATCCTAAAAACCCAAATGTTAAAAATCAAAATTATGTTACAAAACTTCAGAGCTACACACGTAAATTACAGATCTATACAATATATTTACAGATCTTTGCACAAGAGTGGCAGATCTGTCAGATCTAAGGAGGATAAGTCTAACTTCGCTCCCAGATCTGAAAATCTAAGGCTCTTACTAGTCAGATCTAACTTTAAATTCAATACAAGTTAAGACAAATTTTAATTTAGGCACAAACCCTAAAAAAACCTTGCAAAAAATAGAATTTAAGATAAGCCCGGGGAATTAGATCCGGAGGGCTCTTCAAATCTTATTTCCTTGGGAGTCAGCTGGTCCAGCCGAGGACTTCCCCAAATGCTCAATTATAAATCCAAAATATTTCTGCACACTTAAAGTTAAACTGTTAAATTAATAGAGAAATAAGATAAAAATAAAGCCTTCAAGAGTTAGAGATAGCTACTAACTCAATCCAATTAATATTCCTAGCCTAAATCCATTAACCTAAGCAAGATACCTGTGCAATAGATTACTCTACAAGAGCCATTAATCAACAATTCATTGAAATAATCACCAGCAGAATATAAAGAACAAGTTTACCATAAAATGTTGAAGAGTAACACAACCATCAAAATAAAACCTCAAAAACTTTCTTTGTATTATTCTATAAAATATTGCAAGAGAGCTTCAAGAGCAAGTACACGATCAAGAGATTAGATGAAAAATCAAACTCACACTAACCACTAATTTATAGGATAAAATCTTCGACGGCTAGTTCGGTTGATCCCTGTCAAAGTAATCTTGACCATCGAAAAAGATTTAATCATCTTTTAATTTGGTCCGTCGAAATTATAAATTTTTGAGGAAATTCGAATTTATCATTTAATTCTCTTTTAATTAACTCAAAAATAATATTTTTGAGTTAATTATCTCAAAAATTTGACTTTGACTTAACTACCAAGGCCCAAGGGTCCAAAATTTATCAAAATTCTCAATATTCCCTTGGCCTGGGACCTTTAAAAATTTATTTTTTAAGGACCCACGAATTTTGACTTTGAAGAATTTTAATTTACCTAGGACCTAAAATTAATTAAATTTCTGGCTTAGGATTTTTAATTTAATTTGGCCAGAAAATTTAATTAATTGCCTAATGAGGGGAATAATTATTTTTCCAACCCCCTTTAAATAAAATAAATACATGTTAACACATGAAGGGGGAAAACCCATTCGTGATGAACCCTCAAATAGTTGCCCAATTCTGCGACTCAAAACATGATCTAGTAGACCAAGTAGCTTGTAATAAAATAATCTAGCCAATCAGCTAGGATTATTCCCAAACTACTTTTACAAAGACTCGATAGAAAACACTAGGACTCATTTAATATCTTGACGACAAAATCCACCCTAGCTTTGGGGTGAGGCTGGAGGGAAAAACTCTGTCGATCACTTGTGTCGAGAAACACAAATGAATTAGTGAGACAAAAAACCTCCTAGGATAGAAATCGTCATCAAAATACTAGGCTTACCTAGATTGTTACATACATGATGGTCTTACTTAGATCATTTACACCATCAACATGCAGAATGGATTTACATCGTTTACAAAACTGTCGACTGATGATGAAATCTAAATCGCGTGAACACCTCGAACATGATAAATCCCATTTGAAAAAATGGGGGTGTACTGCTTGTTATCACCCTAGTAATTTCTAAAGATTGTGGGCTTTTGATTTTTAGTTTAAGAAAACGTGGGGTAACCACAAACCTACTTTGGAAATTTAGGATCTAGCCTTCCTAAATTTCAGAAAGGGCTCTCTTTATGATTTAACTTTGTTTTTTGTTTAGTGTTTTAGGCTAGTTATGATGGAACAATTGGTTTTGGTTTTGAAATGTTTGGTGGAAAATAAGATTACTTAAACACAAATTAAAGAGGGATCTACTAGTCCATTGGGCTATGGAGTCAAAGTCTAGCAAGCAGAACAAGAAGGCAAGGCCAAAAGGATGCTAATATATTGAGGGCAAGGTAGATAACCCTCAGATATTTGGATAGATTGTTTTGATTAAATGGTTTGCTTCGGGATAAAGGGCAATGAAGGATCCTTTGATCCGGAAAAAGGAGGAGGAGGCAGTGATCAAACGGGAGTAGGAGCAATTAAGAATTCCTAAATCCAGAAATCAGGAGAAAACATTTAAATGATTAAGTAGTTAAGACAGGGAGTTCTTACACTAGTCCTAAAATAATTCTCCTAATTAATCGTTAAAATTGAACAACATACATGAAATTGTATGTAACTCAGAATGGAAACAACGACAAGATAGATGCACTTTACTCTTCAAATTATCGCATGAATCCTGAATTATGAAGTCCAATTGGCTATTGTCTAGACTGCTGCTTTGAAATCAACACATGTGAGCCTCCAACGTACCAGCAAAATGTCTATAATGTTCTTAGCAATTTTATTCCACCCCAAACACTTCATAAACTGAAGTATTTATACAAATGTTTATTACAAATATCCTAGAGAGATCTAGGAATAACTCTAGGAAATAAAAATATTTTTACACACTAAGAGGGACAACTGCTTAACAACTTTAGCAAGTTGTCCTCTTATCTAGAAAATATAGAGCTACCTTATCTAACAAAAACTGTTTGTTTGAATAGCTGTCCATGCTTGCTGGTATTTTGAAAATATCTTTTGGAAGATAACTTCACTAATACTCTTTGACTTATACTCTTCGACCTTGTACTTCATTTCCGATACTCTTCCACGCTGTTTTTTATCATTTTACTGCTGTAAAAAGGGAAATTACTGCAGTCAAAATCAGTTGACTGTTGCTTTTCTTTCTGATACACTTTGACTCTGCTCTTTCACCCTGATACTCTTTAACCTGATATTTTGACCTCTAACTGTTGTAAAAAGAAACTTTTCAGCAGTAAAAAATCAAAATCAAATACTTTTTTATTTGTTTTCTTCTCAAACTGACTGCTTCATCTGCACTCTCTATCACTGTTTTGCTTTTTTGCAGCTACAACAAATCTGTAAACAGTTGCCATTGTTCAGCACTTGGTATCTTCATACTTTTCAACTTTCTGTAGTTCTCATCTGCATCAGTGTATTTAGCAAAATTTGGCTTAATTACAAACAAATGTTTGATTTCATTCTGAAGGAAGAATAAATCTTCAATGTATTGGAGAACAACTTTCCTTGTTGGAGATCCCTGTGGCAGTTGCTTATTCACATGTTCTTTGGCATGGTCCCTTATCTTTTTATCATATTCCTTTTGATCCATCAATTTATCATTGAAGACATGGATGTCTGGAATACCAGCTTGTCTTAGCATAGTATACTTTGCTAAAAACTTGGTGATGGAAAAATTCATGGCATCACATTTTTATTTCAAGTTATTCATCAGGGTTTTCTTTGTGAGTGCTTTCTTGATTTTCAATATAGTCTTTGTCCTGTCTTATATCTTCAATTCTTCTAGCTTAGTCCTGTTCTTACTGTTTAAGAAGGTAATTAGCTTTAATGCCTGTGCTGGTTTATCTACTAATTCTTCTGTTGTTCTTTGTATTTCAACTTGAGCTACTAAAAGGAGGTCTCTTTGTTCATATATTATCTATATTGATGGCCATTGAAGATGTATAGCCTCAATAATATTGGTCCATAGGTGATTTCTTATATAAGAAATCTGTGTAGTGAAACTCAAATCCTTCTGAAGGCTTTTGACTTGCTCTTCAAGTCTTTTAGCTTTTTGTTCATAATTGTTGGCATTAATCAATGCTGCTTTATTGGATACCTCCATATTCTGGATCTTTTTCTTCAAACTATTAATTTCATTAGTTTTCAATGTCATTTCTTCCATTTCTTTGACAATCTGCCCTGCATCATTAGTCTGTTGCACGTGTGATGTTGAGGATTCTGTTTGGGAGGTAGTAGCTGATTATACTGACACTGCAGTTGCCAGTGGCTCTTTGGGTGCTAACTTTTCTTCCAGTGTAGAAGGAACAGCAGCAGTAATAATAGGTATGACTGTAGGAATAATGGAAGTATCAGTTTCCTTCACAGTTTCTTTTTCTTTCATCAGTATATCCAATTGACTTTCCATATCCTTGATTTGGGCAGTTAGCTTTATGATCAATTGCATCATATCTTCTTTCTCTTTCTGTTCTTGAAGTATCTCCTTGCTCTGTGGGTGCTCACTTTGAGGAAGTTTTAACTGTTTACTTAAAGCAGCAATATCATCATTTTTCTTCTTTATTAATACTTTAGCAGCTTGTACATTTGATGGGTCAACTCCTATTTGTAAAATTAAATCTTCTAAGGCCTTGATCCTAAGATCTTTTGCATATAAAGAGCCTTTGTCAAGTTTCATCTGGTCTTGCAGGTTGATAATAGTATTTTGCAAATTTGTTACACTCATAGTCTTTGTTACCACAGTGGAATATAGCATCTCAGAGCTATGTCTGTGAAATTCTTTCTGATCCAATTCATGCACTTTTTCAGTATCTACTTCAAATTCCATCTTTTTGTAATCAGCCACTGTTTTAGGGGTTGAAGTAGTTGGTTGTAAATAGGACATGATCATCTTACTTAAACAGTAATCTAATGTTGTAAGCAATCTGTCCTAATTTCTTAGCTTCTGCTTGAGAAATTGAGAATAAATCTCACTTTTAATTTCCTCATTTCTTTGTTTAATCTGCTTATATCTATCCTTGATGTCCAAATCTTTTTCTTCTGCTGTTTGAGAAGAAGAAGTTTCCATATTCACCTGTTGCTCAATCATTTGGGTCTCCTTTCCTTTCGATGCTGCTTGTTCTCTTTCAATCTCTGTCAAAGTCTCCTTAATTATTGTAGTGGCTTCATCATTACTGACCTCCGGTTCATCTTCAACCTCAATAAGTTTTTCTTTGCCTATGGGACCAAATCTGAACCTTTTGTTATAGATGAGATTGAACTTAGTATCTTAAGTAGTTTCTGTTGTGTAGGCTCCCTCATCTCTGCTCCTTTTGTTTGAGTGTGGTATCCCTTTTTCCTGTTGGCTGTGTATTTGCAGTTAAATCTACCAATGTATTTTCTTCCCATTCTATCTGATTGGAAAACTTTTCAATATCAGGCTTTGGCTCATGTATAAAAGGAGGCAGCTTATTTTTAACCCTTATACTGTTTAAAAGACCTTGGGGGTCATAATTCCAAAGGAAATTTACTTAAAATTTCAGCTCTGATAATCTTTTTTCTATTTCTTTCTCAGCATCCCTATTATTCACTATGAAAGGGCCAATTTGATTTTTTAGTTTGAACTGGGTCTTCTTTTTAGAAGCCATGAAATGGATAGCATTAACATTCAAAACCTGTCTCAAATACTCTAGAGCAAAGACTCTGATAGTCAAAAACCTAGGTAATTTGTATGGAAGTAGATTGGTTCCAAAGATTCTTAATTCAGTGTGTTTCTCATACAAGTACCAATCTCCCATTTTGCATTCTTCTGACAGTTGTAATATCCTTTTTCATTTCTTCACTTACTCTAGGTTGTTCTGATTTTTGTAGCAAATTCATAGCTGACCTGATAAACAAATCTATGAAATATGTGTAACTGTATTCACTTCCTTCTTTTCTCAACAATGATGTCCAAAAGAAAACTGATAGAGGCTGACCCTCTACATTCATTTTCTGCAATGCTATTGGGAAGTGATTTACTTGTGAGAATAAGAACAAATGAAATAAATAGGAAGAATACCTAAATACCCCTTCAGTGGGTAACTTTGTCAATTGATGATGTATGGAATCAGCAATAAACCTAGCAAAATCAAAGATCACAGCAGGAGGTTGACCAGGAGACAAGGTAGACAAAAACCCAAGGATAGATTCATCAGTAAACTCATTAGTGAAATAGCTCAATATGAAAGACAACATAGAAATTACATGCCTAGAACCTTCTGGAAACTTGGAAGTGGAATAGGGAGGATTCAACTTTGGGATGTCCACATGAGATGGCATAAAGTTCTGAAAATTCATAAATCTTTTAGGGAAATCTAACCCCAAATATAACTGAGTCAATGCTTCAATGGATAAGGGGACTGCCCTAGGGTCAAACTGTAACTGCAGCATTTCATTGATTGACTCTGCGTTGATAGAAAAAAGGATTTCCCTGTCATTATTCACAATTGATCTTTGGTCTGGGACATAATACTTCTGACACAGTCTTGTCAAGTCCTGACTAGGGTGTGTTAATAGGATTACATACTTGGGTAAATTTGTATCCCAGAGAGGCATTTCTTTTTTGTCTAGGAATTTTTCATGACACCAATTATGAACTTCTAATAAGTTAAATTCTACCATTGGGCCTGCAATTTTATAATCTACATCAACCAAGGGAATGACTTCTTCATTAGACACTAGAGGTTGAAGAGGATTAACAGTCATAGTGGTCTTTGCAGTGATAGCAGGAGTAGACTTTAAGGCTTTTGTTGCTTCAATTTTGGGAGGTTTGGATCCTCCAGGCTTAACAGGCTTGGATCCTCCAGCCTTAGGTGTGATTTGTTTTTTTTTCATTTTGAGATAACTATAGCAAGGTTATACAGTTTGCTATAGTTGATTTTTCTTCAACAGAGGGTAATTGAGCAATTTTGTAAGCAAAGATAATGGTAGTGGGCAATTCAGTGCTCAATTAGGAATTTGGGCACAAGCAACAAGTTTTGAGACAGAAAACGCAGGTTTTCTGAATGACTGAGACTGTAAAAAGGGGTTTTGAGGTTTTCTGTAGGTTTTAAAACCTTTCTTAGCCGTGGAATTTGTTTTATAAGGGTGTCTGACTGAGAATGTGGCTTAAAAATGAGGTTTTCAGTAAATAGCAATTTCTGGGAAAAAATTGCGGGGGTTTGCCCTCTTATTTCAAGGTTTTGGACAAACTAGAATGGGCAATTTTACTATTGTATCCCAATTAGTTCGATTGGCGGCTTCAAATTGTGAAATCGCAGGTGAAATTTTGGGAAAATACCTGATTTGCAGGTATTTTGAAAGCCGAAAAGGGTCTCTGCAACTTTGTTGTAAGTCGAAGTTGAGCTCTGGTTTGGTGGTTGGATCCGAGCAGGTGCTTACCAGTCTTGAATCCACAGTGAATAATGCTTTAAATGGGAATTGAAAGATCAAAAACACAGAGGGAAGCTTTGATAACAGTGAGGATACGTATAACCAGTCGAGTGCGACAGAATACACATAAAACGTATAACAAAGGTTTTTAATCTTTATTATAAATCTTTGAAAACTGTAATAAATGTGAATCAAATCTCGGGCAGGAGTGGTTTTTCTTTTGTGAATGCAGAGAACCATAGGTGGGTTTCGCGCTAGGTTTGGGTGGTAAACGGTTTTTCTCAAAAAGAACGTGATCGTATCAGAATGTGACACGTCATAGGAGGCGGTAATGGAAAAACTGATCATTTCACGCTCGTATGGGCGTTTGACAATCGTTTGTTTTGTGGACGCGGAATGAATCGTCCACCATCGAGACATGGGAACATGAGCGAACGGCGAGGATTGCTGGGAAGTTGCAGTCAAAGAAGCATGTGGGACCGGGCGGCTTTATGCGCTGGGCAATGAAATAAAACCTTTATATTACATGAACTTATATCCAAAGTTTTATATCAGAGGGTAATGCTTATATGTGGGGTTTTAAAAGGGTTTGCAAATATATAAAACAAATTTCATATATATGGTAATTAAATGGGAGGGATGCATGTGAGGCGGGTTAGTATAGGATTTGACCTAGGTCAAGTTTATGTATAGCTTGAGGCTATTACATATTGGGGAGAAAACACGGGGAAGGTTAACCATTTAAAGGATTTAAAAGATTAGTTGCATATTGGTAAAACCTTAGGATAAACATGGAATGGGGAATATTTTTGGGCATTTCAACACATAGGGTATGTATGAAAGCGATTTTCTTATTGTTTATTTTATTATATAGTTTTTAAACCTTTTGAATGGTTTAATAAACCATAGGGGGCGGAATATTTATATAATGTTAGTTTTATGCCAAAGGGGGTATAATGGGGGTTTTTTATTTAAACATGTGGATAATTAACTTTGGCAAAAAGCTTATAATAGTGGGTTTTTTTGGGATAATTAAATAAAATGAGCTATATTAATAGGATAAGGTATTTTATAAAGAATTAATAAATAAGTTACAAGTTAATATGACCAAGGACAATGAAAAACACCAAAATATATTTATATGACTAAGTAAAGTGATAATGCGAAAAGCAAAGCTTTATCATTTATACTTTGACCACTTTGACCTAGAATATAATATTTTTGGAGGGTTTTTATGTTTTTATGAATGAAGGAAATTAATCAAAAGGGAATTTTCTTTTTCATTAAGTAAAAAGGTCTTTACTTATGAACTTGAAGTGCAAATGAATGAATATAGGGTAAATGATGATAATTAGGGATTAATATAGGAATTTAACACTTTTAACTTAACAGTCATTAAGCCTTGGGTTCGGTCCCAACAAAAGTCAGAAAAATGCTCTGAGCCTCTTTGACTGAAAGTCTAGAATGTAGAATAACTATAGGGGAGGGGAAATTAGTTATTTTTGCCCGGTGAAAAGTATTTACATGATTCTCCCACTTCTTTCTACCTACCCATCTTTTAATCTAACATTTTTTCTTCCATTTTGCAGGTGCATTTGAGCTAGCAACCTAGAACATTTTATTCTTTTGAAAGCAATAAAAACTATCTAAATCTACCTTATATCATCTGAGGGCTCAGATTAAACTAATAAGCTCCTCTTTATTCTCTACCTATCAATTAATTAGTTAGGATTAAACTGTCTGACTAATCTTTTTTCACTATTCTATAACAATAAAATTTAAACATGACAAGTCAAGATTAAGCAGTTCAACTCATCATAGATTATGGCATTTATTTACACTCTACCATAATCATTAGTAAAAAGTAGTGGCATTTGGACTTGCACACTTTCATGTTTTATTTCTTTTCTTTTGGGGTATATTATTTTTTCTAAGTCCTTTGATCTTTCTTTTAGGACTTTTACCCTCTTTTTGATTTTCTATTTTTTTTATTTTTTACAAAATATGGGAAAACAACTTGCAAAAAGCAAGGTATGTACATATTTACAAGACTATCATAAGTCAATTCCAAACTATGAATCCTATAGTTATAGGACCGTAACACTGCTATGGGGTCGTTGACATAGAGTGGTCAACACACTGTAAAACCCCGCAGGTTACCAACGTACCAGGAAACTGTTTGTGGATAGATTGTGCAAGTCAAGGTAGTTGTGTTCTAAGATGTAGGAGGTGTAGGATTGCAAAGTTGCAAACTAAGGCAGTTGCGACTACTATTCAAGCAAATTGAGAGTAGGAAGAGCCTCAAATCAGCGCCATAATCTTCCTAGAGGTTGTGATAAGATTATGTTGCAGGGTTGAGTTCAATGTTGCAGGAAACGTCCGCCCCCCCCCCCCCCCGGCTCCAAGCCCCGAAACGCGTCTTGTACAGATCCGTACGGGATCCGTAGACCGAAATGCGTTTCGCAAAAAAAATTATGATTCGTGGAAATCCAGATCCGTATAGCCGGATCTGCGTTTCTGTACCGCGGATTGTATGGCGGATCATCGTACGGAAACGCCACGATTTCAGTACGGATCCGGTTTGCGAACTTTAAAAAAGCATTTATTTTTATTTTTATTTTATTTTTGGTGTTAGCTCGGTTAGTTAGTGAGTTAGTCTTGGGTTAGGGATTAGATGAAAAGCTTATAAGCTCTATTCTTCCTCTTATTTGCTCACTTCTGTTTTTGGAGAGCTTGGAGAAGAGAGAAGAAGAGAGCTTGGAGAAGAGAGGAGAAAGAGAGGAGAAGAGAGCTTGGAGAAGACACAGTTGAGGAGAGTTTGGAGGAGTGAAGGAGGAGAAGCTTGGAGGAGTAAAGAAGGGCTTCCATCTACAAAAGCTAAAGAGGTAAATGCAAACCCCAAACTCTCTCATTTTTTTGTCATTATTTTTTGTAATTTCTCTCCTCCCTCTCCTACACTTTCCCATTCTTTCTTCTTGTACATTTATTTGCAGGTTCTCCACCATCTATATTCATACTCAAAGATGATGTTTCTTTGGGTTCTATGTATCATTCCCCTCTTGGTTTTGATGATGGTAAGGGGGAGTAGAAATAGAAGAGGGGAACATGAAGAAGAAGAGGAAAGTGGTCACCATATGAGTGACCCAATGTATGATGAGGAGGAAGGCTTTGAAGAGGAAGGGGATGATGAAAACATTGAATCACAAGATGGGAAAGCTGCATTGACACCCTTGTGGAACTATGTGACCAAACTTTAAGGGGGAAAAGGTGGTGGAAGCTACAAGTTTGTGTGCCCTCATGGTTGTCATGGAGGAAAACAATATAGCAGTTCATATACCCGTGTCAGGAGGCATCTTTGTGGGGTGATGGACAGTGATGAAAAAAAGGGTGTTGTGGGGATAGCAATTTGCCCAAAGGTTTCAGCTGAACAAAGAAGAAAATACATCCAAATAGAGGAGGTTGCACAACAAAAAAATAAAAAACAAAAAACTCAATCTGAATCAAGTGCAACCTCTAGATTTGGTAGCTCATCTGCTCATGGTGTTCTACAAGTTCTGGAGGTAAAAAAAACAATAGCAGATTTCCTTAATGTTGTTGGGAGGGATGATGTGGATGGAAAGATAGTCTGATTTCTTTGTGCTTGCGGTGTACCATTCAATGTGCTTTGCTCTCCCTATTGGCATGAAATAGTAAAGGGCATCAATGAAGCCCCAAAAGGATACAAGTCCCCCAACTATGAGGAAGCTAGAACAGTGTTATCAGAAAGAGAAAAAGGAAAGGTTCAAGCAGCTTTGACACGTTTTACAAATGAGTAGGTGGATAGTGGGGTATCCATTGTATCAGATGGGTGGACAAATATCAGAAACCAACATTTGATAAATGTTCTTGGTGTTTCTGCTACTAGTGCAGTGTTTATTACATGTCATGATTCCTCCTCTGTCAGTGCAACTTCCCAAAACATTGCAGATCTCCTATTGCAATCAATCAGAGATGTTGGTCCTAGCAAAGTGGTTCAAGTGATCAAAGATAATGCAACAAATTGTAAGGGAGCAAGTAAAATTATTAAGCGTACTTATCCACACATATTTTACTCTGGGTGCTTGGTGCACACATTGAACCTTTTGATGCATGATATTGTGAATCATAAAAAATGTGGGTGGATTAATGAGCTTTACAAGAGAGGGAAGAAGCTCATTAAATTTATCATAAGGCATACAAGGGTAAACTACTTCTATGGCACTTACTCCAAGTTGCAGTTGCTTAAACTTGCAAAAACCAAATCTGCAAGTTATTACCTCACCTTTAGGCAGCTAGTGTAGGTGAGACAAGCTCTAACTAATATGGTCACCGCTGAATCATGGGAGGAGATTAACACTGATAGAGATGGTGCTAATGCAGCAAAGGACACTATTCTTGACATGTTATTTTGGTCACAGGTTAAATATGTTTTGCAATTCACCAAACCAATTTATTACATGATCAAGTTTGGGGATTCAGATAAGCCAATAATTGGAGAGGTGTACGAGCAAATGGATAACATGTTGGGGCAGATTAAAGACATTGTTGAGCCTAGAGATACCACCTTGTACAAATATATTCGTGCAGAGGTGGTAAAATGATGGGATATGCTAAATATTCCATTGCATGCATTAGCATATGTATTGACACCTAAATATTACAGTCCATCATGGCTTTCTGCAACAGCACCTGGGGGGGCGAGCAGGAGAAAACCACACCTAGATCCAGAGGTCCTACAAAAATATATGCTTGCACTGGATAAATTAGTCCCTGATGAGGATGAGGCACACTTGGTACGGAAACAGTTGAGCAGCTATACACTTTCCACTGGTCCATTTGGGAGCATGCATGCTATTAGAGATCGAGAGAGTTTTTCTTCTATTGAGTGGTGGAACATGCATGGTGGTGCTACTCCACTTCTACAGACTTTGGCATTGCGAGTGCTATCACAGGTGGTAAACACTTCTTCTGTAGAGAGGTGTTGGAGCTCTTATTGTTTCATCCACAGTGTTAAAAGGAACAGGTTGAGTTTAGACCGGGCAGAGAGCTTGGTTTATGTTCATTACAACTTGAGATTGTTGTCCCATTACTATGATGATGCAAAGAGCAACAAAGACCTTAAGGTTTGGGACAAGTATCTAGAGGAGACCAAGTTGGAGGATGGAGTGTTGCGATTAGAGCAATTAGATGATGCTCTTATCCATGATGATGATGATCGAGTTGACATGCCACCCCCCACTGGTCCCTTGGTTTCTAGGTCCCATGGTTCAACACCAACAGCAAGGGCCCCGTCTTCATCAGTTACAGTGCCATTGCCACAGCTTCCACAACCACCATCTTCTTCATTGCCACCATGTGGAGGCGCACCGTCACGTACTCTTCGTGGTGGAAGGAGGAGAGATGAGTAGATATTTTCAGTGTTCACAGTGCACACTTTACTGCTTTTGTCATAGATTATCATTAGACTTGTAGGCTTGTTGTGAATTTGAACTTTTTTGTCTTGGTGGTGGCCAAGTGGCCTATTTTGTAAACATTATTATTTGAATTTTGGACATGACTAATGTTGACAGTTGCTCACTTATAATATGTTTTATGTTTTATAATATGGTTAAATATTTTATGTTTATCATTTATGTTTTATAGAATGCTTAATTTTTAAATGTTTTATATTTTAAAATTTATAGTATGCTTAAATGTTTTAAACTTTTATCATACTTAAATGTTTTATGTTTATCATTTATGTTTTATAGTATGCTTAAATGTGTTATGTTTTATAGTATGCTTAAATGTTTTATCATGCTTAATTATTTGATGTATGTTTGTAATTGCTAGGATCTAGAATCTAGATTGTAGATTTATGATGCTCGAATAATTAATTATTGATGTACAATGGAATCATGGATGTCATATCTATCTTGATTTATGTAAGAATATGCATGTTTTCATGTCTTCTACAACTAATATGATATTTGGGATTGTTGTTTTGAATATAAATGCAAAAAAATATAAATATATATATATATATACACACTAGACACTTCTGAAACACTTCACTTCCTAAATTTTTGGAAAATGACGCTTTCGCGTCCCCGCTTCCAAAAAAACGTCCCCGCTTCGTCCTCGCTTCGTGCAACATTGGTTGAGTTCCATAGTGATGCTACATAGCATATGAGATGCTTTGCATTATAATAATGAAACAATTTCTCAATTGAGTGGGCTTGAAGATGTAACCCAAATCGGGTGAACTTTTTTATCAACTTGTGCCTTTATGTCTCTCTTCTTGATGTTCCTTCCCTCTATGCCCTTTTTATTTACTAATTAACTTTTTGAAATAACAATAAGTAGATTCACACTTTAAATAATTGTAAATCAAGTCATAAGGATCATTGAACTCCCGAGTTATGCACCCAAAGAAAGAAACATCATAAAAAAGTAAAAGGCGCACTAAAGGGGTAGAAAAAACAAGGCGAGAAAAGGGGTAACTCATGCCTCCACAATTGGTCCCTCCTTACATTTATAAACTCAAGATGTGGAACCTCCAATTGTTGGTCACATGGCTATGCCATCTTGCCCTGAAGTCATTCCCTCTCCGCAATAACCATCTCTAACAAACACCTACAGATTGATGGGCTAACCTAGGACATGTCACTACCCCTTGGGGGCTTGGAACCACCTAATAGGGTTATTGACCTAATTATCCCTAATGTAAGGAGGTAACTTGCTTACAGGACTTGATCTAGTTATACATTTGAAGGTGAGATTTGTGTGAGGTATTTTTGTGCACCTAACATTAGGTATGGTCCATTATGACGCATTTATCGTTATTATACTTAATGACTATTGATTTCACATGATCTTAACAAGCCTTTGTCAGTTGGTGTTATTACAGTATTAGAGGCCCCTTGAGAGTTGATTTTCATTCCTTACAACAACATTCCAGAGGACATTTTACCCATTCCAGAGAGCAAATATGACTCTGTTAATGCAATGTTTCCCTCAAGAGTAGAGGGTTGGGCTATGAGATGGTTCGACATCGTAATTCAAAATTTAGAGTACCCCCAAATGCTAAAATGCCGAGCCATTAAGGGTTAGTGTTTGATTCATTAATGATGTGCCTAGATGGACGCGGGACGCCACCAGGTTGGCCTTGACACTTTTTTATGGCCATTGCTTGCTCTAGAGCCCAAAAGATGATGGTTACCCATGAGATGACAAGGGAGGGCTTGCACATTACCAATTGACCCCAATTATTGAGAATAGTGGTGCCACATCACCCCATTCTCCATTAGAACTTGGAAGGGTTATGTAGGGAACCTTGGTGATGACATCATCGATTTAGAGGCACTTTGGGGGCATACCCATCGACATTGAGCGATATCTTAGAGTATGGAGCATGCATGACCTATTTGGCATTAAATCTAGTGGAGTTATCAATGTTTTGCTTTCATTATGGCACTGCCCTATCCCACTCATCCAATTACTATCCTCAGGATAATGGTTTAGAAGAGCCAAACAACAAGAACCTAATGGCTATCATCAAAAGAGTAGTTAGTGATAATAAAAGGAGTTGACATAGAAAATTATAACATGCTTATGGGCTGATTGAATCACAAAGAAACAAGCTATGGACAAGAGCCTATTTGAGTTAGCATATGAGGTAGAAGATGTTGCCTATTGGATGATCCCAATGTCCCAATTACTATAACATTTCACATCACATCAAGGAGCAGTTCAAGCAAGAGTGAACCTGCTAGTGGAACTTGAAGAAAATCAACATTAGGCATTTGATCATTTATCAAAGAACCAGGAGAAGATTAAAAGAATATTTGACAAAAAAGCCTGGCAAATGATACTTGGAAAGGGTGATTTGGTCCTAATATGGGACAAAAGGAGGGAGAGGCCAAGGATGCATAAAAAAATTGATAGCTTGTGATTGGGTCCTTTTCGAATTGATGACAAAGCAGGAGAAAATTCTTTCTATCTCAACCACCTGAACAGAGAAAGGTTGCAGTTGCCCGAAAATAGGCAGATTCTCAAGCTTTATATATCTTATGGCATATTCGCAAGTTTTATATATCTTATGGCAATTAGAGACCATTCCACCCACTGAGTTGGTGCGGATTACATTGAATGGTCTTCCCAAGACATGGGAGAGTTTTGTGGATGGGATTGTTGCACGGGAGAACCTTCCCACTTGGGAGAGGTTGTGGGATGATTGCATTCAGAATGAAATCATAAAGAACCATCTTGGGGCAGCCAAACCAGTTGAGGAGGATGACAATGTAGCATTGTTAGCAAGGGGCAAGAAGGGCAAGGGAAAGAAGCAAGCTTCCACAAGTGCAGGTGGGGGCAAAGTCAAAGGTAAAGGTAAGCAGCAAGTGAACAAGGAGAAGGACTTTTCCAAAGTCAAGTGTTGGAATTGTCAGAAGTTAGGACACTATGGAGTTGTGTGTCTAGAGAAGAAGAGGAAGGGAAAGGACAAGACCATGGCAGCATCAGCAGAGATAGAGGACTTCTCGGAGAGCTTTGACCGGGAGTTGGGTTCATTGCTTTTGATTCCACTAGTGCAGGATCATCTGCCACACAGGTTGAGAGGGAGAGTGCACTTCCCTTCACTAGCGAAGCATCTTCAGGTATTTGGTATGTTCACAGTGGGGCTTCTCGTCATATGACAGGAGTCTGTGAGTACTTCTCAGAGCTTTCAGAGAGTGGCACTGATATAGAGGTAGTACTCGGAGACGACAGCATTGTTAGAGCAGTCGGTGTGGGGACATTGACATTTCATAGGGAACCCAAACCTCCCTTGAAAGTGTCGGATGTTCTATATGTGCCAAGGATGAAGAATAACCTTATATCCATCTCAACATTGGAGGACAGAGGGTATGAGGTGTTGTTCAGGAGAGGACAGGTGCTTACATATCCTAGGGGCGCTCTAGCTGATTTAGCTAGAGTGATTGGTGTACGCCATGCCAAGGTGTACAAGTTTTCATTTCAACCCCTTAGGGCATTGCGCAGTAGTACCGACACCAGAGCTAGCAGTTCAGAGTTGTGCGAGATTTGGCATTGCAGGATGGGGCACATGTATCATGGGGCCTTGAGGACATTGCGGGAGATCACTACAGGTGTGCCAAATTTTAGTTCTGATCACATTGATACATGCAAAGGATGTGCTATAGGGAAGTTTGCCAAATCCCCTTTTCCCGGCAGTGAGAGTAGATCGACTGGGATTCTTGATTTGATTCATACTGATGTGAGCGGTCGGATGTCTCATGTTTCCTTGAGTGGATATGAGTACTATTTTTATTCATTGATGATCACTCCAGGAAGACCTAGATTTATTTCTTGAAAACCAAGAGTGAGGTCTTCAAGCTGTTTCAGGAGTTCAGAGCTCTTGTGGAGACTCAGACAGGTCGGAAAATCAAGTCCCTCAAGTCGGACAATGGAGGGGAGTACACCCTTGGTGAGTTTGTTGATTATTGTGCAGAGGCAGGCATCAGGAGGGAGTTCACAGTTCCTTAAAACCCCCAACAGAACAGGGTTGTGGAGTGGAAGAACAGATCCATCGTTGGGGTTGCCAAAGCCATGCTACATGATCAGGGGTTACCATTGTTTTTGTGGGGAGCAGCCTGCAACACTGTTGTGTACTTGCAGAACAGGAGTCCACATCGTGCCTTGGGGCATGTGACTCCAGAGGAGGCTTTTTCTGGGAGGAAGCCTGATGTTGGTAATTTCCATATCTTTGGGTGTATTGCATACTCCTATGTACCCAAGTAGAAGAGGACCAAGCTAGAGCCCACTGCAGAGAAGGGCATCTTCATGGGCTACAGTGAGACCTTGAAAGCCTTTCGGATTTACATTCCTCCACGGAGGAGAGTTGTTGTCAGGCGGGATGTGAAGTTCGAGGAGGACAGGGCTTTCAGGAGGTCACGGGAGTTAGAGTATCTAGATTCACCACACCCTCAGGAGTAGTTGAGTCAGTCACAAGGATCTAGTGGATAGGGATTAGGAGGTACAACGATTACGATGTCAGGTCCATCAATGAGCAGTGGCTTGCAGAGTCAAAGGGGTGGTGCTTCGGGAAGCATGTAGAGCAGTTTGCAGAGAAGTTCACTAGGTAGTCCATTGATGGACAGTTCACACAGTACTTGAGCATCTACAGGCACAGGTTCAGGCATGAGGTCGGCTGGCAGGACTTCAAGAGTTCAAGCTTCTGATGAGGATGAGGATTCTTTCACTCCGGTGGGAGAAGTGTGCTCAGGGAAGAGGAAGCCCAAGTGGCTTCAGGACACCTTGAGAGAGGCCACATCTGTTGCTGGGCCGAAGAGGCAAGTTAGAGAGAGTAGACCACCTGAGCAGTTCTGTAGCTATATGGCATTGGTTGCTAGCATCGTTGACTCCAAGCCTTCTAGCTATGAGGAGGCAGCTAGCCAGCAGGTCTGGAGAGAGGCCATGCAAGAGGAGTATTCTTCTATCATGAAGAATGATGATTGGGAGGTTGTGCCAAGGCCTGAGGGGAAATCAGTGGTTACTTCAAGATGGATTTACGCTGCAGATGGCAGCATCAAGAAGTTCAAGGCTAGATTTGTGGCTAGAGGGTTATCCCAGGTAGAGGGAGTAGACTATGAGGAGACATTCGCTCTCATGGCTCAATATACTTCCATTCGCTCCATTATATCGATATCAGCAGAGATGGGTTGGAAGATCCACCAGATGGATGTGAAGACCATATTTCTCAATGGCTTCATACAGGATGAGGTGTACAATGAGCAGCCACAGGGCTTTGAGGTGCATGGGAAGGAGTCCCATGTATGCAGACTGAAGAAGGCACTTTATGGCCTGAAGCAAGCTCCTAGAGCTTCGTACTCCAGGATTGATACGTACTTGCAGGAGCCTCTCATTCTGGTGATGTATGTGGATGACTTGGTCATTACGGGTGCAGAGAGACTCATAGAGGGCTGCAAGAGAGATCTTGCTTCGGAGTTCGAGATGAAGGACATTGGCTTGATGCATTACTTTTTGGGATTGGAGGTGTGGCAGGATGAGGGGCATTTCTTCCTGGGACAGGGGAAATATATTGTGGACATTCTTAGCAGATTTCACATGGAGGATTGCAAACACATGTCGACACCTATGATCACTAACTGGAAGAAGCTTCATGCTTCTGATTCCGAGTTGGTGGATCCCACATTGTATAGACAATTGATTGGTTCTTTGATTTATTTGGTCAACACTAGACCAGATATATGTTTTGCAGTCAACACGATGAGCGAGTTCATGTGTGAGCCCGGGAGAGTGCACTGGGTTGCTGCAAAACACATTTTGCGTTACTTGCAGGGGACAGTGGATTAAGGTCTGGATTATAGACAGGGAGATGGAGTGAGATTGGCAGGGTACACTGATTCTGATTGGGCAGGTTGTGCTTCTGATAGGAAGAGCACTTCAGGGTGTTGTTTTGGGTTGGGTTCGACAGTTGTGTCGTGGTTCAGCCAGAAGCAACAGTCAGTAGCATTGAGTTCAGTGGAAGTAGAGTACATGGCAGCCAGTTTGGCTAGTTGTGAGGCCATATGGCTTCGCAAGATATTGTTTGGCTTATTTGGTCAAGCATTGAGACCTTAGTGATTTACTTTGATAATCAGAGTTGCATTAAACTCACGGAGAATCTAGTATTTCATGACAGGTCAAAGCATATCGAGATCAAATATCATTTCATCAGAGACTATGTTCAGAAGGGAGTTGTGAAGTTTGAGTATATTCCCATAGATGAGCAGGTAGCCGATATATTCACCAAAGCCTTACCACCGGGCAAGCATGTCTACTTCAGAGACAAGATGGGTGTGGTGAGGAACACTTCCCTCGGTAAGAGGGAGTGTTAAAATTTGGGTACCAGAGGACAAGTGGTTCCCTAAGGCTTTGATCTTTAGCCTAGGGAAAAGTGTCCAAATGTATTTAACTTTTCCTCCTAAAGTGACTTTATAAGTGGTAAAGTCAAATCTAATTTAAAAGTGACTTTATAAGTGATAAAGTTACTAAGTCTAATTTTAAAGTGACATTATTAAAGTCAATGTGAAATTAGAAAGTGAAAAGTGACTATAGGAATAAAAGGCTAAGAGGGTCTTTATTTAAGTGAGGTGAATTGAAAAATAGAAAGTGAGAATTAAATGCACATTTAATCTCAGCCCTAGATCTAAAGCTATCTCAGCCATTCGATTTAGGGATTGCCCAAAAGTCACTTAGGGTTAGGTTAAAGGAGAAAAAGAAGAGAAAAGGTCATTCATACTTTCATGAGCAGATTGAGAGAAGAGGAGAAGAGAGCAAGAAGAAATTTCTGAGTAGAGAAGAGAGAACGAGCAAACAATACCTTGGCACATTTCCCAAGGCAGCTTCATTTCAGCAAATCCGTACAGCAAAGCAGGAGCACGATTTTCGAGGCAAGTTGCACGAAAATCAAGGAAAGGAAGAGAAGCATTTATTGCAGCAGTCTGGCACATATTTCGAGGTCCATACAGTAGTTAAGGAGTCACGAAATTCGAAGTCTGTACAATAGCATAAACAACACTGTTTTCGAGGTCCATACAGTGGTACAGCATCATAGTAATCGAGGTCTGTACAGCATTATTTGGCACTATTTTCGAGGCAACTTTTGGCATGTTTTTCAAGGAAGGTCGTACAGTTGTTCCAACATTGTTTTCTATGTTGTTCGTACAGCATTTAAGGTTGTACCTTCTACTGTAATTTTATGTTTTGCATTTGGCACAAAAATCGAGGTGGAGTACAAGCACAGTTTTCGAGATTAGTAAAAATTATGGTTGCTGGAATTTTTACTGTACATTTCAATTCTCTGTAAAAGCAATATTCAGAAATAAAGAAGAGCTTTCGAACTGGTTTTCCCAAGAGTTGTAGGGGGTTTTTCCAGGGTCATATTGACCAAAAATCAGCGTGTCATTTTTTGTGTGTGGCTGAAATATTTTCTGAGTTTTATTTCTGCATTTTCCAGTACTATGAAATTTCCAAAATTTGTGTTCTCAGAAATATCCATTATTTCCAGCTTGTTGAATGTATGTTTATGGGAATGGGCATTTAACTATATGGGAGTAATAAGGAGAAACTGATAACTGGGGTTCGGCTCAAAATTTCTACACCAGATTTGCCAAAATTCTAATAAAATGACCATTTAAAGCATTTAAAATCAGGTTAATAGAGTTGTCATATGAAATTGTCCTTATCAACTAGAAACCAACATTGGAACAGATTTATAAGAGCTTCACAGCCTTTCATTTACCATCATATATTCGTGGACTTAGACAAGTTAGGGAAACCACGCTAGTGTTGGTACTTTGCCATCCCAAATTGAGGGAAGAAGCTATCTGAGTAGCAGTGGCGAGTCTTCCTAGTTCCACTTAGCATTTCACCTGGTGGAGAATTTGCACCCACCGTGAGAGATTAAGTCGCAATACTCCCAACTTGTTGTTTCCTAAAAATTTGGGCCAAATTTCTAGTCGTTTTGGGCACTCGTACCCACACTCCCACATTCCAAAAACTAATGCAACATAGAGTATTACTGCCAGTACTTACGTTCCGAGCTGCTTTTGCTCCATAAATGGTTCCATGGCCTTAGATTCTAGGACTGCTTCCTTTTCTAGAATCTAACATTCTTGGGGGTTACTTTGATACCCTGAAGCATCACCTCACAGGTCTCTATCCATCCATGTGACATTCTTAGTGACATATTTGGAGACCATTTGTAGGTCACTGATGTAGACACTAGTTCTGTTGTTGAGGTGTACTAGACAAGAGCCTAATCTTTCCCTTCTGGGCAATGTATATCTTAAATGACTGGTTATGTTTTGTACTTTAGATGTTTATATAAATTTTTGGGTTTACTCTCTTACGATTTACTTTATTCTGTAATGAATAAAATAATATAAATAATGATTAATTAGTTAATTAGTAATTAGGTTGAAGAGGCATGTCTAATGGACATAACCTTCCGTGAAGAGGCACCTGCCTAGCTATATAAGCGGGCCTCATTTGTAACAGTCATCAATTCATTCTTCATACTATTTAATATAATATTTATATCCTCAATGGATATTCTGATATTCCAAGTCTTCTGGAGTATTTAACTTGAGAAGGAACTTTTTTCACTTCATTTGGTATCAGAGCAGTTCGACACTCTGGTTGCTTCGCCATTGCGCAGAGCCACGCTCTCCGATCCAAGTCCTTGACCATCAAATTCTTCAGCGTTGTTGTCATTGAAGCGTTTCGCTATAGTCCTGGAGTTTCTCCATATCGCTATTTAGGCCCTTGGCCATTTAAAAAAAAATCGTTATAAAAATTAAAATTAGAAAATATCAAAAAAAAAAGTAAAAAAAAAAAAATTGAAAATTAAAAATAAATTAAAAAAAAAAAAAATCAAATCAACTATTAGCCTCACAGCTTCCAGCCGTCAACCAACCACCAACCTGTTCCACCTGCTGACCTGCGTCCCGACGCCCACACTGTGGTCAATTGTTCAGACAGGAAACCGTGGGACGTCGACCCTCTGTATGCAACCGTAGCTGTGCACGAACACCGCAATACTACCACTCCCATTCCACTATGTTCACCGACCGGCTCCGGTCGCGACTCCCTATTCCAACCCCTATTTCCCAACTTGACCACTCCACGTTGTCACCCAACATCACTTCCGTTGCGTATACGACCATCCAACCGTCATCTATCCTTAATTTTAACCGCCATCACCATCTACCAATTAGCGCACTTGTCGTTGTAGCCTTCTGCAGCACTGATTGATACCACACAGCCGTAGCACTCGCAGCACCCGTCGATCATTTGAAGTTGAGCTAATACAAATATTAACTTGCAAAGGAGGTCGAGCCAACAAAGGGTCGCATCCTTTGAAGAATAGAGGTCATTTGGGGTTAACAAAGATTAAGTATTGAATGCTTCAGTCAATTTAAACGCAATTCCAAATTATTAAAAACCCATTGCCTTTGATAAGAGTTGTGACCCTAGCTTTGAGTAAAGTGGGTGATAACAAAAAGTTAAAGGAAAAAAAAAAGTGGTTTATTAATTTTAAAAGTCAACGATTTTTCAAAAGAGTAATTAAGAGTTAAAAGGAAGGTAACATTATTAAAGAAAAGAAAGAAATTATATATATATATATAAGTTCAAATGCTAAATAAAAAAATAGCTTTATAGAAGAATATTAAATTTTGAAGGTTTATAAAAAAGAAAGAGGAAAGGAAGTTTTAGAAAAAGAAAAAAAAACCATTAAAGTAAAAGAAGAAGAATAAGGAAATAATAATATTTTATTATAAGGATTAAGAAGGGTTATCTTCAAAAATCCTAATTTTATCTTGACACAAGAAAAATGGCATCTAATTCAGAATTGATGGAAGGAATATTTTTAGAGACCTTACCCACCGACGCTAAAGTACTATTTAAATTTAAAGGAACTCTCGCTAGAAAAGATGTCACTATTGTAATAGCACCCACCAAAGATAAAAATTATATAAACCCTAAAATTGCAAACCAGTTGGTGATTCCTGAGTCAAATATAATCAAAAAATTAGACTTTTTTAACAAAAAAAAGCATGACATAAAAAGTCTACAACTTAATATTGGGGATTATACTTTTATCTCTCAATTTATCGTGAAAGCCTTACTTTTTTACAATAGTGACATTGTGTTGGGCTCACCTTGGATGGAAACTCTAGGGTCATTTATCCTAAATACAAAAAAAAAAATTTTGACATTTTCTCACAAAAAGAAGAAAATAACACTACAAAACATCAACTTGAAGCCAAATTCAGTGACGCCTGTAGACATGCAAGAAATTTCAAAAGTAATTTTTCAATAAGGTAAAAATGTGATACAAAATATGCAAAGAGAAGTTGACAAAATCAATGTTGAAAAAAATGAAGTTTCGCGACTAAAAGACCATAGCTTAAAATTACTAACACAAATAAAGAATCTTAAGGATAAGAAGTTGTTGGAAAACAAGGTGCAACAACTTGTCGAAAATGAAGTGTCGAAATCTTCAAATGTAGAAGTTCAAGTCGAAGAAAAAAGGACATTGATTCAATAAATGTCACAACTCAAGAAGAAGACACCCAAGTTGCAGAAAATACAAACTTAGATGTTGCAGTTCAGACAAGGAACATTCTAAGTGAAGGTTCTGTAATCAAATCAATAACATCCTCACCAGAAAAAAATCAAAAAATTACCACACACCTAAGAAGGGAAAGTCAAACTAAAAAAGTTCCCTATCGACATGCAAATCACAGGAGTAGACAACTCGACCAAGCTACGTATTCAAAACAGAAACAACAAGTTGATGTTTCGAAGAATACTAATGTTAGTGCAATCTCAATTCATCCTTCATCCTATATAATAAAATATTTATATCCTCAATGGATATTCTGATATTCCAAGTCTTTTAGAGTATTTAGTTTGAGAAGGAATTTTGCACACTTCATATTCACTACCTATCCTATTTCAGTTTTACTTTAGCAGGAGTTTTTGCCAACAATCCTAATGATGTCTGTGTTACAAATCCAAGTACAGTGCAGTACAAGCAATATTTTCTTATTTTCTAAACTTCAAATAATTATTTGTGAGGTTAGCAGTACTTATATAAAATTATTCTTCCATCAACAAATAATTATACTTCAGAAATTAAACAACAATAGTAAAGAGAAAGTAGAGATCACAATGCACAATAACAGACACCAGAAATTAGGCCCAGGACCAGGGCAAAACCCCACAAGGGGTAAACCCAACCAATTCCTCCCATAGAGAGATCCTTCAATCATACATCAAGACATGGACTATACTGACCCAAGAAGACTTCCACAAGTGCAAAGTTTCCACAACTGAATGTCCACCAAAGATCGCAAAGTAGACATTGATCTTCTCACGAGACTGGAATGTACCCTTCCTTGAGCTCTGACTTCAACCAATAATAGATGTTGGACTGATAAGAGAGAAACATGTCAGATCTCCCACCACAGAGCTCGGATCTGCCACTACAGAACTCGGATCTTTGTCACAGATGTCAAATCTGCCACCACAGAGTTCGGATTTGCCACCACAAAGCTTAGATCTATGTCACAGAGCTCGGATCTATGTCACAGAACTCGGATCTGCCACCACATAGGTCGGATCTATGTCACAGTGTTTGGATCTGCCACCACAAAGCTCAGATCTGACACCGCAGAGTTTGGATCTGCTACCACAGAGCTCGGATTTGCCACCAAAACTCAGCTCTCTGCCACAAACTTTTAGATCGGGCCACCAAAAGTCAGATCTATGCCACAAACTTTTAGCTCAAGCCACTAGAAGTCAAATCTATGCCATAAACTTTTAGACCAAGCCAGCAGAAATCAGATCTAGGCCGCGAAGTTTCAAATCAAGCTCTTAGATCACTGCTACAGATTTCACACAATGAATTAGACCTTAGTGAGAGAGAGAGAGAGAGAGGACTTTCTTGCTTGAGTAGACACTAGATTGCTTCTTAAAACACCTTCGCTTGAGTAGGACGAATAAATATGATTGACAGTTGAATACATGGCAAGGAGAGCAAGTAGCCTCTTTATATAGTCATCAAGGTAATCCAAATGGGTGGCAGCCAAAGAGAGTAAGCTAACTTGACTGTCTAGAAGGGCTTCTTGCACCTGTGCAGCCTTCGTAAATTAAAAACTAATTTTCCTTTTTTAAAACTATAATTTTTCTTCTTTCAATGCCATGTAAAATATGGCTTACAAAATTTATTTTGACCATGAAGAACATGCTAGAAGGAAATAATAATTCATTTTTCAAGTTACAATGAAAATAAATATTTCACAAAGGCCGACCATAGCTACATTTTCAACAGTCTGTTATTCTCTTATACACGGGTCCAAGGTTACTTGGGAGCGGGAGAGAAAACGAGGAGCACAAGCAGGAGCGACATTTTCAGAAGCTCCCAGTTCGGGAGCGAAACGGGGAGCGAATTTTTATATAATATATATTTTTTTTTATTTTGATGCATATATGTCAACAAAAGCATGTAGAATGATGAATTATATATAAAAAAGCATAAAAACATAGATTGAACCATATAATAGCAATCATCTAGAAGTTATAATCTTCATCAACCACGTCCACAAGTTAGTAAAAAACAACATATTGAGTCTCATGATTCATCAATCTTAAAATTTCAAGCTTTCAAAATTCAATATATAACATTTATCATCATTGATCACCAAAGTCGTACCTGTAAACTAAGTGTAACCATTACAACAAAGAATATCTAACATTAAATGAAATGTTATAAAACGAAATGAAATGGAACAACTTTCAACTTTCACTAAGCATCATATTCATAATTCATTACCAATGAGTTATAATTGCCAACTTCAAACTTCAAACTTAAATTGTCATATATCGTTTACAAAAAATATCATAATAAATATGAAAGAGTCAACAATTATAAAAACTACTAGAAACTAGAAAAGACAAGTAAATCTATTATCTATAGTTAAAGCTTGGGCCTCTTGCCGCCACGAGAAATGTCTAATTTTTTAGTCATGTTGGAAAATCAAGATCTTTGCCATTAATATCACCCTCAAAGCTAAGTCACCTGACACGGGGACACGAGACACGAAGGACACGAGGATTCATGTGTCGGACACAAACACGTTGACCCCACGGAACAGGACACGTTATATATATATTAAAAATTAGATATTTCTTACACAAATTCTCATTGATGACACAAATTCATTGATTCAAACATAGATCTTCATCTAGATGTAAGTTTTACGAAGTAACATTATGCATACAAATACAATTGTGACATATTCATCAATGATCCAATAAAAGAAAGACAAGATACTGCAGTTTTCTCATTAAGTCATCAAAATCAAAATGTGTTACATAGGTAGAAGAAATGCCAATGGCAAATAGAAATAGCAAATACAAAACAACTACAAGCCTAAAGGGAGTAGGTAGCTCATGAGTCATCAACCCTGATCATCAAAATCAACATCACTGTCACCATCATGGTCACAACTACTCTCCTCTGCTGCATCCTACTTTGCTGTCTGGCCCTTGCTCTCTTGTGACATATTTCCACAAGGGATATTTGTTATCTTGAGACTGATGTCTTCCCTCAACATTTGAAGTTGTTGTTGCAGCCCCACTTCCAATAGAGGGAACACTTGCAAGCCCTGATGAAATTGGAACAAGAAGGGCATCTCCAATGTGGACATTCTTCTCCTTCCTTTGCCCCTTCCCTATTGCCCTTGGTTGAGCCATGAATGTTGAAAAAAAAAAAAAAATGCACAAAATAGTAAAAAATATGCACATGCAAACTGCTGTAATAAAAATGCAAAAAAAATAGAGACAAAATGCACTTACATGTTGCCTAAATTGGCTCCAAAATGCTCCCACACCCTTTTCTCTTTGCTCCCACACACCCACAACAAACCCACATCAAGAGAGAGTTAAATGTGAAGTTGAAATGGGACAAAACGACCCTTTATTGGTCACGTGGCACTTATAAAAGCCGGACAGGTGTCCAAAAATCAGGACATGATGGTGTCCTGATGGGACACGATGGTGTCCTGATGAGACACAATCGGACACGACCAGAGGACACATGTCCCACCAAATCATGTCTGATTCGACCAGTTCAGGACACAATAGGGATGAGGAACGAATCTGGTTTCATAGCCTCTAAGCATTAATATCCAGAGGTATCTTTGTCATTACCTTTGGATCTGTATAGGGATCTTTGTCATTAATATCACCCTCTACGCATTAACATAAGATAGAAAAAACATAGCATGTCATGTCAAGATTTTGTTTCAGTGATGGGTACATTTTTAGTAGGGTCATGATAAGGGAGTTCGACAACCAATGTCACTAACATCAAGGTACATAGAGGGATTGGTGCTCTTGATTAAATACGAGTTTCGTACCCTAATACATGACAAAATCCAAACGACACATTGTAATTCCCCCAATCCTGAAATCCTGAAAAAATGATAAGTCTGTTGGATTTTGAATGAGATCTAAAATTCTACTTTCTCCATATGAAATCCAATGAGGTCGGAACCACTCTCAAACATCCCAGGTCATTTCATGTTAATGTTAAAAATTTAAGTAAAAGTCATTTTCATCTTTTTACTTTAAGAATTTAACATTACCATGAATTGCATATCAAGATTCAATACTAGGGCCATTGGTTGATCATTAGGCTGCCCCACTCAAAAATTACTCTCTTTGAAAAAAAATTGCATTTGGTATTTTTTTACAAAAAAACATTGCAAAAATGTTGGGAAGTGAAAATTACACTCCCTGGTTCGCTCCCGAAAATCGCTCCCTTGCGGGCGCGATTTCGGGAGCACGTTCCTGGTTCACTCCTGAGTCGCTCCCAAAGGAAGCGCAATTCGGGAGCTGGTTCGGGGGGGGGGGGAACCGCTCCCCCACAACCCTGCTTTGGTCCCATCAATCTATTTTGCTAATTGTTAAGCATTAATATAATTCATTTCTTTCTTCATTGTTCAAGCAAACTTGAACAATTATTTCAGATCAAGCTTCTTCTAACAGCACAAGCTCAGAAAGAAAGCATGCTCAAACAGCAAATAATGCCACCATAGTGTGCATCTTAACTTTTAAGATGTACCTAACAAAAAGCTAGGAATATTTACACAAGATGCCACATGTTTTTCTATCAATAAAACAATATTAACAGTTTATCTCAGCTATCTTGATTCAAACAGCTAAATAGAAAGTACGATTTAAAGTGAAGTCATTGCAAGTTTGCAGCGACACTGGAAACTACTTATAAGCCAATCGACATTAGCAAAACAATTTATGTTCCCAGTTTTACCTTTACTGCAATACATATTAAATCAAAGAGGTCATATTCAAGACAAAATATAAAAAAAGGAAAAGAATGTCAGGAATTTACTTGAATGAAAAGCCCGAGCCCAGCTTCTGTAAACAATTGGGCGCAGCCAAACAGGAAGTTCCTACAGTGGTCTCAGATGTTAGAAGAAAATCCGAAAACTGTTATTGGAGTATGCAATGAAAATAAATAAAGATGAAATATACCGTAAAGCACACAAGTTCTCTGCAAAACCAGTAAATTTTGGGAATGACAATACTTAGAAAACAACTTCATGTACACAGTACAAGATAAGAACAGGAACAGACTTGCACAAAAAAGGCAACAAAAAATGAATCAGATTTGAGCATGGCAAAGAAAAGGAACATATCTGCACAGAAGAAACAAAAATACAAATCAAAATGAGGGTACAGTTTATAGCTCATCGTGAGAAACAAACCTACATAAGTGTTCAGCTTAGACATTATCACTTTCGACAAAGCATTGTTGAGGGGAGTTAATGGAAGCAATAGAGAGTGTTCATAAAGCCTTATTCCACAAATTCATATGCCTGGGAATAACCAACCCAAATTGCAACATGAAGAAAAAAGAAGACACTTCCACAACATACTTTGCAGTGTCAAGTCCTTATCTTGGCCGTATAGTATACAAATGTGCTACACATAATTTGGCATCCATGCAATTAATCTTTCTCAATCCAAGCCATTGTATTTCCAATTATTTCTAAATAAAGATATGCCAGACAAAATAATATATGGTATCATGTTTATGGACGATTTCTCTACCAAACTGTTTATAATGCCACAAGTCTAATAATAAACATTGTAAAGCAGTATGCTGGTTGTAATTTTTTTTAATCATGTTGTTTGTTCAAGGCTCCCTCCCTTTTGGTCCCACCATTTCATCCAACCCATTTTCAAATCAGGGATTACTTAGACCTCAACAATTACAAGACCATCATGGTTGGAAACATTTTTTCCAAGCTATTTGGCACATTTTTTCAGATATGTTAACAAACAACCTAGAGAGAAGGCACCTCAGGGACGAAGGACCGGCAGGATTTTGCTAAGTAGCAGACAACTGACCACATCTTCGCTTTTTCGGACATTATTGTGGAGGCTTCCATCACTCTTTGGAAGTCTTTATTGACTTGCAGACTTCTGGAAGCCATTCAACTATGTTCCAAGAGAGGCCTTGTTCCATAGCTTATGTGATATTGGCATTTCAAGGACACTTTTGGTGGTCATCTTGAGACCATACGAGTTGGTGCTTGGTCAACTTCACTCTCCTCACTGCATCTCAAAATTCTTTAGCAGCACCACTAGGATCAAATAGGATTGCCTCTGTTAGTTTTTGGTAGCAGCAGACAGGTGTTTTAGTCTCTACGGTTTCTAAGAGGCTAAGGAACACAGGAGGATAATTATCTCCAAGACCCATAAATTATTTCTAAGGAAAATGCCTCAATTAGATTAATTAGCAAATTATTAATTATTTCCCTAACTAAGGAAAACAGGTTAATTAAATTAGATTAATTGAGGTAAATCGATTTTGCTCTAGAGACTTCCGAAAAAGTCACTTGATTAGATTGTGGTCATTGATTGCTCACAAGAGATAATAAGAGCAAATTAATTGGGCATTGGAGATCACTAAGGAAGTGCAATTTGCAGCGATAGGAAGGGCACAGAGGGAGACACCAGCAATGAGGTTTCAGTAGAGTTTGGGAGAATATTTCTAGAGAAGAATTTCTCAGTGATTTCCAGTTTCCAGTGACAAGAAGGAGATCAATTTCATCAGCAGAAAAAGAGGCTGAAATTAACAATGTGAATTGCCAGTTTACTAGTACGAGTGGTAGAGGAGCTCGTTTCAGTCTGCCAGAGTCAAATCTATCACCCGGAGGTAGGGCGAGTGGGTCAGATGAGTTACTGGACACCGATTTGCTAGCAAATTGATTTTCCAGGAGGAAGTGCAATTTTTTGGAGTAGCTAGTGTTGAGAAATCTATTAGGACAATGATTAGAGTGATTTCTCTTTTATTGATAACTGCTTGTGATGCCTTTTTATTTTTCTTACTTATTTAGCTTCTTTACTTAATTTGGTGTCTGGCTTGGCTGTAACCTTAAAATTGGATAATAATTGGATAGTAATAATTATTATTATTACGTTTGTGTATCATCAAATAGCTACCAGAATATAGGCTACAAGCCAGGGCCAAAACCTCTCCACTTGAGAGGAAAACCTGCAAATCTCCTCTTCTTATAGATTCTTCAATTGACAAATTCCAAGACCTCTAGAACAAGATCAATACCCTCCAAGACCAAGTCCAACCCTTTCGAATGATATGTTTCCTTTCTCCAAGTCAAACCCAGTCAAATCTCTTCCATTAGCTCAAATTCGACCTCCAGCCTTTTGGTCTCCACTGCAGGTCTAAAATTTTCGGCCCTCCTGCATTAGTTGCTACCACATGTGTGAGCTTCTTTTGGCCGCCCAAGGCTTCCTCAAACCTTTGCTTGGCTACTCTCTTCCTTCTAGAGCTTAAGGATGACTTATTATGACTTTCATTGACCTTATTTCCCTTCCATTTCCAAGATCGAACCTGCAGAAGAAAACCCTAGACCAATCTTCCTTCGCACGTGTGAGAGAGAAATAGCCCAAAGACAAGTCTCCTTCGTCCTCTTCCTTCTTTCTTGCCTTCCTCTTCTCCCTTCTTCGCTTGAATGAGTGAGTAATGAATGTGATCTAAGGGGGTCAAGTTTCCTCCTTTATATAGGCTTCTCAAGGTGGACGTAGCTTCTTAATTTAGGCTGACTTGCCAGTTGCCACACCGACTTGGACTTGAAGGGTATTGTTGATTTTTGGTAGAGCATCGGATGTGCTCTAAGTCTCGAACTTTGTGGAGAGGCTTAGACACATGCATTACAAATAAGCCCGAAATTGTTTTGGAAAATTCCACCCAGAAACAGTTTTATAAGAAAAATTAATTATTTTTAATGAGGACCCTAAGTCTACTGTAGATTGATATATAAACCCTCATCTGTTGCACCGAGTTTCCCACATTGGGTTTTTCCGGGGACAATTGTCCAAAAATAATTGTGTCATTGTGATTGAATCTTGTGCTTGCATTTTTACTGTACTTTCTCTATATATACTTGAGTGATAACTGCAGTAGTATTTATTTCAAAATTTACTGGAAAGGTTTTGTAAATAACTTATTTTGAAAATAAGTAGGAGAAATAAATCAATAACTGTAGTTGAATTTCAAATTAGAAATTTTCACATGGTATCAAAGATGAGAACGTGTAACAGGATTGGAGACTTTGAGATGGTACGAAGTCTAGAGGTTGTTGCAGCAGCAACTCATAAGGGTTCACGCAGCTCTCCGGAGAAAAGGGGAAGCATGGAAGAAAAGATGGCTCACGACATCTTTGTATTGGCTTCCAGAATAGAAGAAGAGTTCGCTTGTGTATCAAGCTCTGCGTCTCCAAAGGTCCGGTATATTGATAGTGGAGCTTCTGCACATATGACGGGAGTACGAGAATGTTTCTCAAGCTACCAAGAAGAGCAGATGAACTTCTAGATCACCATGGGAAATAAGGCGAAGTGTACCCTTGTTGGAAGAGATACCATAGTCTTTCATATTGAAGCTGGCAATAAGCTTCGAGCCACCAATGTGCTACATGTGCCTGGTTTGGGGATGAACTTACTCTCGGTGTCTCAGCTGCAAAACAAGGCTATGACGTTTACTTCATTAGATAAAGAGTATATGTCAAACACCCGACTTGGAAGAAGAAGGCACAAATCAAGAGCAACAAACAGTATAAGTTGCAGCTTGAATCTCCAATCGCATTGACAGGCAGCAATGGTGAGAATGATTTGAATGAACTATGGCACAGGAGAATGGGGCACTTACACCATGGGGCTTTGAGAATTCTCAAGAAGACCGTCACAGGAGTTCCAGATTTGAGCACCAAGCGAGATGATGTTTGCAGAGGGTGCGTACTAGGAAAGTACGCCAAGGCAGTGTACCCCAGGAGCAACAATAGGGCTAAGAGTGTGTTGGGATTAATACACCCAGACATCTGGAGACCAATGTCCACTAGAGCTCTTAGTGGTGCTGAATATTTCGTCACCTTCATTGATGGCCATTCCAAGAAAACTTGGATCTACTTTCTAAAAACCAAGGATGAAGTCATTGGTCAATTCAAAGAGTTTAAAGCTCTAGTTGAGAAAACGACAGGAAAGCGGATAAAGAGACTGCGATCAGATAATGGTGGAGAATACATTGATAAAGACTTCACAGAATTCTGTGTAAGGGAAAGCATTAAAAGAGAGTGGACTGCTCCATATAATTCGGTGCAAGATGGGATTGCAGAAAGGAAGAATAGAATTATTGTGGAGGTTGCAAGGGCAATGTTGTATGATCAAGACATGCCCAAATTTCTGTGGGCAGAAGCTTGTAATATAGCTTTGTATGTTCATAACAATATTCCTCACTGCGCATTGGGTAAGATCACTCCAAAAAGTGTCTTCACTGGCAGGAAGCGAGAAGTAAGCCACATCAAGATCTTTGGTAGTGTGGCATACTGCCATGTACCCGAAGAAAAGAGGAATAAAATTGGACAGGACTGCAAAAAAGGGATATCTGGTGGGATATAGCGTGAATGCTAAGGCTTACAAAATCTACATTCCTGACAGTAGGAAGATTGCAGTGCGTCGGGATGTAAAGTTCATGGAGGAAAGAGCTTTCAGAAAATCCTGGGAGATGCCTTCCAAAACGCATTTTGAAGATGATCCACTGGTCCAACCACTATGACCAGCAAAAACTAACACGAGTGCTTCTCCAAGGCACAAGGATCCAGGAGTCTTATCTCAAGAGGATTCACAAGAGGAGGAGCAAGAAGATCCACCCACTACCAGTGGTAGGACGAGCAGGGAATTACGATAGAATCTGAGGGACACAAAGGAATTTGTTAGAGCTCCTAGAAACGAGAAGAGACGGTGCAGGCAACCGGACAGATACCAAGCCTTGGTAGCTCAAGTTAGGGAACCCTCTAGTTTTCAGGAGGCAGCTCAGGATCAGGTATGCGTAGATGCAACGGTAGAAGAGTACAGCTCCATCATGATGAATGATGTCTGGGAAGTGGTCCCCAGGCCTCAAGACAGATCAGTTGTGGGTTCGAGATGGATCTACAAAATCAAATATGCTGCAGATGGAAGCGTAGAAAAATATAAAGTCAAGTTCGTGGCTAAGGGGTATGCTCAGAAGGAGGGGGTAGACTATGCAAAAACCTTCGCCCAAGTAGCCAGATATACTTCTATTAGATCAGTGACATCCCTTGCTATGCAGATGGGGTGGGAGATTGACCAGATGGATGTCAAGATTGTGTTCTTGAATGGGGTGATAGAAGCAGAAGTATATATCGAACAACCAGAGCGCTATGAGATGCATGAGCAAAAGACTCATGTGTGTAGGCTTAAGAAAGCCTTGTATGGTCGAATTGATGGTTGCAGAGATGGGACTCATCAAGAGCAACGCAACTCCCAATCTCTACTATATGAAAGTAGGGAATGAGCCTTTGATACTGGTGTTGTACATAGATGACCTATTCCTGACAGGTTCATCTAGACTCATCAAGGATTCCAAGGAGAACCTCGCTGCAGAATTCGACATGAAGGATCTGGGCTGATGCATTATTTTCTTTGATTGGAAGTTTGGCAGCAAAAGGGTGAAATCTTCCTTAGTCAAGGGATATATGCTACAGAAATCTTGAAAAGATTCAAGATGCAGGACTGTAGACCCATGGCTACTCCAATGATCACCAACTAGAAGAAAATTGATACATCCGAAGATGATGAGGCTGATCCTACCTTGTATAGATAGCTCATCGGGTCCCTAATGCATCTAGTCAACACTAGGCTAGACTTATGTTACGTTGTCAACAACTTAAGTCAGTTCATGGTGGAACCAAGGAGGGCACATTGGGCAGCAGCCGAGCATGTTCTCAGACACCTACGAGGAACAGTCGAGCATGGATTAAGATACTCTCGAGGAAATGACATTAGAGTAAATGGGTTCACTGACGCAGATTAGGTTGGAAGTTCAGTAGATCAGAAAAGTACCAGTGGGTAATGTTTCAATGCTGGATCAGGAATGACTTCCCGGTGCAGCAGGAAACATACGTCTATAGCTCTGAGCTCAGCTGAGGCGGAATATATGGCAGCAAGCACTGCTTCGTGTGAAGCCATATGGCTTAGGAAGCTGTTTGTGAATCTACTCAAGGAAAAGATAGAAGCGACCAGCATTCTATGTGATAATCAGAGTTGCATCAAGCTCTCGGAGAATCCTGTGTTTCATGATAGGTCGAAGTACATTGACATCAAGTATCATTTTTTCAGAGACTGTGTCCAGCGAGAAGTTGTACAGTTGCAATACACTCCGACAGGTGAACGGGTGGTTTACATCCTCACTAAAGCTCTGAGAAAGACAGTTTGTTTACTTCAGAGAGAAGATGGGGATGATCAAGAATCCATTTCAGTAGCAGAAGTGGACAGATTCAGAATTAAGAGGGAATTGCTGTACAAATGAGGCAGTGATAGTGGCAGTGTCATGTGTTGAGTTTTTTGAGTGTTGGGGTAGCATCGGATGTGTTCTAGCTCCCAAAATTTGTGGAGGGACTAGAGTATATGAGATCTCCAAGACCCAGAAAGGGATTTGGGAAATTCCATCCAGTTTGGGAGATAATTAATTAATTAATATTTTAAATTAAGGACCCTAAGTCTAACTTAAGAAAATTAAAATATTAAAGGTGATTAATTAAAACATGTGATGGAAATGACTCAAGTCAAACGGATCAAGCTTTCTTTTAATCTTAGCCATTGATTCAAGATTAGATCATGGTCGTTGGTTTCCCGACTAGAAAGTATAAAGGAAAGGCTTGGGGTCAGTTAGAGAACACACACACGGAGGCAAAGAACTAAGACTAAGTTGAAATTCTAGGGTGCGTTTGCTAAGAATTCTCAGAAGTGTTTCAACTGCGGAGAGGGGTAGTATTGGCTTAGGGATGATTTGATCCCAGTGCCAAGAATCAACAAGAGGCAGAGAGGCAGCAAGCAGGAGCAGCGCAGAGGAGTCGAGGCAGTAGTAGCAGCTAAGCAACAATTGTGCAGCGCAGAGGGCTTCAGCCGCTACGCCACGTAGAGGTCAGAGTGACACAGAGGTCGGAGTGACGCAACAGAGGGAGCAGAGCCACGCAGAGGTCAGAGTGACACAGACTCCACGCAGGCCCACGTTCTTACTGCACAAAGGCAACGCTGGGACTTTAAGCTCACGCAGAGGCCAGCAAAGGTGACGCAAATCTGAAGCCGTTGATGATCCAGAGTGTCGGAAGCAGTGTTGCATAGCTTCAGAAGTTGTTGGTGGGGTTAAATTTCTGAAGATTCAGAATTTAGCCTAAGCGCTAGGTGACAAAGAGCAGGAGGAGATCAGCGTCTCAGAGGGTTTCTAGCCAAAGAAATTTGTAGATCAATCAGAGGATCGAAGAGAGTTGTTTCGTTGTTGATTTGGCGGATTTCCAAGAAAGGAAGTCAGTTGTTAGAGGGAGCAGAGGGTGCATGTTTAGCCAAGGACCCTAGATCCAATTCTCTAGCATAGAGAGGAGTTCTAAAAAATTTGTTGAGCAAATGACACTTCACGGACTACGTGATCAGGATAGGTTGGACGGTCTGTCCAACTTTGCAGTCTGGAAAGCCAGAATCCTGGTAGTCATGGAGGCATACGGTCTAAGGGACCATGGAGAAAAAGTACTGGCCACGCCTACCGATGTTGCTCTCCTAGAGAAGCATGAGGAAGCTACGGCACATGCAAAACGCTTCATAATGGATGGGGTTAAGGATCATATAGTTCCACATATAGCCGACAAGAAAATGGCGCAGGAGATGTCGAAAGCCTTAACTGCCCTATATGAGGGAAAATTTGTCCAGAGGAGAATACTTCTGGAGAATCAGCTGCGATTATTCATGATGGCCAAGGGAGAAGAAAATGAGCCCTTCCTTTTTCGATTACAGGCGATCAGATATCAGTTGTCTGCCATGGGAGCAAAGGTGGAGTATGATGTGATGGTAAGGACTACACTCAATGCAGTCACAGAGCACTGGGAAACTTTCGTCCAAAGTATCTTGGGCAGAGCGAACCTTCCCAACTGGGACAGTATGTGGGCAATCCTTCGTCAAGAAGAACTTCGTCGATTCACCAAGAGGCAGTACAGCAATGGATCAAGTAAGGCGAAGAAGGAAGCAAAAGAAGATGCAGCCCTGGCATCAAAGAGGCAGCAAGGGAAGAAGAAGCGTGACCTATCTAAGATCAAGTATTTCCAGTGCGACGAACTAGGACATTTCACCAGCAATTTTCCTCAGAAGAAGAAGGACAAAGAAGCTTCTACTTCAAGGCCACTGTGGCGGACGATGGTTCTAGAGATGACGTAGCTATGAGCGCTTATGAACCACAAAAGTGGGGTGACACAGATTTGTAGAGGAGCTACAGAGTATTAACGAGATCCCTGAGCAGCTCATCTCTTGGATCACATCCGAGCTATAGGAGCCTTAAGACAGTAGCGAGACAAGTGGAGTAGTTGGTGCAGAGAATCACGGATGGAGCAGAGGCGGAGCAGAAGCCTGAAGGGAGCATCGTAGTGCAGATGCAGTAACAGCACAGAGGCTGATGTGACTTCAGTAGCGCAGAGCAGAGCTGCAGCAGCGTAGAGGGGAATTCAGCACAGGGGCTGATGTGACTTCAGCAGCGCAGAGGGAGTCTGCTTACGCAATGCAGAGTTGTGGTTGTGCATCATTAGCACAGAGCAGCAGCCTATGGAGCTTCAGTGATGAGGATGCAGCCCAACTTACTTGTCTGTCAAAGATTAGGTAGGAGTTTCAGTTGTTTCTCTCAGCAACTGGAGTTGCAGTGCAGCAGTTGGCAGCACGGTGCAGCAGATTGAGAGGCAGCTGCAATATAGATGTGGCAGTGGCGGTGGCAGCGTCATGGGCAGCGGTACAGAATGGCAGCAGCAACACAGTGATGAAGGACAGTAGGCCAAGCATCAACGCAGAGACCCACACCAGAGATTAGTGCAGAGCTTTGGGGTGAAGCAGTGTTCTAATAGAGCAGATCTCTCGCTAACAGGGAGTGTTGAGTCTTTTGAGTGCTAGGGTAGCATCGGATGTGCTCTAGCTCCTAAAATTTGTAGAGGGACTAGAGTACATGAGACCTCTAAGACCCAGAAATGGATTTGCGAAATTCCATCAAGTTTGGGAGATAATTAATTAATTAATATTTTTAATTAAGGACCCGAAGTCTAACTTACAAAAATTAAAATATTAAAGGTGATTAATTAAAACGTGTGATGGAAATGACTCAAGTCACACGGATCAAGCTTTCTTTTAAGCTTAGCCATCAATTCAAGATTAGATCATGGTCGTTGGTTTCCCAACAAGAAAGTATGAAGGAAAGGCTTGGGGTCAGTTGGAAAAAAACACACACGGAGGCAGAGCACTGAGACTAAGCTGAAATTCTAGGGCGGGTTTGCTAAGAATTTTCAAAAGTGTTTCATCTGTGGAGAGGGGTAGTATTGGCTAAGGGAAGGATCGGATCCCAGTGCCCAGAATCAACAAGAGGCAGAGAGGCAGCAACCCAGAGCAGCGTAGAGGAGTCGGGGCAGCAACAACTATGCAGTAGTTGCGCATCGTAGAGGGCTTTAGTCGCTACGCAAGCCCAGAAAGGGCAACGCTTAGCGAGTAGGAGATCTCCAGGGTTACGCAGAGGCCATCCAAGGCAGCGTAGGGACTGTGTCACCCAGTCTGGGGTTACGCAGCCCTCTCCAGGCGAACACAGAGGCTAGCAGGGCTGACACAGTGGCTTCAGGGGCAGCATTGGGGTTTCTAAAGGCAAAAAGTGGCCGAGTCTTGTAAATCTCATCTGAGGGTGTGGATTGGTCAAGTTTTCAGTCTCCAGAACAGCAGGTTAGCTGCAGATCTATTTTTTCTCAGTCGGGTTAACCAGTAAGGTGCCCGGATTTGTTGTATTCAAAAACTACTTAATAATATAAACCCTCCAGTAGCCAGAAGACCAGTTTTCCCGCATTGGGTTTTTCCAGGGACAGTTGTCCAGAAAATCTTGTGTGTCACTTTGTCTGTGTGCATGTATCTTTTTCTTAGATTTGAATCGGTGAAAGTCTGTTATGTGTTTACTTCGACGTTACTCTGAATTTCAGCATTAATAACTTGATTAAGTAGAAGAAGTATAACCAGATCTAATAGTAGGGTTTCTGCATAAAGTAATATTCGGAAATTTTCACATCATGTGCAGCAGTATAGAAGGCAACAGCGCAGCATATGAGGGGTAGCAGTCGGGCATGAGCAGCACAGAGGGTGCTTCAAAGACAAAACATTTTCCTTGCTAAGAGGGAGTTTTGATTTTTGTAGCATCGAAAAGTGATCTAAGTCTCAAAATTTGTGAGGAGGCTTGGACACTAGTATTCTAAAGAACCCAGAAATCATTTGTGGAAATTCCACTCAGTTTATGTTTTATTAGAATAATTAATTATTTTAATGGGGACCCTGAGTCTAAACTTAAGGAAATTAAATAATTAATGGGTATTAATAAAACAGAGTGTGAATCTTCTAGAAAATGAAGATTAAATCAAGATTTAATCTTAGCCATCGATTAGACTTCTAATATGGGCAGCTGATTTGTTAATGAAAAGATTATAAAAGAAGACACGAGGGTCATTTGGAAAGTGAGTCAGGCACACACTTAGTAACCCGAGGGAAGTCGATTCTGCAGGAAATAGAATTCGATTTCAGAGGGAGTTGCAGGGCGGAGGAAGTAGACGGCATCAGCAGTGTCAAGGCACGAGGGAAGAAGGAAGCAGAAGGGCAAAGGAGCGGCACAGAAGAGCAACGCATAGGGCTCGCGCAGTTGTGATGCAGTCTCACGCAGTCTCTACACAGGGAATCATGCATGGGTGACGCTGAGACGATTAGTGGGTCCCTCAAGTCTCGGAAATTTTCCTAGGGTTTGGAGAGAATTTATCTCAGGTGTTTTATTAAGAAGTTTCTCAGTTATTCTGCCAGTCTTTCCTTGTAAAAAATTTGTTGCTGAAGATTAATATATAAACCCTCATCTGCTACACTGGTTTTCCCACATTAGGTTTTTCCGGGGACAATTGTCCAAAAATAATTATGTCATTGTGATTGATTCTTGTGCTTGCATTTTTACTATAAGTTCTCTATATGTACTTGAGTGATAACTGCAGCAGTGTTTATTTTGAAATTTACTATAAGGGTTTTGTAAATAACTTATTGTGAAAATAAGTAGGAGAAGTAAATCAATAACTGTAGTTGAATTTTCACCGTAGCCACTCCAAGACCAAGACACACGTTCTCTTTGGCAGTCCTCTTCTTCCACCGAAATCTTCACTGTTGTCTTGACACCGAGATTTGTTGCCTTGACACTGAGATCTTCACTATTGTCTTGAGATCTCCCTTTCATGAGACCTTCTATTGCATTGATCATCATCATCGAGCTCTTCATTGAAGCACTAATTACAGCATCAAGTAGCACTGAGATCACTGTACCGAGATTCCTTTGGCACTGAATATATCTCAAAGAGGTCTGCACCGAAATCTAGGCTCCTCAACTGTAGCCATCCAAGCCTTCTTCACCCAAAATAGAGATCTGAATTACCCTTTAACAAAGATCCAAATTACTGTGGTAATTCATCCAAAACAAGGATCTGAAATACTTGGTGACCGAACTCATTACTATTGTTATTCATCCGAAAATATCCGAACTATATGACTGCAATTTCTCACCGAAACTACAGAGGAATGCGAGCATCTAGGCTGAGGAAATGCAAGGACCCTAGCCTCCTTTATATAGTTGTTCGTTCATATATTGAGCCGACTTAAGTTGCCGAATAGGTGTGTCTCTACATGAGAGCCGACATGTCCTTTAAATATATATATTGAGGCCGACATCAATAGGAGAGCAATGCTTTTCTTTTGAGGGTTGTCTAGACGATTCTATAGAATCATATACATTTTATATAGGCTCAAGAAGAGCTCTTCATTACATGACATTAATTCTTTTGACTCTAAATGATAAATCCTAATATTCTTAAACCACTTGCTCATGAAACCCATGAAGCAAGGCTTACAAAAATAATTTCATTACATCATCTATACAAGTTACAATTACATGTCATTATGAAGACCGAACCTAGTTACACATTTCAACATGCACTAGGCCTAATAGATTTTGTGGTAAGAATTCCAAAACCTTTGTAACAGAATTTCCAGCAAATTCTTCTTTGTTGATGATCTAAAGCTAAAGGGCCTAGCAAGACTTATATGACCAATGATACAATGATGCACTGAGAATGCAAAAATGCAAGAAGAAGGTCATAGCAAGACTTATATGAACAATTCACAAATAAACTTCTTTAAATATCGGACTTATGCAAATCATACCAGCAAGCTACTAATGTGAAAGCAGTCCCAAAACTTGAATGAGAAGCTAGGAAACACAATAGAAATTAAGCCCTTAAGTGATGAGGATTACTTCTTAGTGTAAATAGACTTATTTAGAGATATGTTTGAGCTTCTTTAGAGTGATTTATACTTGATTATGCCACTGTTATATTAGCTTCAAATCTGATTTGATTAATGCAGCAAGTGAAAGAGGAGATAAGGTAAGAGATCAAACTCTCAAGTGTGAAAATTTCAATCCAGAAAATCTTTCTGCGGTGATAGATTTATTTCTCCTACTTATTATTTCAATAAGTCATTTACAGAATTGTTTCAGTAAATTTCAAAATAAATACTACTACAGCATTCACTTATGTATATGTAGAGAAAGGGACAATAAGAAATATAAGCATAAGAAACAATCACATGTACACACTTATTTTTGGACAATTTTCCTCAGAAAAACCCAATGCGGGAAAACCGGTGCGGCAGATGAGGGTTTATATATTATTCTTCAGCAATGAACTCTTTACAAGAGATAGACTGGAAAATTTCTTTAGAAAACACCTGAGATAAATTCTTCGGTTCCTTTTGGAGAATTCCTAACACCCCGAAGACCCACTATCTCCCTTTGCGTCACTCTGCGTGCTTCTCTGCGCGGTCCCTGCACTGGACTGCGTCACTCTATGTGGGCTTTGCGTGGGCACACTGCGCTACTGCTCTGCGCTGCCTTGTGTGGCCCTTCGCATCCCTCTCTCTTCCTTCTTTGTCACTACTGACTCCCTCTCCTTCTGCATCTGCAACTCTTCCTCTGAAATCGAATTCTATCCCTTCATAATCGACTTCCCTCGAGTTACTGAGTGTATGCTCGGCTTACTTTCCAAATGACCATCAAGCCTTCTTTTAAAATCTTCTTATTGATGAATCAACGGCCCAGATTAGAAGTCTAGAAGATTCACACTCTATTTTATTAATACCCATTAATTATTTACTTTCCCTAAGTTTAGACTTAGGGTCTACATTAAAATAATTAATTATTTTAATAAAACACAAATCAAGTGAAATTTCCACAAACGGTTTCTAGGTTCTTTAGAATACTGATGTCCAAGTCTCCTTACAAATTTTGAGACTTGGAACACTTTCTGATGCTACAAAAATCAACACTCCCTCTTAGTGAGGAAAGTGTTCTAGCAAAATGCATGTTGCATGTTGCTCTGTCTTGAAGCATCTTCTGCGTTGTTGATGCCTCGTTGTTGCCCCTCACCTACTGCGTTGTTGCCTTCTGTACTACCGCGCATGACCCTATCACTGTCACTGCCTCATTTGTACTGCAGCTCCCTCTGAATCTTGAACCTATCCATTCCTGCTACTGAAATAGATTCTTGATCATCCCCATCTTTTCTCTGAAATAGACAAACTTTGTCTTTCCCAGAGCTTTCGTGAGGATATATACCACTTGTTCTCCTGTAGGAGTGTACTCCAATTGTACAACTCCCCTTTGGACATAGTCTCTAATGAAATGACACCTAATGTCACTGTGCTTCGATCGATCATGAAACACAGGATACTCAGAGAGCTTAATGCACCTCTGATTATCACAAAGAATGTTGGTCGCCTCAATCTTCTCCTTGAGTAAGTTCACAAGCAATTTTCGAAGCCATATGGCCTCACACGAAGCCGTGCTAGCTTCGAATCCATATGGCCTCACACGAAGCAATATATTCAGCTTTTGCGGAGCTCAGGGCCATGAATTTATGTTTCCTGTTGCACCAGGAGGTCATCCCCGATCCAACACTGAAACAGTACCCACTGGTACTTTTTCGATCTACTGGGCTCCTAGCCCAATCTGCGTCAGTGAACCCACTCAACCTAATGTCATTGCCTATGGTGTATTTTAGTCCAAGGTTGACTGTTCCTTGTAAATACCTGAGAACATGTTTGGTTGCTGCCCAATGAGCCCTCCTCGGTTCCACCATGAACTGACTGAGAGTATTGACAGTATAACAGATGTTTGGTCTAGTGTTTATCAGATACATCAGAGAACCTACGAGTTGCCTATACAAAGTAGGATCATCCTCATCATCTTCGGATGTGTCAATTTTCTTCCAGTTGGTAATCATTGGAGCAGCCATGAGTCTACAGTCCTCCATCTAAAATATTTTCAAAACTTCTGTAGTATATCTTCCTTCGTCCAAGGAAGATCTCACCCTTCTGCTGCCAAACTTCCAACCCCAGAAAATAATGCATTAGCCCTAGATCCTTCATGTCAAATTCTGCAGCTAAATTCTCCTTGCAGTCCTTGATGAGCCTAGATGATCCTATTAGGAATAGATCATCTACATATAGCACCAGTATAATAGGCTCATCCCCTACCCTCAGATGTTAGAGATTGGGATCTGCGTCACTCTTGACAAATCCCATTTTTTGTAAGTAGGTGTCAATTCGACCATACAAGGCCATACAAGGCCCACTTGAGCATGCACACATGAGTTTTTTATTCATGCGTCTCAAAGCCCTCTGGTTGTTCAAACTTCAATATATACTTCTTCCTCTATCACCCCATTCAGGAACTAAGTCTTAACGTCCATCTGGTGAATCTCACATCCCATTTGCGCAGCAAGGGATATCATGAATCTAATAAATGTATATCGAGCTACCGGGGCGAAGGTCTCTTCATAATCAATCCCTTCCTTCTGAGCGTACCCCTCATAGCCAAAAACCTGGCCTTAAATTTCTCGACACTACCATCTGTAGCATATTTGATCTTGTAGATCCATATCGAACCTACAACTAATCTATCCTGAGGCCTAGGAACCACTTCCCAGACATCATTCGTCATGATGGAGTTGTACTCCTCCACCATCGCATCGACCCAAATCTGGTGCTGAGTTTCCTCATGAAAACTAGTGGCTCTCCAACCTATGCTACCAAAGCTTGGTACCTTTCAGGTTGTCTGTGCTGCCTCTTCTCATTTCGGGGGGCTCCGACAAACTCTTTTGTATCCCTCAAAATCTATTGCAATTCCCTGCTCGTCTTACCACTGGTAGTGGGTGGATCCACCTGCTCTCCTTCCTGCAAGTCCTCGGGAGATGTATCCCTTGGATCCCCATGCCTTGGAGAGGCACTCATATTACCCGTCGCTAATTGTTGTGGTTGGACCAGTGGATCCTCCTCAGACTGCATAGCAGAAGGCATCTCTCGGGATTTTTTGAAGGCCCTATCCTCCATGAATTTCATATCCCATCGTACCACAATCTTCCTACTCTCAGGAATGTATATACGGTAAGCCTTTGTGTTCTCACTATATCCCACCAGATATCCCTTTTTCGCAGTCTTATCCAGCTTCTTCCTCTTCTCTTCAAGCACATGAAAATATGTCGCACTACCAAATATCCTAAAGTGGCTCACTTCAGGCTTGCTACCAGTGAAGACACTTTCTGGAGTGATCTTACCCAATGCATTATGAGCAGTGTTGTGAACATCGCGATTAAATCGTGTTTTTTCCGCATGATGAACAAATCGCCGATTTAATCCGCGATTTTTTCATTTTTGAAAAAATCGTGAAAAAATCGAGATTTTTTCCAAAATGAAAACATCGCAATAAAAATCGTAAAAATCGCCAAAAAATCAAAAATCATGGATGCTTTATATACTTGAAAATTTGAAAAATATATATATTAATGTTTCCGATCTTTTGCCGATTTTTCTCGATTTTTACGACTTTCATTTTTTGGACCGTTGCCGATTTTTTCCCAATCGCGATTTTCGCAACATTGATTATGAGGAATCTTGTTTTGTATGTAAACAGTTGTATTACAAGCTTCAGCCCACAAAAATTTGGGCATGTCTTGATCTTACAGCATTGCCCTTGCAGCTTCAACAATAGTTATGTTCTCTGCTCTGCAATACCATTCTGCTCCGGATTATATGGAGCAATCCACTCTCTTCTGATGCCTTCCCCCATGCATAACTCTATGAAGTTTTTATCCATGTATTCTCCACCATTTTCTAAACGCAATGTCTTGATCCGCTTTACCGTCAAATTCTCTCCCAGAGCTTTAAACTCCTTGAATCGGCCAAAGACTTCGTCCTTGGTCTTCAAAAAATAGATCCAGGTCTTCCTGGAATGGTCATCAATGAAGGTGACGAAATATTCAATACCACTAAGAGCTCTAGTGGACATTGGCCGCCAGATGTCTAAGTGTATTAAGCTCAACACACTCGTAGCCCTATTGCTGCTTCTATGGTATGTTGCCTTGCCCTACTTTCCTAATACGCACCCTCTGCAAACATCGTTTCGCTTGGTGCTCAGTTCTAGAACTCCTGTGACAGTCTTCTTGAGATTCCTTAACGCCCCATGATGCAAGTGCCCCATTCTCCTGTGCCATAGCTCATTCAAGTCCTTCTCATCAGTGCTACCTATTAGTGCCATTGGGGATTCGAGTTGTAACTTGTACAGTTTATTGCTCCTCACTCTGATTTATGCGTTCTTCTTCCAACTTCCGTGTTTGACGTATACTTTATTGCCAATGAATTAAACGTCATAACCTTTGTTTTGAAGTTGCGACATCGAGAGTAAGTTCATCCCCAAACCAGGCACATGCAGTACATTAGTGGCCCGAAGCTTATTACCAACTTCCGTTTGAAATAATATGGTACCTCTTCCAATAGGGGTACATTTCGCCTTATTGCCAATGGTGATTTTAAAGTTCATCTGCTCTTCTTGGTAGTTTGAGAAACATTCTCTGCACTCCCGTCATGTGAGTAGAAGTCCCACTATCAATGTACTAGATATCTAGAGAAGCAAGGCTTGATATACAAGCAAATTCTTCTTCTAATCTGGATGCTAGAACAGAAACATCGTGATCCATTTGTTCTTCCATACTTCCCTTCTTCTCTAGAGAAATGTGTGATCCCTTCCTAGTTGTTGCAGCAACATCTGATTTACATTCAAACGTCAGTTCTCTACTCCTGTTACTCATCTTTGGCTCTGATAACATGTGAAAATTTCAATTCAGAAATTTTTTCTGCAATGATAGATTTATTTCTCCTACTAATTATTTCAATAAGTTGTTTACAAAATTCTTCTAATAAATTTCAAAATAAATACTACTGCAGCATTCACTTATGTATATGCACAGAAAGGAACAATAAGAAATATAAGCATAAGAAAAAATGACATGTACACACTTATTTTTGGACAATTGTCCCCGGAACAACCCAATGCAGGAAAACCGATGTGGCAAATGAGGGTTTGTATATTATTCTTCAACAATGAATTCTTTACAAGAGAGAGGCCGGCAGATTTCTTTAGAAAACACTTGAGATAAATTATTTGGTTCCTTCTGGAGAATTCTTGACACCCGGAAGACCCACTATCTCCCTCTGCATCACTCTGTGTGCTTCTTTATGCAGTCCCTGCGTTGGACAACGTCACTCTGCATGGGCACACTACGTTGCTGCTCTGCGTTGCCTTTTGTGGCCCTCCGCGTCCCTCTCTCTTCCTTCTCTGTCACTGCTGACTTCCCTCTCCTTCTTCTGCCTCTACAACTCTGCCCTGCAACTCTCCTTCTGAAATCGAATTCTATTCCTTCATAATCGACCTCCCTCGGATTACTGAGTGTATGCTCGGCTTACTTTCCAAATGACCCTCAAGCCTTCTTTTATAATCTTCTTATTGACGAATCAACAGCCCAAATTAGAAGACTAATCAATGGCTAAGATTAAAACTTGACTTGATCTTCGCTCTCTAGATGATTCACACTCTGTTTTATTAATACTCATTAATTATTTAATTTCCCTAAGTTTAGACTTAGGGTCTACATTAAAATAATTAATTATTTTAATATAACACAAACTGAGTGGAATTTCCACAAACGGTTTCTGGGTTCTTTGGAATACTGATGTCCAAGCATCATTACAAATTTTGAGACTTGGAACACTTTCTAATGCCACAAAAATCAACATCAAGGTCTCTAGACCTTTGTCTAATGGTTGATTTAGCTAGTCAAGGCAACAATGAGGCTAGTCCTAGCCTTAAACGCACTTTGTAGGCTTCGCAACACTTGCAACCACAAATGTAAGTCTGAAATATGATGGATCAGCCACTAAAAGACCCCACGGCCAAGCTAGAGAAAGCCTTCCAAGGCAACAGCTAGGGAAAATGGCAAAATTTAGCCACAAACAAGTAAGGAATGGCCTTGAAACTTGGTGATCATCGCTCCAAAGACCTGCAACACAAATATATTAGCTAGAAAACCCCAATAGATGGTGAATCATCCCTCTTAGAGCCAGCGGATAAGGCTAGAAACCCCTCAAATGCTAGCGACTAGGTTTGAAAGTGGCCTTAGGGCTAGTGACTAGGCCTCCAAGGGCTAGAATGATGTAGCAAATGAGTTTTTGGCCCTTGAAACCCTTCTTCAATGGATGAGATGCCTGCAAAACCAAGATTAGTCCACTAGATGAAAAAATACAATGGAAAATCACGGCAAGCCCTTGCCAAAAAGTTGTCTTAAGCCTGCAAAACAAGGAATTAGCGCTAGAAATCACTTGAAAATACAATTTTATCTCCTCCTAGGGTTGCGGCTAGGCCTTAGACGCCTAACTAGGGTTGCGTCTAGGCCAAAATTGGCCTATAGCCCTATCCGCTAGGGCAAATTAGCCTTCAAACCCTGAAAAATGCACAAATAATGCCCTCAAACTTCAGAATCCATTTGCAAAACAACTTCAAAAAAATTATTGTTCAAGAAAAACCTCAGTTGCAGCGGCAGAAAAGCTCTCTAGGGCTAGTGGCTTCCTCTTCCAGGCCTAACGTTCAAATTTGGGCACTTGGGTTTTGTAGATCTTGGTCTTCAAACCTTAGATCCACCTCCACAAGCCCTGTTAGCCACCTATAAAAAAATTTATAGCAAAAGGTGGCTAAGACTTTTTGAGCCTTCAAGGAACAAATTTCATTGCTAAAAATTGTTGGCTCTTGAAGACTCTTGAAGGCCTCTTGCCTCTGTCCAAATCTTCATTGTTGTTCCCTTTTTATACCCAGAAATTCTGTTGATTTCATGAGAAAAGACTGTTGTAAAACCATCATTTTCCCCTTCCTCCGTTCAGAATACTAACCTTCATTTTTACTCTCTTTTTCCCCATCATTTTCCTCTGATTTCCATTTTTCCTCATTTCCCCTTCATATAATCCACCTTGCATAGTTTAAAACTCTTTTTTTAACAATAGCGTAACCCCCAAAACCCTTTGAAAACCATTGAAAATCTATGTAAAAACCCATTTTGTATTAAGGGTTTAAGCCCCATTGGGCCAAGTCTCAACCACTTCCCCACTGTATGCCCATGGTGCTAAGACCAAGCACTAAAAACCTTTCGGCGCTAATCACATCGCAAAAATCCAAAGCACGCAAGTCTTTTGCCATGTTTAAAAAAGTTCCGATGCGATTAGCCCTCTGGTCATAACCTCCGATCATGTTGTTATTCCATGTAACCCGTGGGTCCGCAATCGGGCGCTAAACCATTGAAAAAATCCATCTCCGATTCATTGTTTCCTTTATAAATACAAAAAACCCTTTTTTCCGAAGTTTTGGTCTAATTGCGCCCGTAATATGTTATATATATATATATATATATATATATATATATATATATATATATATAGATCAAAAAGACCCGATGCGCAATCGCATCGGAGAAATCCAAATGGGTTGATTGAAAGACCGGGCCCGAAAGCTCCGATTGCGATTGGCCCTTGTTATATAAAGCCCTGGGCCCATTGTATTCCATACATCCAGCGGCCCCGCAATCGGGCGCCAGCCACTGCATATATATATTTCGCCCCGATCCTCTAAAACCTTGGTTTTTATTAAAATTTGTGGGTTTTTCATAAAGTATAAGGGCTTCCGCCGGTGCAAAGCTAAAATGATAATTGACCGTTGATCTAAGGCCGATCAAACGGCCCGCGATCAATCACATCGCAAAGTTTCATCGCATGCATTGATTTGCTCCCTCCAATTGACTAACCCTCTGATTCATTCTCCACCGTTGATCTAATCCTTAGATCAACGGCCCGCGCAAACTCGCATCGCAGCTTTTCATCGAGCGCGTTTATTTGCCACCCCCGATCGTCGATCCCCGATTGTTTGTCCGTCGTTGATCTCCTCTCCGCCTTCCGAAGATCCAACGATCCCCATTCCCTCTGATCACAAGTCTTACCTCCGCTTCAAAACCCGCCGATTCATTCCCCACCGTTGATCTGATCCTCAAATCAACGGTCAGCGCTTAATCGCATTGCAAATTTACATCGGTACCATTTGAGTGTTGCCCCCGATTGCGATCCTCTGATTGGATCTGGACTATCCACGTGTTCAGATCGGACGGTCCAAGATCATTCCGTCTTATTAATTTCCCCGCTCTTATTTTTACCTTCTCTTGACTAATCTCTACCATTGGATGATGCCATCCAACAGCCATGATCGCTCCCCATGCCCTCTGAAGCAGTATACCAAATAATGCAGGATTTTATAATTATTGTTTGTATTTTGCAGGGATTGGTGATTTTCCATTATATAAAGGCCGAAGGCCGGGAATGACGATTCTCGTGCCTTCAATTCATAAAAGATAACCATTCATGGGGCTCTACTCCATGTCTCGTCATTGCTTCATGAGGCAGTGATGCCATACTAGCCTTGCGTGGCCCTGCACATCGACAAGACACTGTGATTTTAAATCACAATTAAAAGAGTATCAGTATTGAAAACAGGACACAGAAGAACAGAAGATTGAAGATCGATTTGCGGGGATTACGGCTAAGATTGATTATCAAAAGCCTAATCCCCCAAATTAAAACAAAGTTAAAAGAAAATCATAAGTGTTTAACAGACAGAAAGGCCTCCACCGCCACATTTGAGGCGAATTGATTCCTCACAACTACCCCAAAGCCACCTGTGCCTCAAACCATTCAAACAGAGGCTGAAGTTATTGTTTGAAATCAGATATTTGCCTCAGCGCAGCCAGAGAGTTACTTCTGCAAAGGAACTTAATGCAAAAAATATCTGCAGAGTTACTCCAACATAAACACAGAGCCTCAAAGTCAACAAAAGCTTCCACCGAGCTTAATTCATAAATGTAAAACAATTAATACAGTAACACACCTGTAAACTTCTCCATCGAGCCCCTCAAAGGCCGAGAAGTCAGTAATCTGTATTAATTGTCCTGAGAGATCTTTTATCAGATCTCACCTCCTCATTCTTCTATAAATACTTCTGTAGAAGATGAGAAACTGTTGGTTGCAGAACTTTGAAATACACTTGAGCTGAAACTTCTGATTGTAAATAGTATTCACTGGCCCTTGAAGCTCTGTCTGTGCTAGAATTAGTTACGCTGAATAGTGAAGATGATTGTTGAACTGAAACATTGGACTTGAAGACTGTAACTGGTTTGACATCAATAACAAGTTGTTTCTTAGGATCCTGGTCTATATCACTGGTGAAGTGCCCCTTTCTTTGTTATTGTTTTTCCTTCTATGTATGTCATATTGTCCACTTTTCTCTGATAAAGAACAGCATTTATAGAGTTAGGACCTACTGTATATTAGTAACCTTCTCTGATTGATAAGCTTTATCTCAATATTTTCCTCCAATTTGTTTATTTGAGAATAATTCAATACAGTTTAAGCAGTTAGGAATGTTGGAGTTCCCTCGTCCTACTGTTTGCTTTAAACATTGTTCTTGAAAGTTATTTTCCTTATTTGCTTATTAAGTTAGACTAGAAACTTCTACTCTCCAAAGGCAGATTCCGAAAGTTTCCCTTGGTGTTGGCTGAAAGCAGACTAGGTTTAAAAGTACCTTATCTGATCTTAGGTTATACTTTGTTTCTCTTATGTGTTTTCATACTTTCTGAAGGTAATTATGCGGATTACTGGATTGTTTGTCAATTAAGCTGCTTTAATACAAACTTGCCCAAGAAGTCTATGGTTAGCCCTGTTCTTGGTTGGTTTTAAGCAGTTACTTAAGAGGCTTTTCTTGTTTGGACAGACTATAAATCCTTGGTGAAATTATTATCAGTTTCCACCCCTCCGACACTTTATTGTTTCCATCCCATCACTCTAATCTCAAAAATCTTGTGATATAGATGACTTGCCCCTTGGATCACTCTTGATGTTGTTGCTCAATTAAAGCCCTGATATGACTCCATAGCCCAATGGAATAAAAACCAGCGTTATATCTATCTCTTAGCCAAAGTTGTTCTATCCACTTGCAACTTCTCACCTTTGGAACTCTTTGCCTTTAGAACTTTCCACCTCAAACAGTAATCATGCTCAACCATCCAAAAACCAAAACAAACCCTTGGCCTTCATAACTAGCCTAATATCATTACCCAAAACTTCAAAGACAAATACATCTTTGCACTTATTAGAGAGATCTCTCTCCGAATTCAGGAGGGCTAGATCCTAGAATCCCAAAGTGGTTGAAACGATGTTGTTTATGTGATTGGACTTTGCCAATCTTGCTGATTACAGATTCCTAACAAGCCCAACGCACTTTCCAGAAAGGTTGGACAGCTCCTCCTACAGTTGATGGTAGCCCTGAAACCCTGGCAGTTTGGGTTGAATGATGACTAGTTACCTTTGCTTTAGATTTTCCTTTGAGATTTTGAAGACATGTGCCTGTAAGATGAATAAATAGAGCACAAGACTGAATATCAAGAAAAATCTCAAACAAAACCCCAAAATTATTATTTACAAGTGATAAAAATAATTTACAAGGGTTAGGAATAGTTTACAAAATATTCACAAATTATTTACAATAATCTACAAAAGAAAATTGGCTCTATTTAGCACATAAAACATTATTAGCCCAAGTAGATTTAAAAATAATAATTTGACAGAGATAATTTTGAATTTAATTTATTGGCCAAACCATCCTGCCAAAAAATAAATCGTTAGATTAAAACTTGAGGCCAAACAAGACCGATTCCTTCCCTCAGTCTGTATACTTGGAATTTTCCAAGGGTTGGAGTACTTGTAGATATCTATTCAACTCAAAAGATTGATTGTTAGTTCAAAGGGACTTAGATCTATACTTAGAACCCGCAAGGTCCAGAGATACCTACTAGATCAAGTAAGCAATTAGTATGTATCCAAGATCCAACACCTCAGGCAAGATACATGCACCAATACTACTAGTTATTGAAATAACAATACTCGCAAATATTTCAAATTTAGAGCATGAAGCACAAAAAATAGAAGCACATACCACAAATCAACGGGACAAAAACACCTTGAATTGAACCCCAAAATCTTTATTAATTGCAAATTCTAGCAGAGCTTAACTCAATACAAAATATTTTCAACACAGTTCCTATTCCAATGAGGAGCTTGAAAGCTTCCTTATATAGAAAATGAGAGGGATCAACCCTCCAAGTGGAAAATAATGGCTAGTAGTTCGATCCATGGTTTCATACTTGCTTAAAAAATTCGAAGCCTTGATTCGTTGGCACAAATCTCCAAAATAATTCGACCTTCCTTGTTCACTGTGCTGGAGGGGTCAAACTTTGACTTATGGACCATGGAGAATCTCCAAAAAATAAAATTATTGTTACTTGTGCAAAATAATTCTCTACTTGGCCCAAAAAATTCGAACTGGTAGGAAAATAGTAACTACCCCAACGAATTTTTGGACTGGGTCCCTTCTGCCTTGGAAATTGGGCATTTTATCTTTGACTTGAATTTTTTATTTTTTGATGAATTTTCCACGTGGAGGGTCATTAATTTTCCCTTCATTTTATTCTTTGGATAAGTTATAGTTAATTTAATTTTTATTTTTGTCAAAAATTAAAATTAAAATTAAAATAAGACTCAAGAAGGGATTAATTATTTTTCCACCCTCCAAGTGTATCTAAAAATATTTTGGTAATGGTGTTCCAATTATGAGGAACCATCCACCAAAAATATTTCTTAGATCACACTTTTACATTAAAATATTACAATATCAACGCTTAGAAGGGGAAAAACACATAGACATAAGCTCTCTTGAGACTCAACCAAATTCTGCAACAAGACACATGATCTAGTATGAAAAATACATAGACTAGAAAAACACTAAGACTCACCTAAGACCTCGTCAAAGAGTTCCACCCTAGCTTTAGGGTATATCTAAGAGAAAAACTCTGCCAAATATCTGTGTTTACAAACACACATAATTTGCGGAAGTTAAAAACTACCTAGGATGGAACCCTTTAAGAAGAATCATAGGTTTACCTAGGTGTTGTTACATGGCTTAATAGTCATACTAGAATCATTTACAATAATTTTGCAGAATTTGGGATTACAATGATCAAATTGACTTAAAAATTTTGATCCACTACTTTATACCAATGTGGAAAAAGTCGAAGTCGGGATTAATTCGGCAAGGGTCAAAAAGTTGAAAAACTCGGCAAAGTCGAGAGTTTTTTGAAAAAGTCGGCAAAATTTTAAAAAAAATACAAAATTATTCAATTTTTTTTATTTTTTTAGCATCTAAAGTATCCACAACATCAAATAAATGCATTTCCACATAAACATGTAAAGAAAGCTAACATATAATATGTATATGAAATCTAGTGCTACATCATATATCAAAATGGTCAATCGAGTCCTGAATCTTGAGTCCTGACTCCTGTCTCAGTCTCAAGAGTCAAAACATCAACAAAAAATATAATAAATGTATATCATGAATCATCTCCATGTCATAAACTAATCAGTCACTGAGATTCCCTACCCCTTTTACAAGAATAGGGAATGGCTCTGCCTTTTCCTCTAGAGGAAGAAGGCCCTACCCCTGGGGATACAAATGGACCCAGTCGTCCTCTAGAAGCAAATAAAAGAGGTGGCCTTTTTCCTCTGTCGTTGTTGTTGCCCATCCTAGATGGTGTCACCTCCTCCTCCACATCCTCCTCTTGCTCTGCCTTCTGACCCCGCTCCTCCTCCTCCCCTGCAATTGCTACCTCCTCTGGCGCTAGTGCCTCTAGATCCACATCTTAACCAATCAGGGATTGATTCCATGGCCAGCCTCTCAGTCTCGACCCTCCATGCAGCAATGGCATCCATATCAGGAGTTTTCTGAATTTGTCTCATCCACAATCGAAGATTGTAGTAGACATACACCATGTCATTGAGGCGTCGGGATTCCAATCTGTAAAAGGGTTATAGATTATAAATTAGTACTTAGAAAAATTAAATAGTAAAAAATTAAAATAATCAAATTATTTCAAAATTTTAATTTGAAATTTTTTTACATGTTGCGCTTTTTGCTATGTATTTTGTCAAATACACTCCAATTGCATTCACACCCAAAGGAACTACATGTTTGGCTGAGCACTCGAATGGCAAGATTTTGGAGATGGGGTACTCTACCACCATAGCTTGTCCACCAAGCATCTACAAGTTAAAATAAAAATGAGAAGCAAAAAATATGAAGAGACAATGAATTATGAAATTTGAAAGTTGAAAGTTGAAACAAACTGAAGCTAACCTGGCATTTTGGTCGTCCTATTCTTAATAGCCATGGTAAAACCAAATGTGCCACCTACCATCCTATATATTTCCATTTCTTTAGAAATATCTTCACTTTCTTGCTTAGATGCCACCATCCTCTTGACACATGTGAAGAATCCATCCATCACCTCGGGCATCAAATATGAAACCACAAGAGTAAGCAAATGCGGGGTTGAGGTAGATACCTGCAGCATGAATGGGGCGATGGAGGGTATTTTTCCATCGATCATCAATCACTCTCCATATGACTTGTTGTTTTTCTAACCCCTCGTCTCCCTTATCTTCATAATAAGCACGAATGGCTTCTTTGGCCCTATCCATGGCCTCATACAAGTAGCCCATTGCCAAAGGTTCTGAAATGGCACACACCTCCTCTACTCCTGCCCAAAAGTTTTGATCATATGAAACTAGTCTGCATATGCCCTCTCCCTCTGTTTTGTGGCTAATATATAAATCACATCAATCATGTGAAAGAAACATGCTCTTCACATCCCACATAGAATTCAACAGAGACTGAGAAGATATGAAAGTAGTGGCAAAGCGTGTTATCACAGGACGCACCAACTCTTTGTTGTTGGTGAATCTTCTCAACAAGCTAAGCACAGATGCATGATTATATATAAATTTTGTTATGCTCTTGGATGATTCAACAATATGCCTCACAATAGGAATCTTGTTGTTAATTTTGGACAACTAGGTCCAAACTCCATGTTGTGATATGCTCAGATGAAGATACCAAAATTTTTATTGGGTTCCTCTTTCGAAGAGGTGCAAGATCGATCAAAAGATCATATTGATCCGATGAGCAGAACATTTATTTTGAATTTATTTTTAATCTATTCAAAATATGTGGAGGTCGGCCTTAAGGTTTTACACCCCCAGCAAATGTGTCACACACCCTCACTGATGGATATATATTAATCAACGTTGGAGGACATTTTCACTCATCACATCACACATTTCTCTCTCTCCTCTTCTGATTGGTTTGAGCTCCTTGGAGGCAATCTTTTGTTCACACATGGGAGAAGGACGTTGACTTTTCTGCTGCAGCTAGGGCTTCCACCGCAGGTTTGACCAACGTTGACTTTGGTCAATGCACAGTCAAACGGAGTTGAATTTTGGTACAAACTTCGATTTTTGCAATCTGTACTATTTGGCACAAGAACCGAGGTCAAATGTTGATTGTTGAATGTGCTGCGTTGACTTTGACTTGCTATTGTTCTGCATTGACTTTCTGGACAGCGTTGACTTTCTGGGTTGTGTTGACTTTGGTTGTCTTGGATTGTCTGATGAGGATGATGTGACACATACTAGGTTGGCTGACTGATAAGACTTTGCTGGTTGAAGCATCATGCTTATCGTCGTAACGCACCAACACTATTATATATTTATGGGTTGTCTTCTGTCGATCTACTGGTATGTTCTATCAGCATTTTACTTTATTGTTTATGTGATTGTTGTCTGATATTGAAGAGAAAGTAAAGTTGCATCAAGCATAGAAAATCTACATAAATTTACATGGTATCGGAGCTGAGGTGAAGAAAAAGCCGAATTTGTAGCAATCACCAAAGAAGAGGATAGGTTCCTCAAACTACAATGGCTTCAAGGCTGATGACAAACTAACTGGGAAAGATGACTTCCATGCTTGGAAGATGACATTGGATTTTATGTTGGAAGACCAAGATGTCATGGACTATGTGCAGGGTAAAATCCAAGAGACTCCATCCACTGCAACTGTTGCCGCCAAAACAAAGTATAAGAAGGGAGAGATCAAAGCAAAGTTGATGATCAGGGACTCAATTCACAAGAGTCTTGTTGCCTACATCTCTGAGTTGGGCACATCAAAAGAGATGTATGATAAGTTGGTCCACGTGTTCAAGGCCAACAATGCGAAGCAAGTCCTCTTCTTCAAAAATCAATTAAAGAATCTGAAGAAAGGCAGGGATGAGTCTATTCAATCATATTTTCTGAAGCTGACCAAGATCAAGAACAATCTGCTAGCTATTGGGGAGACAATAGTTGATTGACAGATGGTACTCACCGCACTCGGAAGGCTCTCATCCGAATGGAATTTGTTCAACATTACCTGTCTCAATAATAATGTGATACCTGAATTTGACAAAGTACTATCGAGATGCGTTCAAGAAGAGACAAGAATGAAGGAATATGAAAATGAAGGAAATGTTGCCTACACTGCTCATTCTAGAAAGAAGAACTTTGGTGATCCAAAGATCAAAGGAAGAGCAGGGGCCCAAGGAAAGAAGGGCAAGTGTTACACTTGTCATAGGCCAAGTCACTATGTTAGAGAATGCCCTTTCAAGAAGGATTCTCCTAATGGTGATGACAATAACAACAACCGAAGAAATGGTAGTCAAAGGAACAACAGGTTCAAGGGAAAAAAGAAGGCTCCCTCTAGCGGAAATGGTCAACCTTTCAAAAGGTCGAAAAACTCCAGGTATGAGGAATCAAATGTTGTTGATAAAAGTGTAGAAATTTCTTAATCTTAATTCTTATGCAGAAATTATTTCTGCTAATCCGGTTAAGCTTCTCCTACTTGTACAAATTATCAACTGAATAAATTCAAGTTAACATCAAAGCAAAACACATAACAGATCTCTACCAATTCAGATCTAGAATAAGCACATGCACACATAGACAAAGTGACACAATTATTTCTAGACAAACTGTCCCCGGAAAAACCCAATGTGGGAAAATCGGTCTCTGGCTGCTGGAGGGCTCTATTATTAAGAATATTTCTGAATATACAACTCTGGGTTCCAGATCTGGAAAACCCTATAGAGAAAACTCTAGATCTGCAGCACCTGGTTGATTTAAGACCAACAATACTAACTGATCCACACCCTCAAACGGGATTTACAGAACTCAGCCAGATCTAGGCCTAGAAACCCCAAATCTGCCCCTGAAAGACACTGCGTCAGCCTCTGAAGGCCGCCAAATGCTCAGCGTTGTCACTGGAAGGGACTCCGTTACCCCAGACTGGGTGACGCAATCACTACGCTGCCCCTAAGGGTCTCTGCGTAACCCCTGAAGGGTTTCCTAAAAATCACGCTGTCCTTGTTGTTGTTGTCGTCTGCTGCTACTGCTGCCATCTGTTGTTGCTGCTGCCTTCCTCTGCACTGTCTTTCCTAATCTCTTCTCTGTTTCTTGTGTATTCTAGACCCCGGGATCACATCATCCCCTTGGTCTAAATTCCCCTCTCTGCAACTAAAACACTTGAGAATTCTTAGCAACCCCGCCCTAGAATCTCAGCTTAGCTTCAGTGCTCTACCTCTATGTGTCTTACAAATAACCCCACGCCTTTCCTTTATACTTTTCTCGTTGACAAATCAACGGCCAAGATTAAATCTTTAATCTATGGCTAAGATTAAAAGAAAGCTTGATTCGTGTGACTTAAGACAATTTCATCACATGTTTGATTAAATTCACTTTAACTATTTTATTATCCTAAGTTTTAACTTAGGAAATACATTAAAATAATTAATTAATTTAATATCTCCTAAACCAGATGAAATTTTCCAAATCCATTTATGGGTCTTGTAGATCAGGTGAACTCTAGTCCTTCCTCAAAATTTGGGACCTAGAGCACAACTGATGTTACCCCAAATACACAAAATCTCAACAAAAAGAAATGAATTCATTCTTGTATCTGCCCTCTCTGCTGCATCTCCACTTGACACTATGGATGTCTGGTTGATAGATAGTGGTGCCTCAAGGCACATCACTGGGTTCAAGGAAGCACTCTCTGATATAGTTGAGAAGGATACTAATCTGGAAATTATCCTTGGAGATAATGCCACATATCTCGTGAAAGGGACAGGGACTATGACCCTCCACTTGTCTCAAGGTCAAGTCCTTCGCTTGCAGGATGTACTCTATGTACCTAATTTGAAGAAGAACCTTGTGTCTATATCGACCATGGAAGACAAAGGTTTCAATGTGGCATTCATTGATGGAACGGTGCGCATGTAGAAGAAGAGCTTCAAGGAAGCTATCACGATTGGGTTTAGAGTTGATACACTCTACCAGGTTTGAGGAAGTCCACTGGGAGCGATGACATGTGATACTATCCGACAGACTGAACTATGGCACCGGAGGTTTGGACACCTTCACTACAAAGCCCTTCCCGAAGCAAGGAAGGTGGTGACGGGGATGCCCGAGTTCTCAAATAATCATGAAGGTGTATGTCAGGGTTGTGTCGAAGGAAAGCATACAAGTGGACCTTTCCCCTCAAGGGTCACAAAGACATCTGATGTGTTGCAATTAGTACATTCTGATCTGTCTGGTATGATGCCCGTGACATCCTTGGGAGGATGTTCTTATTATATGACGTTCATAGATGACTTCTCTCGCAAAACTTGGATATACTTCTTGAAGAAGAAGGATGACGCTTTCATGTGGTTCTGTACCTTCAAAGCCTTGGTGGAAAATCTGACAGGGAAGAAGATCAAGATTTTGAGGACCGATAATGGCACTGAATATGAGACGAACGAGTTCAAGAACTTTTGCAAAGAAGCTGGCATCAAGAGGGAGACCACAACTGTCTATACTCTTGAGCAAAATAGCGTTGCTGAAAGAAAGAACAGGACCATCGTGGAAGCTGCCCGTGCCATGCCATGTGACCAGGATCTACCGAAGTTTCTGTGGGGAGAAGCTGCGAACACTGCTGTGTACATACAAAACTGATGCCTGCATTCCGCTCTGGACTCCAAAACTCCCGAAGAGGTTTTCACTGGTAAGAAACCTGACGTCTCACATTTTAGAGTTTTTGGATGTCCTGTTTATTTTCATGTGCCGAAAGAAAAGAGGAGCAAGTTGGATGCTTCTGGGAAGAAGGGAATGTTTGTGGGCTACAGCGAAACTTTGAAGGCCTATAGAGTCTATGTGTTTGATCAAAGGGAAGTGGAGATATGCCACGATGTCACTTTTGACGAAAATGCTTCCCTAAGCAAAGTAGTCAATCTTCTGAGATCTGAGGAAGATCATGAAGCAAGGCCTGGAAATCAAGAAGAACCAAAGGATGAAACGATGCCCGATGCTGAAGGACCGATGGACCCGATTGATCCACCTCCTTCACTAGGGAAGGGACCATCATGGCTCAGGGACACTCTCGAGGACGTCAAGGGACATATGGCCCCAAGGAGGACATTCCATGAAAGCAAGAAGCCGAGTAGATACCAAGGGTATCTAACAGCCATGAGTACTATTGTACAATCTGAGCCTGGATCTTTTGAGGAAGTCGTAAAGCATCAAGTCTAGAAAGATGCTATGCACGAAGAGTATGAGTCCATAATGAAGAATGATGTCTGGGATGTGGTTCCAAGATCGGAGGACAAAGCAGTTGTCACCTCGAAATGGCTCAACAAGATCAAGCATGGATCTGATGGAAGTGCTGAAAAATGCAAGGCAAGATTCGTTGCTCGTGGCTTCTCTCAAAAGGAAGGCATAGCCTATGATGACATATTTGCACCTGTGGCCCGATATACCACCATTCGATCTATCATAGCCCTTGCTGCTACGCAAGGATGGAGTCTTCATCAAATGGATGTGAAGACCGCATTTCTGCATGGTGCGATAAAGGAACAGGTGTATGTAGAGCAACCTCTGGGGTTCAAAGTCCAGGATCGGGACACCCATGTCTGCAGATTCAAGAAAGCCCTCTATGGGCTAAAGCAAGCACCCAGAGCTTGGTACAAGAGGATAGATAGCTACCTGATGAAGTTTGGCTTCACTCGTAGTAATGTTGATCCAAACCTTTACTTCAAGGTTGATAGAGAGAAGCCTCTCATTCTGGTGTTCTATGTGGACGACCTCTTCCTGATAGGTGCTGACCCTCTCATTCATCAGTGCAAAAGGGAGCTCGCTGCTAAGTTTGAGATGAAGGACCTAGGACTGATGCATTACTTCCTAGGCCTGGAGGTCTGGCAGAGACCTGGCGAGATTTTCCTTTCTCAAGGAAAATACATTATGAAGCTTCTGAAAAGATTTGGTATGGTGGACTGTAAGTTCGTGTCGACGCCGATGGAGCTCAACTTTAAGAAGTTGAGTGGCAGCGCTGCTGGGCCCGTGTTAGCAAATCCTAATGAGTATCGTCAACTCGTAGGGGCCCTGATGTTCTTAGTGAACACTCGTCCAGATATATGTTTTGCAGTGAACACTTTAAGTCAACAAATGGTTGAGCCACATCACACTCACTAGGTTGGTGCCAAGAATCTTTTGAGATATCTTCGGGGCACGATAAACCATGGGCCGAGATACACTGTCGGGAGCGTGACAATCTTTGGATATACTGATACCGATTGGGCTGGTAGTGTGGTGGATCGTAAAAGCACATCAGGATGCTGCTTCTCACTTGGATCTGCTTCGATATCATGGATGAGCAGGAAGCAGAATTTGGTGGCTTTGAGCACCGCAGAGGCTGAATACATTGCAGCAAGTATGGCCTGTTGTGAAGCAATTTAATTACAAAAGCTCTTCAGTGAGTTGTTCGGGCATGTGCTAGATACCACTGTGATAACCAGAGTGGGATTCGCTTATCCGAGAATCCCGTGTTCCACGATCGATCAAAGCATATTGATATCAAGTACTACTTTATCCGGGATATGGTACAGCGAAGCGCCGTAAGGCTCGATCATATAGGAACTGATGAGCATGTCACGGATATTCTCACAAAGCCACTGGGAAGGTCAAGTTCCTAACCTTCCGTGAGAGTCTTCGTATCGTGGAACGACCCTATGATGAGGTTCCTGTTGGAATGAGCTCTGGGAGCTCTGGGGGACTTTGGGGATAGCTTCTCGGAGATATAAGCAACCACAGGGCTAGGCTTGCCGAACCTTGTTGGTGTGCTTCTGCCCCACCGTTGTGATGATTGAGTTGGTTCACCTCTCATTATCTATGCCCCATATGCATCCTACCCATTGAGTTCAGGGCTCATGGGAAGTACCTCTCATTTGGCCAGTGAGGTGGTAAAAGCTAGAGACTAGTAGCAAAGACTGATGGACACATCAGAGATTGTCGTACTCTCTATCTAGGATGGCACAGTCCAACCACTTGATCTGGGATCAAGTCTAGTGAGGTGTCGGACCTCCTACAAACTTCGGGTCAGATAAACCAACTTTGGGTTGGTAGGAGACTCTTTGTGAGTCCTATAGAGGTTTTGGACCTCTAGACTGAATTTGTCAGCTAGGAATGATGTCTTTGTGACCGACCCACTTCTGTTTTGAAATGAAGAAGCCAGCAAAGCAAGTTACGGCAGGATGACACACAATGTTTGGATTGCATAGGTGGATGGAGTTCTTCCTAGTAGAGAGGGAGTGTTAATTTTGGACAACTAGGTCCAAACTCCATGTTGTGATGCTCAGATGAAGATACCAATATTTTTATTGGGGTCCTCTTTCGCAAGATCGATCTAAAGATCATCTTGATCCAATGAGCCGAACATTTATTTTGAATTTATTTTTAATCTATTCAAAATATGTGCAGGTCGGCCTTAAGGTTTTACACCCCCAGTAAATGTGTCACACACCCTCACTGATGGATATATATTAGTCAACGTTGGAGGACACTTTCACTCATCACATCACACATTTCTCTCTCTCCTCTTCTGATTGGTTCGAGCTACTTGGAGGCAACCTTCTGTTCACACGTGGGAGAAGGACGTTGACTTTTCTACTGCAACTAGGGCTACCACCGCAGGTTTGACCAGTGTTGACTTTGGTCAACTCATAGTCAAACGGGGCTGAATTTTGGTACAAACTTTGATTTCTGCAGTTTGTACTATTTGGCACAAGAACCGAGTTCAAAGGTTGATTGTTGACCATGCTGCATTGAATTTGACTACTTGTTGTTCTGTGTTGACTTTTTGGACAACGTTGACTTTCTGGGTTGTGTTGACTTTGGTTGTCTTGGATTGTCTAATGAGGGTGATGTGACACATACTGGGTTGGCTGACTGATAAGACTTTGTTGGTTGAAGCATCCTGCTAATCGCCGTAACGCACCAACACAATTATATATTCCTGAGTTGTCTTCTATCGATCTACTGGTATGTTCTATCAGCATTTTACTTTATTGTTTATGTGATTGTTGTCTGATATTGAAGAGAAAGTAAAGTTGCATCAAGCATAGAAAATCTACATAAATTTACACTTACCTATATCCTCCAACATCAAGTCAATACAATGAGCAGCACAAGGTGTCCAAAATAGGGTAGGATACCTCCCCATAAGCAACGTGCCAGCTGCAACATAATTTGCAGAGTTGTCCGTTATGACTTGAACAACATTTTGTGGGCCTATTTCCTGAATGAAGATGTCCAACAACTCATATAATAAACGCACATCTTTAATGTGTGCAGATGCATCAACAAATTTCATAAACATTGTCCCCTTGGGACAACTAACCAAGAAGTTAAGAAGGGTCCTGCCCTTCTGGTCAGTCCAACCATCTGACATGACTGTCCATCCAGTGTGTTCCCATGATGCCCCAAACTCCTCCAATCTAGTAGTGCAATCATTCTTTTCATCTTGAAGAAGAGGCCCTCTCAACTCTGCAAAGGTAGGGGCTTTGTACGTCGAGCCAACAACAACAACAACATTAAACATAGGTTGGTAGAATGGGTTTATCTTGGCAAGTTGAAAGGAACATCACTCCATAGAAGACATCTACTCACCAACCTGTCAGCTTTTGCCTTTTCCTTTTTTTTAACTGTTGATTTGATGCCAGGTTGTGCACCAGGTGTGGTTCTAGGGACGAAAAAATATGAGAAAGTTGAGGGGTTGGGAGTGGAAGGTGATGCTGAAGCAGAAGAAACACTTTGACTTACCCCCACTCTTGAGGTCCCTACAAGTTGGCTTTTTATTGTTGCGTTGGTGTCTTTGGCATCCTCTTTATCCATCAACGATTTAATGGCCTGTCGAATGATTTCTGGAGATGGATTTGGGCAAAGTTCTATATTTTGGCCTGGAATTTGCCCCAAATGGAATTTTAATCTGTTGACACCCCCTGACATATGCTTGCCACACAACTTGCAAGTCAAATACATTCTATTGACACCTCGACTTTCGGGTACAGGATCAGGTTCGCCATATTCCCACATAGGGTCCAAAATCCTTGGCATTTTGTTTGAAACTTTTTGAAGTTTGAACCTGGGCACAAAAAATAAAAATTGAAAAAAAATAAAAATTGCCCATCACATAAGAAGCAAACACAAATGTAATTGTTGATTTTAAATTTTAAATGCCTCTTCTAGTTCTCACACACTTGAACACACAAAAAATCACTAAACAAGGGTTTGAATTTTTTTATTTGATTCTTGAAAGTTGAAGTTTTAAAAATTAATTCAATCTAGACTCTAGAATCTAGAGTCTAGACTAGACTCTAGATTCTGAGCACAAATAAGTTGGAATTTAGAAAACAAGGGGATTGAATGATTAAGAAGACATTTATCATTTATGTAACAAATTGACAAAGAATAAGAAAGAAAATACATACCTGGCAGCAGCAGCAAACCGGTGGTCCATCACCTTCAACCTCAAAGCTTGAGCGGTGGACAAATCTGCAAATCCCAACACAAATGACAAAGCAAACCTCCTCCTCGAGTCTCCACAGCCTCAAACACAGCAAACCGACGAAACAATGACTGATAAAAGTCACATTTCGGCCTCTTAACCACACTTTCGGACGGACAGCCGACTTTTTCAATCAACTCGGCAAAAAGTTGGGACTTCGGCGATAAAGTCGCGACTTTTTCAGGGATGAAAAAGTTGCCAAAAAGTCGGCCGATATAATCGGCTCTGGCAAAAATTCGGGACTTTTTGAAAAAATTGCAACTTTTTCATGACTTTTTCCACACTGCTTCATACTCAGCTTCTCTGAGTATTGACATGTATATGATCAACAAGACCCTAGCTCAGGGGTTTTCAGAACCCAGCTAGATGGCATGCCCTGGTGGAGGCTCACACATATTAGAGGGTCTTGATGATGATTCTCAGCATGAGACCATTCCAGTTTGATGGAGTTTGTCATGACATTTCCAGTGGTATGTGGAGCATCTTGTGGGTCCCTCCTAATCTTGTGGGTCCCTCCCAGATTAGGAGATATGCCCAATTGAAGATCAATACGCCAGGCTGCAAGGTTGAAGCCCCATTGATTGTACCTCATTATACGTACACAGCAGCAAATCTCGTCATTGAATTCTCCTTGTCATGCCGATTCCAACAGTATATGGTACAACATGAGATTCCTCACCATTTGAGAGATATGCTTATTCAAAGATGAAGCCCCACTTTGTGGTCAAAAACCCCAACAACTGGATGATGTGGCAGCATATAATTCACTAGACTTTTGCACAAGTCATAAGGAGAAGATTAAGTAATTTTATTGGGGTTAAATTTAATTTTTGAAATGGTCTGGAGTTAGAGGGAATTTTTGGCTCCAAAATAAATTTAAATTTCAAATTCTAAAATGAACATTTCCCTCCTAAGGTTTGTCTAGTCAGCCTCAAATAAGGGCTCACCCTCCTGTATGAATTCATACGAATCTCTCTCATTTGGAAACAAGGAAAGAGCTCACAATATCTATCTGAAGTTGCTGTGGCCTTGAAGATCAGTCGAAGGTTTATTCTAAAGATTTGGTTGGGTTTATGATTTGACTCTTGGGATTGGTTCCGTTGGGTCTTTGAAAATGTTTTTGCAGGAGGACTACTGTTCGCACTATATGCCTAAAGGGCTTTTATTTTTGGAGTTAAAGCATGCCTTCTTAGCTGTGATTTGCAACCTTGCTCAAGGGTTTTGAAATATGTAATTAATCTCTGTACCAAATGGAGTCCTGAGACTAATATCTGCCATTATTTCGTTAAACTATCTTGCAAAAGAATTAGCATATTTCTAAAGGATCTAGAGTATTTTTTTTATATTACTGTTTTGGTGTTTCGCCGGGTTTTCTCAGGCCATTTTACAGACAACTGTAAGGAAGTTCGCACTATGTTAAGGGTTTTGATTAATTCTTAAGGCATTTCGGCCTCTCCTTGAAAAAAAAATATGAAGTATAACAGAACTGCAAACTACAGTTCTCTGTGATAATTTTCGGCCCTTTAGGGCACAGATCTGAACAGTTGCATAGGCCTGCGGCCTTGTATATTTTGCATATGTTCTTGAGGGTTACATTGGGTTCAAATTGTATTGCAGTTCGAACATTCCTCAACACATCAAGGCTCCTTGTGAAGCGGTTTCAGTCCTATGTTAGGGATTGGCTCGTGGCACAATCTGGACAGTTCGTAGCCCTTTTTGATGCATTTCCAGATCTGTTTGAAATAGAATTTTTCAGCCTCCCTTGAAGACCAATCCTGAAGCTCTTATGGTTTTGAAGCAACTTGAATTTTTGTATAACAGTTGTGATTATTAGAACAACAATATTTGTGGGATAAGTTCGTACTTCAAAGTGGCTCTTAGGAAACCGTCCTAACCCTATCTCGATCCTCAAACACTGTTGTTCCAACCCTATTTCCAGCTTGGCTTATGCTTTGTCGGTGGTTCAATACTAGTCTTCGGCATTCAAAGTCTGTGACCTGTGCACAATCCAGCAAGCATTTTGACGCCAAGGTTTTGTTTCTGAGATAAGGCATACATTAAATTGCCTTGATAAACCTTGTTTCACATTGAAGACAAGCCCAACACTATCAACTCCAGAAACAACATGCATTTTATGAGCTGTCAAATCCAAATTCAAAGGGCAATCATTACAGATAATAAAGTTGGAGCATTTTCGGCTTGGTTTGGGGCTACAAAACCAACATAGACCTGAATAATTTCGGTCCTCTTCTGTGCACCCTTGACAAACTTACACTTAACTGTATGTAGATTCTTGAGATAAAACTTATGAACCCTCTTATGTTCTGAAGTTTGTGGAAGCAGCATTTACACTAGTTTGTTGATGATCTTAATCACTGTGTAAGGCAGATCGCACTACCTAAGGAAGTGACAGAAATGTTTGAGAAATGCATCAAATCTAGTTGATTGTTTAACATCTCTAGGATTGGACTAAGGGACAGTTGCATCATTCCTTTGATGATATGAAGTGTTGAAGCTCTGTGGTATGCCTAGGGTTTTTAGGTTGCAGCATTATGACGGTTTCCCAGAAGATTTGACTCCTGCAATGATATTTTATCTACAGCAAGGACATCAGCATATTAACACAAGACAAGAAGGGTAAAGAAGTTGACAGGTTCTGAAGAAATCTACATACATAATATCGACAGAGATCTAAAGTTGTGATTTCAGCAGAAGGCAAGTCAGTATTGGACATCGTTAATAACCAGAAGATTCAAATGCAGCAGTGGTAATTGAGTAGTATGGATACCCTCTTGTAACAAAGCCTCATCTTGTGATCTGGTTGAAGCTTTCATATTTAAGTGCAAGATGGACAGGACTTCTTCCAGTAGGAGACTTTGGCTACAGATCTGATCCATGTGATCTTGGAGGAGCTGCTTCCATTCATGGTATTATTGTGAATGGCTCTGAAATGATTTCAACAGAATAATGTATGTCTTCTATTTAAGGTAGCTTCATCATTGGCAGTGTCTTGGAGGTTGGTTGTAGAGTTGAGTTATTATCCCTAGTACGGGAGCCCAAGCTTAGTCTTGATCTCGATTTGAGGTAGGAGAAGTTGAAGTGTGGAGCAGGGAAGTTGAATTGTACAAGGGGACTGAAGACCCCTTCAGACTGGATCTGTAAAACTCTTCATGCCTTAGGGAGCATTTGCTTCCTTCTAGACCTTGTTGATAAAACCCTTGGGGAGTTTTGCACTTCCTTCCAACTCAGCTGGTAAACTTGTATGTAACCATACATAATGAAATTCTTTGTTGATTGAAAACCCTATGTACTGATCGTATGATGTGATGATGTTTCATGTTTTCTTTTGATGCTCTGAATGTTTAAAGGAATCTAACTGATTGTGTAAAAAGAGTGAAATACTGTTTCAGCGCCCCCCAACCCCCCCTTGAGTATTTCCAACACTCCTCCCTCTTTCCTATAAATCAAAGCATCCCCCTCTATTGTAAGCTAGTGTGGAAGGGTTGGAACGATTGGGGAAGCTCTGCTGTTGTTGTAACTGCTCTATCATTTTGAAATAAAAAGGGTTTGGAGGCTACATGGTGTATTGATATTTGTGTGGTGGTTTGAATCTCATGCGAGATGTAGTTGTTTATATTGCATTGTCTTGAAATTCTTGGTAATAGTAGGCCTTTAAAGGGGTCATGTTGCCCATATGAGAAGATAGAAAAACTTGGTTGATTGTTTCTCTTCTTGTTGTTTTGTATTTTGTAATTGAAAATTACATGTACTTCTAGTTCGACTGTCATCTTCTTTCCAAATTTTAATTGCAAGATTTCACCTATTTTAACTACTTTCTTGGCAAGATTTTAAGGATTTGCAGATGCCTCAAGATTGAAGGATTGGATCCTCCTTGGGTGGAGTATCCATTGCCCTTCAACACATAAGAAGCTATATTCCCACGAAGCACCAAGTCTAGTCTCCAATTGCTTGAATATTTCACCCAACTTCTCTCCCTCTCTTCTTGCTTACACATTCTAGATTTGTTTCAATAAATCCTTCTTTTATTTTATGTGATTTCATTGTCATATCTAGCAATTTCAATTTTAAAGTGCTAATTTGCTGTCGTCCTAGAAACAACAAAATCAGCTAGGAAAGGTTGATCTGCTTCAACTTTTCCTATTTGTTTTAGAGTAGAAATTTCCCTCTTTCCTTTAAAATTTCACTTGGATTTTTTTTCTACATTTTTATACTAGCATTTGCGGTGTTCCCAAAGAGTTTTGGGGCATCTTTCACCACTTTTGTTCGCTGATTTTTTGCAGGTCCAAGAACATATAAGGGGAGGTGCTGCAGAATTTTCGCCAAGTTGTACCATCCAAGGCAATCAGAAGAAAACCGCAACCTTCCCCTTTGTAAAATAATATAAAAAACCACTTTTTCCCTTTATTCGCAAGGGATACCTGGCATAATAACAACCATTGTAATTTTAAGGGAGCTAGAAGAGTCTCCTAGGCATCCCATTCCTCCTACCCAGCAGGTGTCTTGTGTGTTTGTTGTCTCATCTTCGTGGTTTGCTTAATTTGGTTAAAATTAACTATAAACCCATGCACCACAAAACTTCCATTTTATAGCTTAGATTTCATTTTATTTACAGATTTCATTTCCTTGTGTTTTAGATTAGACTTTCATTTTTGCAGAAGTAACGAATCTTTCCCCTCCAAGTCCTATCATGCTCTTGGTTGTTGCAAGTGAAGCTTGATCCTTGGCATGATTCAATGACTTGTGCGGGTTGAATAGTTTAATAGGGAAGACCTCTTAACCATATCAAGGTTACTTGGAAGTGGAAGCGGGAGCGGAGCGCGGAGCGGAGCGCGGAGCGGGAGCGAAGCGCGGAGCGCCATTTTTAAAAGTTTCCCGGTCCGGAGCGTTTTCGGGAGCGTTTATATATATATATATATATATATATATATATATTTTAATATTTTTTATATTTTTTATATTTTGATGCATATATGTCAACAAAAACATGTAGAATGATGAATTAGACATAAAAAACATAAAAACATAGATTGAATCATATAACATCAATCATCTAGAAGTTATAATCTTCATCAACCACGCCCATGAGTTGGAAGCATACAACATATTAACTCTTGAGTCTCGCAAATCATCAATCTGAAGGTTTCAAGCTTTCAAAATTCAATATATAACATTTATCATCATTGATAATTTGATATATAACATTTATCATCATTGATTTCAAATTTCAATATCTAACATTTATCATCATTGATTCATTGATTTCAAAATTCAATATACATTTATCATCATTGATATATAACATTTATCATCATTGATTCATTGATTTCAAAATCCAATATATAACATTTATCATCATTGATATTATATAACATTTATCATCATTGATTCATTGATCACCATATAACTTTCATGAAGCATCATATTCATAATTCATAATGACTTGTAAACAATAAACTTATAAATGCCAACTTCAAAGTTTCACCTTTCAAATTCAAACTTCAAACTTAAATTGTCATTAAATATATGAAATCAGAAAGAGTCAAGTTTCAACTGTTCAACTGTCAACAACAAATAGAAAATAGCAAACAACAAATATATTTTATCTGGCTGGCCCCTTGCCACGCCCACGAGAAATGTCTAATTTTTGTGAGCCACAAGGAAATGTTGGTCTTCTAGTACTCTCAGGAGTACCATGACCACGACTAGAAGGTGGAGGCTGGATCTGCAAAGGAACAACAGTGTGATATCGAGGAGTGGCACTGGCACCCGCACTGCTACCAGTAGATGGTGGGACTGGCCCTGTGTGTGGCGGTGCTGCTGATGCTTCATCATCATCCCTATAAAGTTCTACTTCCAATTCTTCCAGATGTAACGTGCCGTCCTCCAAATTATCATCCTCTGGGTTGTTGTCCCAGACTCTGTATGATTGATCCTCATTTGCCCGATCACAGTAATGGCTCAACAACCTCAAGTTATAATGCACATAAACCAAGCTTTCAGCTCGGTTTTCATTCAGCCTGTTTCTTCTCACATTGTGTATAAAGCTGTAGGTGCTCCAACACCTCTCTGCAGAAGAAGTGTTCACAACCTGTGAGAGAACTTTTTAGCCAACTTTGGCAAAAGTCCCATGCCGCCATATGCTTCCCACCATGTGAGAGCATCAAATCTGTCCCTGTCTTCCATTGCATGGAAAGAACCAAAGTTAGCAGTGCAACTGAAGTATTTGCCTAATTCAAGGCGCAATCTAGCACACTCTTCCCCGTCAGGTACCAATTTGTCCAATGCCTTCATGTACCCTTCTTGTACCTCTGGATCTCTGTGAGGTTTCACCCTAACCCCACCTCCAGGTGCAGGTTGGCCCAACCAAGATGGAGAGTAATATTTTGGCGTAAGGATATATGCCAAAGCATGTAGTGGAACATTGAGTTTATTCCACCGTGCACACACACATTCATGAATCATAGCATACAAGTTGGGATCATTATCCTTAACAATATCTTTTATTTGCCCCAACATGCTATCCATCTGCTCATAAACCTCTCCAATCACTAGTTTATCAATATCTGCAAAGCGAATCATGTTATAAATGGGCTTGGTAAAACTCACAATTTCCCTCATACGTGCCCAAAACTGAGGGTAAAGGGCGGTCTCCTCCACATGTTCGAAACCTTGCCTGTCAACTATTGTTGCCGCCCTGTCCTTTAATAGCTACCAGTGTGGGCTTGATACCATTGCAGCCAATGACTCTCTTACCTTCAAAAGACGCCTGAAGGTGAGGTAATAGCTAGCAAATCTAGTTTTTCCTATTTTCAACAACTCCAATTTGGAGTGAGTACGGAAAAGCCCATGGGTATTGCTATGATTTGTAATAAATTTGATCATTTTTTTACCTCTCTTGTACAAATCACCAAGCCATTTGAATTGAGGTTGTTTGTTTTTGATGGTATCATGCATCAAAAGGTTCATTGTGTGAACCAAACACCTAGACCAAAAAATGTTGGGGTATTTATCCTCAACAATTGCTCCTGCTGCCTTACAGTTAGCAGCATTATCAGTGATGACCTGTATCACATTGTATGGCCCAGTCTTTTCAATTATATCAAGTAATGGTTTTGCAATGTTAATGCCGGTTTTGAATTTATCTGAATAATCATAAGCTACCAGGAAGACTGCACCACTAACCGACACAGCCAAAACATTTATCAATGGTTTTCCTTTTACATTGGTCCATACATCAGAGACAATGGACAGCCCATGCTCATTCCACGAACCTGTCATTCTAGCCAAAGAATTGTTTATTTTAGCTCTTTCATGATCAAGACACACGGTTCTGGCCTTGTCATATCCAGGGCTTTTGTATCCTTTGGGGGCATCATTAATGGCAAAAACCATTTCATGCCAATAAGGTGAGCGAAGAACATTGAATGGCACCCCACATGCATATAGAAACCGGTAAACTTTTGAATCCACATCATTCCTACACCCTTCGTCTAGGAAATCGGATATGGCTCTACGCCTTAATCCAATGCCACTGCCTCCAAAACCACTAGCATGGGTGGAAGTTGAACTTGTTTGTCCATGATGTGTTGGGCCTGAATCAACGAAACCCCTAGATCTTTTAGATGATCTCTGTAGGGCAACCCCCTCTTCCTTCCTATATATCTCTCTCTGTGGTGCTGGCACAAAAGTACAAACTTTGATTCCAAGATTTTTAGTTCCATCTCCTCGCATTATCCCACAAAGGTGCCTTCTCAGACGGGTGTATGAACCATGGTATTGTTTATTGCAATGGGGGCAAATAAATTTAGTGGTTCCACCACCTTTCCCTCCTCCTTGTTTTTGAACATATTTCCACAAAGGATATTGGTCTTGTTTAGTTGGGGATTCTAGGTTCTCAGGGTCTCCACTCCCCACTTCCTCCTCAGCATAATCCTCCCCCTCTTCAGGATTTTCTTCAGATCCACCATAACCCTCCTCTTCATCCTCCTCTTCTTTGATTTGCCTCTTTCTTCTAGCACTCTCCAACACCATTATCACAAAGAAAGGAACCAACATGAGGAAAATTCCTAGCCATATAGCCATGATGGAAACAAGTTTCAAGTTTCTAGAATCTAGCCTGCAAAACAAATGGAAAAATGCCAAATGGGAATTGGAAATGCAACATAGGAAAAAAACAATTCATTTTAAAAGTTTTAAATCCAATAAAATGCAACATTCAAGAAAAATTCAAGTTTTCATTTTCAAACAATTTAACAATCTACAAATTCATCCTAGAAAATACAAAATTGGATTAGAAGCCTACCTCTTTCTTGCAATCCTCCTGTCAGCCTTGCTCCTTGCTCTCCTGTCAGCTTTGCTCCTTGCTCTCCTGTCAACCTTGCGCTCTCCTTCTTGCTCTCTCTCAACTCAACAAACAATGAAATGCAAATGAAACCCCCCCCCTTTTAAAAAAATCGATTTTTCTCATAAAAAAATTTCCGCGCGACGGGAAACGTTTTTTTTGCCGGGGAGCGTTCGGGAGCGAACGCTTCCCGCGTTTAAAAAACGCTCCCGAAGTGTTTTTTAAACGTCAGAAACGCTCAAGGAGCATTCGGTCCCGAGCGCTTCCTGAAATGCTCCCCCAAAAACAGGGAGCGTTTTTACAGGGTCGGAAACGCGCTCCCGAAAACGCTCCCGTCAGGAAGCGTTTTCGAGAGCGCGTTTCTGAGCGTTTCCGAAACACTCCCGCACGGAACGAGTTTCGAAAGCGGGAGCGAAGGGGGTTTGAAGCTTCCTCGCAACCCTGAACCATATATTGTGAGTTTGGGAAAAAGTCTGTTGACACGTGAAATCAGAGGAATACGCATTGAAGCTAAGCTTCATTACATTGGATCTCTAAGTAACTTTCTCAATTTCATTTGAGGGATAAAGGTGAACGAGGTAACAAACATTAGAGTAGGTTTATTTTCTTGCAATCACACAAGTAACATATCCGTCTCTCCATTTTGCATTCACTAATAACTCCAAGTGAAATCAACTTAATAAAATTAACCAAGAGCACTCTCCAAAACATTTCGACAGCGTATTTCAAATTTCTTTTCAACAACACAAGCATTTACTTTTGCCATTGGTCTATCTTATTATTTATTTTTGTCATTTGATTATATGCTTGTCAATCATATGTTGTTGGTTGATGTGCTCTTGTGGAACCAAATTAGCTCCTAGAATAATTTATTATTTGATATAGCTTAATTAGCCTAAGTTACTTTTAACGACTACCCCCCTTGGCTTTGCTAGGAGTTAGCCGAGACGGAGGAATCGAGATTGACTGACAGCAACTCGATTTGAGACTTTCCCCCAAGGCCACACTGATTGGATTGAAGATTTCTTCAATGTAACCCAAGGTGTGGATTAGGTGGCAACAAACCACAAACTGGATCCTCCACTATAATTCTTCTCCCTCCTTCCCATCAATTTTCCATACTATCAATTATTAAACAAAAATCCCCATCTATAATATTTTTAAATCACAAACTTTCCTTAAATTTCATTTGATGTGCATTGTGGGCATTCCCATTGTGTACAACCATAGAATTTAAATAGTATAGGATTTACTAAAACTGTGACATAGATCAGCAATGTAGTAATGCCTGTGTGTCAGATATGTACTTAGAAACTAGATTCTTGATCATTTTGGCTTGAGGACTAACAACATCCTCAACCCTACCCTCACCAAGCATGTCATGGTGACTAGAAATTCGATCCCCGATTGAAAGACAAATCATTAGGGAGGCTCTGCCAAGCAACTACACCACTTGTTGCAATCTAGCAGTGTCAGCTGATTGATGTGTCCAGTTTCTACAAAGCAGTTAACCAGCAACTAAGCCCTGTGAATGACCAATGATCTTTTAGTTGCTATGAAAGACAAAATTTCTATTCGTAATAAAAGTTCTGAAGATATGCCCTTAGCCGATTTTTTCTCCATTTCTTTTCTTATGCAGGAGATATTAAATAAATAACGCACTTTTACCCATATGAAAATGTTAACAAAACACTCGATGCACAAATCGTTATGTCCATTTCCTTGTCAAGGAAGTAAATTATTGTTCAGAAAACAATTCATTTATGAAAAATAGTTCAGCGGCAGCACATACAACTATTTTTGGAAATTGGAGGGATTTGTTGAAATTAAAACTTACGACGGCTGTGAAGAAACCCCAGGCGCGTGAAATGAAGCGCAATGGTACCATCTTCAATAAAGCTGCCTGTTGACAAGTAGCAATCAGCAAACAAAATTTGTTGCAATATATTAATGAAGGGTCTTGCCAGTTTCAGTTCCTGAGGAAAAGTCAAATCTGTCTATCCCTTAGACATAGAATTTCATGAGAAAATAGGCAGTCAATAATATTGAAGATAATCAGATATTGTCAGAAATTTTGTACCAAAGACTTACTTTTATGTCAGGCGAGAACTCTAACTCTATTCCTTTCTCCCTAACTTCTTCCATCTGTGAATATAGCAATCAAAACCACATCAAAGTGAGCATATTGCATTAAAATATTCCAGTACAAAAAGCAGGAAAAAAATTCCATCAATTACAATTGCAGCATTGCATATTCGTATCAGGGAAACATGTTAGGAAGCCAAAATTGATTATGATGAACAGCTTTACTACATAGATTGTCTGATAGTGAGGAAATACCTTTTATAGAATTTTAGTGGAAATCTAGAAACTGTGGACCCTAAAAATAGTAACTATGTAATAATTTGTCTTATAGTTGATTTACTTTTATAGAGCATGTGGTTGGCAGATTATATGATGATTAACTTTACTGATATTATGAGTGGGTCATGAGTTAAATTATGAGGTTGATGTCCAAAACCCATGGATGAAGCTGCATAGCCTGATTTGCTGCACATTATTAACAAAATGTCCAGCCCTACTTTGTTGCAAGAAAATTTATTCAGTAGCTGAGAAGACTGTTCTTCACTCTCTGTGGTAATCAGCAATTCAAAAAGATTGGGACATTCATGGTCACGGTGTTCGATGGTCGTGTTGTATCCAACGATCTTTCCAACCATTGCTTGGGTGTTGAATGATATCATTCTATTCAAGAATGGATAATATATATTTGCAAGATGCATATATGCAAAGATTTGGAGTTCAACCGTGCTTTTGAAAACCAAAACAATGAAAATGCCAGCTTATTTGTCGAATGAAATGACTGTGTTAGTGTTTATCGAGAGTTTCCTCCTAGAGGGCACTCCCACCCCAGAACCGCAATCCAAGCAGGAGCATCAGGGAGCGCGCTTCAGGCCCTTTTGGTGCACTCTCGTCTTGAGCACTGCTCATTTCAGAAATTTCGATCTCTAGATTCACTTGGTGTCTCTTTCCAAATGACCCTCAAGTCTTCCTTTATAATCTTCTCATTGAGACATCAACGGTCAAGATTAAATCTCCAATCAACAGAGAAGATTACAACTTGACTTGATCCATGTTCTCTAGAAGATTCACACTCTGTTTTAATAATACTCTTTAATTATTTAATTTCCCTAAGTTTAGACTTAGGGTCCTGATTAAAATAATTATTTTTTTCAATAAAACACATCTGAATGGAATTTCCACGTACAATTTCTCGATTCTTTAGAATACATGTGCCTAAGCCTCTCCACAAATTTTGAGACAGAGAGCACTTCCGACGCTACCAAAAATCAACAGAAACTAGTCGTTATTTTTCCACTTGGAGGATTTATCGATAAACTAGAGAGTCAGTTGAGTCTCTAGTCATCTTGATCTCTGGCTCGAATATTGTTACTGAAGCATTTGCGTAAATTATTGTTCCGCTGGGAACTATTTTTTCTGCTATAATAAACGACTTTGGGGTGCAACTCGAGGTGTACTTATTCATTGATCTGTGGTATGTACTGACTACAAGCTTCCTATGTTTGGCTTTACATGATTATTTTGAGATAATACATAGTGAATGCAAGTACTTCAGTCCTTGGTCTCCAAGTTCACACACTGTGGACAAGGATCATTTTGCTTGGATCCTAAGTTTTTATATGGTGGATTAAATCTTCGCTAAGGCTATAGTGCGCATAAATTTTCTAAAGCATATTTTTGTCATTCATCAAAGGAAAAAATATTATAAAAAATCATTTCTCAAAATTCATTTAAAACCCTTGTATAATTTGTAAAATGATTTTGTCAATTTGAATTGTAAATTATTTTTCTAACTTGGTTTGGGGTTTTAATAATTTTGCATATATTTGGGGATTGGGTGTTGTATTTTTATTTTTTGCATGTTCGATTAAGAAATCAAGTGGAAGAAGAGTTAGGTCTAGGCCCTTGAGGGTAAGATCTAGCCTCTTGAGAATTTTGCAGGGCTATCCACTGAATAAATTTGTAGCAAAATTCGGATCCAAGGAAGAAAAATTCTTGAGACAAGGGTTTCACTTTTTCAAGCCTCTCGAGACCAAATATAGCCCTTCCAAGGCCAGCGTCAACCTCCCAGGCCTTAACGCCAGCCCCTTCTCCTCCTACATCAAATTTTTAGGCCTCTTTGAGGCTGGTCGTGAGGCCTAAAGCCCTCGGCCTCCTCCCTTCCTCCCTACACAGAGGGTTTTAGCGCTTTTCAGGGCTTGCTATGGCCTTTTTTGGTCTCGACCTCCCTATGGAAGGCTAGACGGTAGCCCTAAAGGGTTCGTCAAGGGCTTATAACCCCCCTAAACCCTCAACGTCCTCCTTTTTGGGCCTCCTTGTCCCCAACGTCAAGCCCTTGGGCCTCTTCCTTGTCCAGCGTTGACCTTCTCCGACCTTCTCTTTCCAAATCAACCCCTAATTTGTCATCCTAACCCCTTTATCCCTCAACGCTAGCCTTCCTTGGCCTAGCATTGGCTCTTCTTGGACTCTTTTACACTAATCTGCCCTAAAACCCTCATTTGCTAAGAAACCAGATTCGTGGATATAGGACCATGTGTCTCGAATCCATCGAATTCGACATGACACATACAAATTCAAATCCGAAAACCCGAATTCGATCGTGTCCATACAGGACACGTCGAACCCTGATCGTGTCCTGTACGAACACGATCGAATCTGATTTGCCATCCTTGTTATTCTGAATTTGTCAGTTCCCCAAAGTTTGAAAAGGATCTCTTTTTATGGACTTAGCTATTAAATCCTTAAAATTTTAGCATTAGGTGCTCCCTATTGCTATTCTAGGGCAAGCATGCCTTTATTCAAATATGTGGCTATTACAATGGATTATAATCGGCTTACAATACTCTAGTGAAAGATCCCTTTGGCTGAGAAGCCATGTGGTATGTATCCCTCAAAAGTCTATCGGGTCTTGGATCTGACCGCAACTGCCTGAAACAGCCTGCATATATGGGCAAGACATCCGACAAGGAACAAAACATATTACTGGCATTTGAAACTTGTTGGTGTATATCACAACCCCTTTGAACCCTTGGGGGAATATCGCAACCCCACTTTACCATTGAACCTAGACAATATTTCATGTAGTGTTATTTATTGTTTGTTGAAGGAATGGGATCAGTGAAGGATAAAAAAATTGGTCACCTGGCAGTGCACAAATTATATCCAAGTGCACCTAAGCAATAAGTTGGCTTATGGATCGGGCCAAAATATCAGTTTATGATACTCAAATATTTTGTTGGCTTTATGTTAAGCGGGTCTGATAATTATGACGAGAGATTGTGGACAAAGTCACTGTTGATTTATGGTAGCATCGGATGTGCTCTAGCCTTGTAATTTTGTATATAGGCTAAGACACATGTATTCCATAAAACCCAGAAATGGTTTTGGAAAATTCCACTTAGAGATGATTTAATTAAATTAATTAATCGTTTTTTAATGTTTTCCTAAGTTTAAACTTAGGGAAACTGATTAATTAAAGTGTATTAATTAAATCAAGTGAGAATCTTCCAGATAAAGTCATGGATCACCTCCAAGTTAATCTTAGCTCTTGATTATGTTTTAATCTTGGTCGTTGAAGAGTCAATGAAAGACTACAAGGAGGGTGAGGGGCCTATGGAAAATACACTTGACACTAGAGCCATTGGGCATTTTCGAATTTGTGTGAGGAGACATAGCTTTTGATCAAGGATCAAATCACTAGGGCAGGGTTTGCTAAGTGATGTTGATTCAGTGATCAGATTCAGAGAGGGGCAGAAGCAGAAACTGGTCAGGAGGACCAAGAGTGCATTTCAGAGAGAGATAGCAGAGACGCAGAGAGAGACAACGCAGTCACCTGGAGGGGTGACACAGTTCCTGAAGGAACTCACGCAGAAGTGACGCAGTGTTTCTTTGATCCAATCCAGAGATAGCTGGGAGTTGGGGTTTCTGAGCCAGGAGGGCCAAAATCCATTTCTGGATCAGCTTAGATCAGTTGTTGAGTAGAAGTGACGCAGTTCCAGAGCTTGCCCACATAGGCTTACGCAATTCCAGCGTAGCCATCACGCAGAGGCAGAGAGCGGCTTCACCAGCACTGTTCAGAGCAGCCGAGGATTTGCAGAGTGAGGTATACATCACAAGTATATTTGCTATCTAGATTTTTCTGAAGGGTTTGCTGGATATTGGCACTCTAGTTGTACTTAAGATTCTCCTACTTAATAATACAAACCCTCAGATCTGTTGCACCGGTTTTCCCAAGTTGGGTTTTTCCGGGGACTAAATCCAAAAATAACTGTGTCAAATGTGATTATTTTTCATTGTATTTTGTTCAGATTGTTTCAGCACTTAGATTTATTCCGCAGCATTATTTGTGTAGAGTGCTTCAGTAATTACTTCGGTATTTCAATGTAATGAAATAATTATCAAAATAATAGGAGAAGTAATTCAGATTTGTTGCAGTAGGAATCTAGATCTAGAATTTTTCACATGGTATCAGAGCTTATTTAAGTTGAAGTGCAGAAGAAATAAAGAGAACCAGCAAATCAGCGTTGTAGAGTCTGGGATCTGCGTAAGCAGCAGCAGACCCTCCTAGAAAATTACGTTGTCCAGGCCAGGAGAGCATTCCAGTGCAAAAAAGGCTCCCTCTGAGAGAGTTGACAAAGGGGTAAGATTTTTCAGTTGCAAAAGAGGCAACATAGCTGCAGGACGCAGTTACTCTACAACAGTAAGAGTTGATGCATAAGCGTAAAAAAAATTCTGAAAAACACAGTTGGGGATTTCTTGATCTCAGAGAGTTTCTTACTCAAAGAAACTCAGTTTTTCTCGTGCAGCAACAGAAGAAGTGACTTACTCCACAAGGAGTGCGTAAGTCTAGCTAAGCAGAGGGTTAGAGCAAGATATCGACAGTTGAGGAGATGGCCAGCAACGGACTGCGTGACCAAGATAGATTGGAGGGTGCCTCCAACTACGTTATCTAGAAATCAAGGATAGAGTTTCTCCTTGATGAGCATGATCTAAAGGCCCTCATACACAGCACAGTTGCAGAACCTCTTGATGCAGCACACCTGAGGCAATTCAAGAAGAATATGGCAAGAGCCAAGCGGTTGATCCTAGATGGAGTAAAGGATCATATTGTACCCCACATAGCTGCAAAGACCATGGCTATAGAAATGTGGGTAGGGCTGGAAAAGCTATACCAAGGATCTTCCGAGCAGCGGAAGATGTACCTTGAAGAGAAGATACGGAATATCAGGATGAAGAAGGGAGAGTGTTTTGACGCCTCCTTGTCTCGGATTCAGGAAAACCGAAATCAACTGTCTGCAGTAGGATCTGCTCCTAGAGACTCAGAGCTAGTAAGGCTCACACTGAACTCAGTTTCAGAGGATTATCAAGTCTTTGTCCAAAGTATATTGGGCAAAGAAAGACTTCCAAGTTGGGAAGCAATGTGGGTAACATTACAGCAAGAGGAGTTGAGGAGAGATCTCCTAAAAATCCACTTGGAGGATGGCAGTAGTAGTTCAAAGGTCAAGAAGGAGGAAGAAGATAACACTACCCTTGCATCAAAAGGGCAACAGAAGCAGAAAAAGAAAGATATGTCCAAGACCAACTGCTTCCAATGTGGGGAAAATGGGACATTATGCCACACAGTTCCTCTTAAGAAAAAGGACAAAGAGGAGAAGGAAGATCCACAAGCAGGAGCTGCCAAGATTGAGGCAGAAAGAGATTGTGCTATGTTAACTCATATCCGAAAGGAGAGAAATGGGCTGACTTGGAGTTGTAGATCCAAGATCTACAAGGAGGCGGGATCCTTGAGTATTTCCGAACTCTTGGATCACATGTGAGCTACGACAGCCTAAGACAATAGCAGGATGGACAGTTGCAGCAAAAGATGATGAGATGATGCAGTGGCTAGCAGTACTAGAGCTTGATCAGCGCAGAGAAGAAGCAGCAGTAGCGCAGTGCACACTGGTGCAGCGCAGTGCAGAGCAGTGCTCACACAGTGCAGAGTAGCAATAGCGCAATATTTTCAGAGAGCTAGTGCAAAAACTAGCAGCAGTCAGTCTTATTTTTCAGTTGCAAATTTACTTGTCCAATTTCGGATGTTTTTCTGTTGCAATTAACAACAGTGCAACAGTGCAGCAGCAGCAGTAGTTGTGCAACAACAGCAGAGGAGCAGCAGCAACGCAGTGCACAGGTGGTGCAGCGCAGAGCAGAATAGTGCTCACGCAGTGCAGAGCAGTGCTCACGTAGTGCAGCAGCATGGTTGCATAATTTAGAGGGAGTTGCATTACAATGGCAATTCGCAGCAGCATGCAGAGTCAGCAGCAGTACAGTTGCAGCATTTTTTGTGCAGTGTTGGTGAGCAGCATCAACAGCACAGCAGCAGATATTCTAGAAGTTAGTGTTTTTGCTAGAGCACTTCCCTCGCTAAGAGGGAGTGTTGATTTATGGTAGTGTTAGATGTGCTCTAGCCTTGTAATTTTGTATATAGGCTAAGACACATGTATTCCATAAAACCCAGAAATGGTTTTGGAACATTCCACTTAGAGATGATTTAATTGAATTAATTAATCGTTTTTTAATGTTTTCCTAAGTCTAAACTTAGGAAAACTGATTAATTAAAGTGTATTAATTAAATCAAGTGAGAATCTTCTAGATAAAGTCATGGATCACCTCCAAGTTAATCTTAGCCCTTGATTATGTTTTAATCTTGGCCGTTGAAGAGTCAATGAAATATTATAAGGAGGGTGAGGGGCCTATGGAAAATACACTTGACACTTAAGCCATTAGGCATTTTCGAGTTTGTGTGAGGAGACACAGCTTTTGATCAAGGATCAAATCACTAGGGCAAGGTTTGCTAAGTGATGTTGATTCAGTGATCAGATTCAGAGAGGGGCGGACGCAAAAACTGCTCAGGAGGACCAAGAGTGCATTTCAGAGAGAGATAGCAGAGACGCAGAGAGAGACAGCGCAGTCACTTGTAGGGGTGAAGCAGTTCCTAAAGGAACTCACGCAGAAGTGACGCAGTGTTTCTTTGATCCAGTCCGGAGATAGTTGGGAGTTGGGGTTTATGAGCCAAGAGGGCCAAAATCCAGTTCTGGATCAGCTTAGATCAGTTGTTGAGCAGAGGTGACGCAGTTCCAGAGCTTGCCCACGTAGGCTTACGCAGTTCCAGCGTAGGCATCACGTAGAGGCAGAGAGGGGCTTCACCAACGTTGTTCAGATCAGCCGAAGATTTGCAGAGTGAGGTATATCTCACGAGAATATTTGTTGTCTAGATTTCTCTGAAGGGTTTTCCGGATGTTGGCACCCTAGTTGTACTTAAGATTTTGCTGCTTAATAATACAAATCCTCAAATTTGCTGCATCGGTTTTCCCACGTTGGGTTTTTCCGGGGACTTAATCCAAAAATAACTGTGTCAAATGTGGTTGTTTTTCATTGTATTTTGTTCAGATGGTTTCAGCATTTAGATTTATTCCGCAGCATTATTTGTGTAGTCTGCTTCAGTAATTACTTCGGTATTTCAATGTAATGAAATAATTATCAAAATAATAGGAGAAGCAACTCAGATTTGTTGTAGTAGGAATCCAGATCTAGGATTTTTCACAGTCACATGGTCCAGGTTTGAGTTCCAATTGTGCAACAATGAAACTTGCTTTGAGTTGCAATTTCTCCACGAGATTCAAATTAGGTTTGTCTCTAAATATATTTTCAAAATATAAGTTATATTTTATGACATTAACATATCATAGATACTTGTATTTTATTTATGATAATAAATAACATTTAATATCATATATGAAATGAAATAAATAATATACTATCTAAGAAACCGGATTCATGGAGCCTAGAGGTAGTGTACTACCTAAAGCCTAGAGGCTAGTACTTATGTAACACATTTTGATTTTGATGACTTGATGAGAAAACTACAGTATCTTGTCTTTCTCCTATTGGATCATTGATGAATGTTTCTATTTCTTTGTAATATGTATGATTGTATGATGTATCAATGTATCAACGTATCATGTATCTTAAATCTTTGTAAAACTTACATCTAGATGAAGATCTATGTTTGGATCAATGAATTTGTATGAATTTGTGTAAGAAATATCTAATTTTTAATATATATATATATATAACGTGTCCAAACGTATCCTGTTCCGGGGGGTCACCGTGTCTGAATCTGACACTCAAATCCATGTGTCCATCGTGTCACGTGTGCCCATGTCAGGTGACTTAGTTCATCTGTATTTTTAGAACTAAGTCATTGGTGGTTTTGCAGATTTTCGAGCTCAAAAATTCTATTTTTCAGGTGGCAACTTTATCCCCAAAGTTCCAGCAAATTTTTGACCAAGGGATCTTCAAGGCCTTGGGCCTAGGGTGTGACCTCTAAACCCTAGTTTTATCTCTGTTTTATTACAACAATTAAATCCAAGAATACTTGGGAGCGGGGAGCGGGAGCTGGAGCACCATTTTTAAAAGCTCCCGGTCTAGAAGCATTTCGGGGAGCGTATTTTTAAAATATATATATTTTTTATATTTTGATGCATATATGTCAATAAAAGCATGTAGAATTATGAATTAATCATTCAAATAAATAAATAAATTAATTAAATTAAATTAAATTTAAAAAAAAAAATTAAAAAATTTAAAAAAAAAAAAATTCAACCATATAACATCAATCATCTAGAAGTTATAATCTTCATCAACCACGTCCATAAGTTAGAAACATACAACATATTGACTCTTGAGTCTCATGATTCATCAATCTTAAAGTTTCAAGCTTTCAGAATTCAATATATAACATTCATCATCATTGATTCATTGATCACCATAGTTGTACTTGTAAGCTAAGTGTAACCATTACAACAAAGAATATTTAACATGAAATGAAATGTTATAAAATGAAACGAAATGAAACAACTTTCAATTTTCATGAAGCATCATATTCATAATTCATAATGACTTATAAACTTATAGATGCCAACGCCAAAGTTTCAAACTTCAAACTTAAATTGTCGTATATTGTTTACAAAATATATCTTCCATCAAATATGAAAGAGTCAAGTTTCAACAGTTATAAAAAGTTATAAACTACTAGAAAATAGAAAATACTAGTAAACTGTAAATCTATTTTGTCTATTGCTTGGCCTCTTGCCACGAGAAATGTCTAATTTATGAGAAGCCCATGGTAATTGTGGTCTTCCAGCAGTCTCCTCGCGGGAAGTACCACAACCATAACTAGAAGGCCCATGCCCTCCACATGAGGATGTAGGTGGAGGTTGCGTCAGCGAAGAAACAATAGTTGGAACTCGAACACTGGCATTGGCACTAGCACTACTATCAGATGGTGGGTGTGGCGATGGCATGCCTACTGCTGCTTCATCCTCATCTCTCAAAAGTTTTGCTTCCAATTCTTCCAAATGTATAGTGTCGTCCTCCAAATTATCTTCTTCTGGGTTGTTGTCCAAAATTTTATATGAGAGATCCTCATAACCCTGATCACAATAATGACTCAACAACCTCAAGTTGTAGTGCACATAAACCAAACTTTCTGCTCGGTTTTCGTTGAGTCTGTTTCTTCTCACATTATGGATGAAACTGTAGGTGCTCCAACACCTCTCTGCAAAAGAAGTATTTACAACCTGTGAGAGAACTTTTTTAGCCAATTTTGGAAAAAGTCCCATGCCACCATATGTATCCCACTATGTGAGAGCATCAAACCTGTCTCTATCTTCCATTGCATGAAAATAACCAAACAAATCAGTGCAACTGAAGTATCTGCCTAATTCAAGGCGCAGATTAACACACTCCTCCCTGTCAGGGACCAACTTGTCTAATGCTTTCACATATTCCTCTTGTACCTTTGGATCTGTATCAGGTTTGATCCTAACCCCACCTCCAGGTGCAGGTTGGTCCAACCAAGATGGAGAGTAGTATTTTGGCATAAGGATTTACGCCAAAGCATATGTAGTGGAACATTAAGTTTATTCCACTGTGCACATACACAATTGTGAATCATTGAATACAAGTTTGGATATTTTTCCTTTACATCTTTTATTTCCCCAACATGCTATCCATCTGCTCATATACCTCCCCAATCACTGATTTATCTGTATTTGCAAAGCGAATCATGTTATAAATGGGCTTGTTGAAATTCAAAATTTCCCTCACACGTGCCCAAAACAAAAGATCAAGAGCAGTCTTCTCCACCTGTTCAAAACCTTGCTTGTCAACTGATGTTGTTGCCCTGTCCTTTAATACATACCAGTGTGGACTTGATACCATCGCAGCCAATGACTCTCTTACCTTCAAAAGGTGCCTGAAGGTAAGGTAATAGCTAGCAAATCTAGTCTTTGCTATCTTCAACAACTCCAATGTTGAGTGACTGTGGAAAAGACTCTATTCTTTGCTATCTTCAACTCCTCCAATGTTGAGTGACAGTGGAAAAGACCATGGGTATTGCTATGATTTGTAATAAATCTTATCATTTTGTTTCCTCTCTTGTACAAATCACCAAGCCATTTGTATTGAGGATATTTGTTTTTAATTATATCATGCATCAAAAGGTTCATTGTGTGAACCAAACACCCAGACCAAAATATGTTGGTGTATTTATCCTCAATAATTGCTCCCACTGCCTTACAATTAGCAACATTATCAGTAATGCCTTGGATGACATTGTATGGTCCAATACGTTCAATTGTTTCAAGTAATGGTTCTGTTATGTTGATGTCGGTCTTGAACTTATCTGAATAATCATATGATGAAAGGAATATTGCACCACTAACAGACACAGCAAGAACACTTATCAATGGCTTGCCTTTTACATTTCTCCATCCATCAGATACAATGGACACCCCATGCTCATACCAAGAACTTGTCATTCTACTAGAATGAATTATTTTTGCTTTTTCATGATCAAGGCCCACGGTTCTAGCGTTGTCATACCAAGGGCTCTTGTATCCTTTGGGGGCATCATTAATGGCAGAAACCATTTCATGCCAATATGGTGAGCGAAGAACATTGAATGGTACCCCACATGCATAGACAAACTAGAAAATTCTTGAATCCACATCACTCCTAAACCCTTTGTCAAGGAAATCGGATATGGTTCTACGACTTAAAGAGATGTTTGGTCCAAGTGTACCTCCATATCCACTGCCATGGCTGGAAGCTGATGGACTTCCTTGTCCATGTTGTGATGGTGCATAAGATTCAATGAAACCCTTCAATCTTTTAGATTTGTAATGGGCTTCCTCCTCCTCCCTTATGTATTTGTCTCTATCTGTTGCTGACACACTTACACAAGTTTTGATTCCTATATTTTTATCTCCATCTCATGGCCTTTTCCCACAAAGGTGCTTTCTGGCACGGGTGTATGAACTTGTGTATTGTGTATTGCAATGGGGGCATATAAATTTAGTGCTTCCACCCCCTTCCCTGCTTCAGGCCTAGTAACATATTTCCACAATGGTGTTTGGTCAATTTTAGTTGGTGTCACTGTGGACTTCATTATCTCCACTCTCCCCTTCCTCCCCAGGTTGGTACTCCTCTTCAGGATTTTCATCATATCCACTGTAACTCACTTCATCATCTTCTTGTTTTGGAATAGGCCTCTTTCTCCTACTCTCCAACACCATAATAACAAATAACGGAACAAACATGAAGAAAATTCCAAGCCATATAGCCATGATGTTTCAACTTTCAACTTTCAAAATTCAAACTTTCAAGTTTTTGCAAAACAATGGAGGAATGCCAAATGGGAATAGGAAAAAATGCAACATAGAAAAAAAATTCTATTTTTCATTTTTCAACAAATTAAAATGCAACATATAAATAAAAACAATCATTTTTTTCATTTTTCAACAAATGAAAATGCAACATAGCAAAAAAATCATTTTTTCAATTTTCAACAAGTTAATATGCAACATAGAAAAACAAATCAAATTTTCATGTTTGAACAAATTAAAAACACAGGAAAAAAAATAATAATTTAGATCATTGGTGATTGGACTTGTTGACCACTGGAGTGACACCTAATGATTATGTGAAAACTCCATGCCCAAAGATGAACAAGAGGACACTTGTGCATCATATTTTGTTATTTAAAGAGCTTAAGCATGGCTAGACAAAGAGAAGAGTTTACTCATCCTCTTTGGCTTAGCCCTTTGTAGATTATTGTGCAATATTTTGTGATTTTCTTTGTCTAACACTTGGTTGGTTTTTTTTAACCTTCTTTTTCTAACTTGTTTTCTTGTAGCAACTTGTGGGATTCACCTTCAAGAAACTACTAACAAATTGTTGCAGGACCTTTGAGATCTAATGTCAAACGAGGAGGACTCTCTCTTTTTCCTTTGGTCGTGGGCAGTTAAAGAGCTTCCTTGAGAAAGACTGAGTTCCTTTTGTGGCTTCTTCCCTCTCTCGTGGCCATGAGCATTGAAGAGGCTCAGCCTCTCTTCTTCACTTGTAAAAATCTGATTTCTATTGAGCCTTTATATTGCAGAAATTTCTCATCAAGGATAAGTTTAAGACCTCATGTTTCATTTGTAAAGGTTTTCCTTGAACTTGTAGGAGGCTTCATAGTCTCTTACTTCTAACAACTAATAAAATTTCTTATTTTGGGAGCGTGGGTTTTACCCATTGGCATCTCAATCTCTCCATTTTTGGAGAGGACTTGTGGTGTGATTTTTTTATCTCTTTAAATTGCATGCATCTCATTTAATTGGTCAATTAACACATCCATGCATTTCATTCATTTCACTAACTATTCAATTTGATTTGCTACAAGCTTTAAGAGCATTTACTTTCATCGCAAATTCAGATTTTTTTTATATGCAAGCATCTTTACTTGATTTTTTTTAGCTTGAAATCATACTTCAAATTTGTTTATGCTTCACCATTGAGCACACTCTACAATATTAAGTTTGATGCATCAAGTAAAACTACATTTTATTTCATGACAAGCAAGTATATTTCAAGTTGAAGTTGAATTTTCATTTTCATGTTAATTTACTTTTAGATCTTACATGCCCCCAGCATCACTAAAATTTACCTCCAACTTAAGTTAGTTGAATAGAAGTTTTAGGGACTCTCTACCTCTATGGACTCTTCACTGTGAGATCCAAATATTTGGGCGAGGGTGAGGTCTGAAGATTAGAGTTCAATTGTAACCTTGCTTTAGAACTAATTAATAAAATAAGCCAAGAGCACTATCTCATCATATTTACTTGCAAAGTTCCCAACTTTTTTTCTATCTTGATGGTTTAAAGATTCACATGCAAATATTATCTCAAGAAGCACTTTGGATGCAAGTAATTCCTTAAATTTTGCAACAAGTTTAATTCTATGGTACTTGGAAATTTGCTTACTTTTGCAACTTCATTGCATGTCATTTTAATGATCATTGTGCTTATGGATGATTGATATATCTCGTTTCATTGGCAAATACCCTTATTTGGTGTTGCAAATTTAATTGCATGTTGTGATCTTGGTCTAACATTTGAGTTTTTCTATCATCTCATTTACATTCTCCAAAAGTAGAACACTAATTGTTTCCTTATGAGCAAGATAGTTTCTCATGCTTTGATTCATAAATCTATTTATCTTGAGAGCATTTCTGATATGAGATATCTTGTGCTAACAGTCTTTTGTTTCCATTTCAGGATTACTGTGTTCTCATCTCTTTAAGCATTTTTTTTTACTTTTGAGCACGTTATTTGTTAAGGCACTGGTGAAATGGTTTGGCATTATTTCAAAGTTGTTCATAAATGCTCATGAATCTTCAAAAAGTAATTCAATCTTAGTCTAATATTCTCCTAGAAAACTCACATTTTTAGCTTAGTTTTTCTTTAGGGACCACCTCCCATAGCTAACCTAGGAGATAGCTTAAACGGAGAGAATCGGGAATAGGTTGTAGCCTCTTCTCTGAGTTCCTTGCCACCAACCCACCTTGTGGGGCTAAAGGCTTTTCCCGCTAACTGTAGGTAGGTTTAGGCGGCAAGCGATAACATTTTTTGGCGTCGTTGTCAGGGACAAGTCTTCTTGTACCTGGGAAAACGACTAACTTTTAATTTTGGCATATTTGAATTTTAGATTTAGATTCTTGCTCAAGTGGTGTCTCCACTCAATCCTAATTTTGCAAGAGTCTCTATCAGGAGAAATTCAAGTGGTCTAGTTAGCCCCTCCCCTGATCCTGCAAGGGTTTTTAGAGAGAGGTTAAATAGACTTTCTCATAGTAGAGCTCTTGCTAGTCTTGGGCAATAGGCTATTTTTGACATTCATTTGTTGTTTCAAGAACAAGTTGAGCCTAACATCATGAATGATCTTTTTGCTCCTTGTAACTTTACTAACATTAATGGCTATCCTCACAGTATCGTTGACAAGACTATTGAAAGGTTGCCTTATTTTCAAGGTAACAATGCCATTAGCGCTGCATCACATGTAAAGAACTTTAATGTCTGCATCTTTAAGTGTTGTAATGTTGTTAACTATGAGGATGTAAAGATGAGGCTTTTCGTTCTCTCTTTAGAAGAGGATGCTCTTGATTTGTTCACTGAGCAACCTGCAAACTCGTATGATTCTTTGCAAGCGATTGTTAATGCCTTCATGGGAAAGTATGGAGAGAGAAGAGAAAATAGTCATCTGATCAGTGCCATTAGCACCATAAAGAAAAATGAGAATGAAACCATGGAGGAGTTTAACAAAAGATTCAATGAATACGTTAAAAGCATGCCTGGAACTGTTAAACCTCCAGATGATTTTCTCTTACGCTCATATTTAGATGCTTTTGGTGTGGATACCGCTTATGAATTGAGGAGGAAGGAACCTACAACTTTGGGTATAGCTCAAACGGAAGCCTTGAAAATGGAAAGGACTAGAAAGCAATCAGGAAAATCTGAGATTCATGGTTACACTAGAGGGCCATCAAAATCAAATGATTCCAAAGGCAAGGGCAAGGAAGAGGCTACCCATGATCCTATTAAGGAGTTTACCCATATCATCAAGACTATGGAAGCGAATCACACGAATCAAATGAATGCTATCCAAAATCAGTTCGTTGCCATGGAAAGGAATCAGGCAGGGAGATTCCCAAATTGAGTAAATGATAGATGGCAGAAGAGGGGCACCCCTAATGAACATAGGCCACCAAATCCACTTGAGTCTACTAACTTAGTTGATGATTCAATGCCTTATTGTAGACCATGTGATGACTTACATGATGAACTCACTTGTCCTTACGCAAAAAGGATCTTAGATGGTGAAATGGCTAGAACAAGTGAACAAATCAATGTAGTTGGAAAAGAGCATCATTTGTCCTTGGATAATTGGATGGGAGTTACAGAAAATAGTAGAAAGATAAGTCAGAAGTCCCCATCCTCATATAGTGTGAAAAATTTTGAAGAGTTGGACAGGATCACTAAGTTGTATGGAGAGAAGCCTTCATCAAATCATATTTTAGAGATAGCCAAGGATAAAGAAAGGGAAAGAAACAAGGAAAGAAATCAAAATGCCCATAAAAATTTCACTCCACCTACATCTAAGTTAAATATTAATTTGGGAGGATGGATAAATAATGCAAAGATTTTGGTACCTGTGACTGAAATCATGAAGATTCCCTCCCAAAGATATAAGTTGTTGAAAGCCATTGATGCCACTAATGGAAAAGAAATGTCAATTTTTTCTAAAGATAGATATGAGGATGCCCCTATCACTTTGCAAAGTAGTGATATGTGTGGAGATAACAGAGACCATCAACCATTTTTCATCACTATGTTGGTCAATGGAATGCTTTTGCACAATTGTATGTTTGATTCTGGGGCATCATCGTGTGTCATGACTAAGAAAGTCATGAATCAGTTTCACCTGAGGGTTTCTAGACCTTACCACAACATTTGTGCTATGGATTCGAAAATGATTGAGGTTTGTGGTTTGATAAAGGATTTTCAAGTCCACTTGGAAATTCATCCTGATATTATGATCACCATGGATATTGTGGTGATTGATGTGCCTGATGCATGGGGGATGTTATTGTCTAGAAAGTGGGGAGCTGATATAGGGGGTAGTTTGCAAATGGATTTAAGTTATGCTACCATCCCTAATATTTAGGGCATCATGGTTAGGTTGGATAGGGAATTGGAGATACAAAGTTTCAAGTGGAAAATCCCAAGGACTCTCATAATGAAATTGTGTATGAATCTGATGACTTGGGAAACTATGTTATCTTGGCTAACTCTATTGCTCCTTTGGAGGAGGTGGAAAGTAAGAAGGATTGGGTATGTTACATGAATTTTGATGGTGCCCATTCGAGGTTTGGTAAGGGTGCCGTAATTGTCTTTACCTTCCCCTTGGTCATATATTCAAGTTTGCCTTTAGGTTGGAATTTGATGCAACTAACAATGTAGCGGAGTATGAAGCTTTGTTGTTAGGTCTAGAGTTGGCAAAAGACTTGAACATTAAGATGCTTAGTATCAAGGGGGATTCTGAGCTAGTCATTCTTCAAACAAAGAATCAATTTGCATGTAAGAATGATAGATTAAAGAAGTATCGAAATGTTGTTTGGGATAACATGGAATATTTTGATGCATTAGATATTCAAGCAATTCCGAGAGAAGGAAATAAACAAGATGATGAGTTGGTTGTTGATGCATCTACCTTACAGCTTGGAGAGAACTTGATGGATGATAAGATCAAGATGGAGGTTATTTTTAGACCATCGGTTCCTGATAATGTTGAGCATTGGCAAATCTTTAATGAAGAAAACCAAGTGATTCGTTTTTTTAAATAATATGGAAGAATTCTCTGGTTTCAAGGTTGGCTACAAGGAAGAAGGTTTTGATTATGAGGAGTGTAATGTTGTGTCAAATCCCACTCCTAGGGATCGTATAGCCATGGAACAAATGTTTGACAAACATGATGCTGTAAAGAGAAAAGCGGATAAGAAAATTGACCCACGGGAATTTATTGAAGTAAACATTGGTACCCCTCATGACCCAAAGATTATCAAAATAGGGAAGGGTGCCATCGAGGAGGAAAGGAAAAAATTAATAAATTTACTTCAAGAATATAGAGATGTTTTGGCCTTTTCATATGAGGAATTAAAAGGTTATAGGGAGGATGTTATGGAGCATATTATCCCTCTTAAGGATGAAAATGCCAAACCCTTTAGGCAAAAACTTAGGCAAATAAATCCTAAGTTAGCCCCCTTGGTGCAAAAGGAGTTGCAAAAGAAGAATGGTGCTCAAACTTGGTTATTGTGAGAAAGAAGAATGGATCAATCAGGCTATGTGTAGATTTTCGAAATCTTAATTTAGCTTGTAAAAAGGATAATTACCCTTTTCCCAATATGGAAACATTGTTGCAAAGGGTAACGGGATCTGGAATGATGTCTTTGTTAGATGGATTTTCAGGATATAACCAAGTCATGGCGAAGAAGGAAGACAGGCATAAGACAAAATTCACCACACCCTGGGGTACTTTTGAGTATTTAAGAATGCCTTTTGGATTGACAAATGCTGGAGAAACTTTTCAAAGAGCTATGGACTATGCCTTTAAGGGTCTGATTGGGAAATTCATTGAGATTTATCAAGATGACTTAACTGTCTTTTCTAAAAATGAAATTTCTCATTTAGCCATTTAAGGAAGATATTTGACAGGTGCAGAAAGTATGGGATATCTTTAAATCCTACTAAATCTATTTTAGGAGTGACTGAAGCGAAGTTGTTTGGTCACGTCATCTCGAAGGATGGAATCAAGATTGACCCTGAGAGAGTTGAGGCAATTCAAAATATTCCTCTGCCTCACAATATCAAAACCTTTCAATCCTTCGTAGGAATGATCAATTTCCTCAGGAGATTCATTCCAAATCATGTTGAAATTGCTAAACCCATTCAAACCCTTTCAAAGAAAGATGTTAAGTTTGTCTGGGGAAAAGAGGGGAGAATAGGTTTTCAGGAAATTAAGGATTCTATTGGTAAGGCACCTGTTCTAGTAAGCCCTGATTATTCGAAGTAAATTTTTATTTTCTCCTTTGCATGCTGCTGCAAAAGAACAATGAAGGGTATGAGCAGCCTATTGCCTTCATGAGTAGATTCCTTCAAGGTTCTGAGTTGAAGTATAGCACCTTGGAAAAACAGGCTTATGCCTTAGTCAAGTCTCTTAAGCAATTTAGATTTTATGTGGGGTATTCAAGAATAATCGCGTATGTCCCTAACTCTGCAGTAAAGGATATTTTAATTCAGGTTGATTGCTTAGGAACTCGAGCTAGGTGAGTCTCTAAAATTCAAGAGTATGATTTAGATATTAGACCTACCAAGCTGGTAAAAGGGCAGGGATTGGCTAAGATCCTGACTGAGGGGAATGAAAAAGCGTTAGAAATGATTTTTCAAAATGATCTAGAATTAACTTCATCAGAACTTCAAAGATTGAGTCAACTAGAATGGTATAAAGACATTATTTATTACTTGCAAAATTTGTCATGTCCTGACCATTTAGTTGGCCATAAAAGAAGAGCGTTAAGACTTAGAGAAACTAAGTATTGCATTGTGAAGGATGGTCTGGGTTCGAGAAATCCGGAGGGGGTAATACTTAGATGTGTTGATGAAGCTAAGGCCAAAAAGCTTCTATCTGAGTTTCATTCAGGATTTTGTGGAGGACATTATGCTGCTAAGACTACTACCCATAAAATCTTAAGAGCTGGTTATTTTTGGACTTCTATTTTTGCCGATGTGCACAAGTATGTTAGAGGTTTCCAAGCTTGTCAGCTTTTCACTGGGAAGCAAAAGTTAGCTTCTTTGCCTCTTCAGCCTGTGGTCATGGAAGCTCGCTTTCAACATTGGGGGGTTGACTTTATAGGGAAATTTAATGAAAATTCTAGTAATGGCTACTCGTGGATTCTAATTGCCACTGATTATTTTACTAAATGGGTAGAAGCCATCCCTACAAGACATGCCACTGACAAAGTAGTGATGGACTTTCTTGAAGATAGGATTATCACTCGTTTTGGTGTCCCTCCTAAAATTACAATGGATAATGCCAGGGCTTTTAACTCTGCTGAATTCTCATCTTTCTGCTTTAAGTATGGCATTGTCTTATCCCATTCATCAAACTACTATCCTCAGGGTAATGGTCTAGCCGAGTCTAGCAATAAAAATTTGATAACCATAATCAAGAAGATAGTAGGGGATAATAAGAGAGCATGGGATAGCAAAATTAAATATGCTTTGTGGGCTGATAGGATTACAAAGAAGAGTTCTACTAGAAAGAGTCATTTTGAACTAGTGTATGGCTTGGATGTTACCCTTCCCGTGCATTTGAGACTCCCAGCTTACCAATTGCTACAGATTTTACATCTGATAAAGATGCTGTGCAACATAGGATTGATCAAATTATAGAATTGGATGAAACTAGGAGAAGAGCCTTTGAAAATTGTTATAAAAATCAATCTAAGGTAAAAAGAAATTTTGACAAATCATCTAGGAACAAAGGTTTTTCTAACGATTATATGGTTTTACTTTGGGATCGTGGGAATGAAAAGCTTGGTAATCATGGTAAGTTTAACAGTTTATGGCTTGGACCGTATATCATCAGAGAAGCAGTGGGACAAAATTCCTACCATTTGAGCACCTTGGACGGAAAATCACTAGAGTTACCTGTGAATGGCCAACTGCTCAAGATTTTCCACAAAGAAAACATCTAATGCCATAGGGCATCTTTTTGTATCATATTTCTAACCTTATCCCTTGTCAATTTTGTTTAAATAGATTTCTTTCATGAATAAATTGATCTTTTATGCTCTTAGAATAAAATTTCTATTTTTGTACTTGATTTTATTTAATGTTATTTTGAATGGATACTCCTAATATATATCTTTGGTCTGTGGATCCAGATTCCAAGTTCTTGCAAACTATCACTTCATATCTAGTATGCATCCCCATATCGAGCCAAATGTTGACCACTGGAGTGACACTAGATGATTATGTGAAGACTCCATGCCCAAGGATGAACCAGAGGACACTTGTGCCATCAGATATCATCAGTTCAACAAAGTTTTTAAACTCTACTTTTTCTTCTTATCATTTTCTTCTTCAGTCCTCAGATTCCGCAGTCATACGGAGATAATGTATAAATGTCACTAGCATGATGAATAAAGCCATGTAACAGGCCTAGGATGTTGGGACTCGATCAGTAAGCGAGTACACCTTGGAGTGTTTTTTTTCAGGGGCCCCCAAAGCCTGGCCAGCTTCCTTAGATACACTGACCAGATATGCTTGGCACTTTACTTTCAGGAGACCTTCAGGCATCGTTCACTTCTACTCTAGCCTCCTACCATTTCGGACACCACACAGAGGATCACAGATTTCTTCAGGGTGCTCCTGGCTTCGCAAGGCGCCAAGAGAACCACCGACTGATCCATAGACCATGATTCCAAATCAGTGCGGATCCGGGAGTCTCGTCTCACTAGACCCCATCAGCGCTCCAGGACCAGAGCCTCCCCCCCCCCCCCTCCAGGAGACGCCCCAAATCCTCTAGACGGCAACAGTAGCACTCTAGTTCCTCCTCAGGGCAGCAGACATTGACAAGTTTCCTTCAGCCCTCTTCTATCGGCCTCGGATGCTAGGAGTAGGAGTCCTCCCCCCTCCTTCAGGAGACTCCTCTTTCTCCTCCAGGACTTCTTCATCACAGCTCATTGTCATGATGCTCTAGTCATCTAGCTTTCACTTTACACTCGCACTCTTGTAGTTTGTATTTCCTACTTTTATAAAGGAAGGGGACCGTTTGGTCCACTGGCTAGGCGTGTTGTAATCATTATAAACCGCAGTACCATTGACCTTTTTGTGGTCATTCGTTGGACATAAATAAAATTATCTTATCTTATCTCATCTTATCTTTACTTGGTTAATTATTCCTTCTTTTTAGCGGCGAATAATTTTCTAGGTTTTTTCACTCATTGCATAACCCCAAAGTCGTGGTGACGGCTTGAAGGTTGAGCCCCTAAGACATCTTAGTGTCTAGAGTCAATGTATATTACCATGCTAGCCCATCTCCGAAATTTCGCGGAATTTGACTAAGTCTAAGTAGGATTTTTAAATAATTAAAAATTTCCCGCAACACGGGATTTTTTAATTAATTTTTGTGTAATGATGTAAATAAGTGGCCTTAGGAAATGTCTGGGGCATGTGACTACGCGAAAATCATTCTCAGAGACCCAGCATTATCCTAAGACCCACTTTGAAGGTCAAAAAGTGACTTGTACTCCCTCAAAAGCCAATTTTCCTAATGTCAATGGAAAAAATGAGAAAAAATTCAAAAAAAATTAATAATTGGAAAAATTTAGAAAATTTTCCAAAGTCAAAATGAGTCAAACTTTGACATGGCAGATTCAGTGAAGGTCAAAGGTGATGTGGCAAGCATCTGGGACCCAACACATGAAGCACAACTCTATTCAAAGTCAATCAAGTCAAAGAGGGCCCACGTTTAGTTAAGAGGGAGCGTTGAAATATTACGTATGGCTAAAGTTCAAATAGTTTGATTTATTTGAGCATGTTGGTGCACATTAAAGGTAGTGGGGACAAACAGTGACATGTCATCCACATTGGAAAATCATAAATACCAAGTCAACAAGCACTCAAAAGAGTCTTGAATTATCCACTCAGCAATTGTAAAAATCAGCTTAAAGAGAATACATGAAGGTTAAAAAAAAAATTTGAGAAAGTTAGGACAAGGCTGCCACATAGGATAGACCTTGCCTCCCACTTATCCCCCACTAAAAAACTCTAAGGACCAGTCAAAAGAAGCATCATACGCAGCCTAGTTTGGCATCTCCTTCAACAACGATTTTGCTAAAAATTTAGTGGAGGACATACTGCTAGTGGAGGACATACTGCTACATGCATCAGACTTTGTCCCCCACTAACTCATGTTTGTCTCCAAAGGAAGATCATCATAGACTTTGATGGAATATCAAGAGATGTTAACTCAAGTTTTTGTGATGATTATCTATGCCTTAGACACCACGCTGCCAGCTAAAAGGATTTATCACAGCAGTCAAGCAAATATTTTGAGGGAGTTTGTCTCCCATTTACTTCAGTCGTATATGCACTTGGCGAGTGGCTATCACACTAATCAACAATTAAAGAATACGCACATGAAGAAAAAACATTACGCTGCCCATTTTGGATGCCACCTACAACCAGTTGAAATTACACTTGGGCAGCGTGATTTGGTTTAGTGATTGACCTCACATAGTTAAAAATTTGTTTAAGCATTGAGATCTTCACCATTACTACACTTGTCATTTGATCTTTCATTGGGATTTGCTCCCATAGTTCTATTTAAATGAGCCTTGGGCTCTCATTGTAATATTGTTGTACTAGCTATTGTGCTTGTGGAAGCGCTGCTACTTTGTACATTTTTCAAGAATATCAATAAAAAGACTTTGAGGATCCATTCATGGGTGTTCTTCCTTTGGAGCATGGTGCATTTGGAGCTATTGGTATAATCTTTTCTATGCTTTGAGTTATTTCATTTTCCATGTATTCTTGTGAATTTACTAATGCATAGTTATCTTGTATTAGCATTTGATTTGAAAGTAGGCCCTAGAGGTTGAAAGTTCTAGTTTATTTTCAAATAAATTTCTAGAAGCTTCAATTCATTGTTTGCTTATCTAAGTCTACATGGACTAATTTGTGACTTGAGTATTGTAGAAAAATCCTTTTTGGATCAAGCGTGAGGAGAAGTATTTGGGAGACCAACCCACTCTTGAAGCACCTTCAAAGGAACTCTCATTTGTTATTTGGATTTTCATTGTTTATCTTACGAAAAGGTGTCTTGCAGGAATTCATTTGGACATAGTTTGTATGCATGCAATCATTTCCATGTATTCTTGTGAATTTGCTAATGCACAGCTATCTTGTATTAGCATTTGATTTGAAAGTAGGCCCTAGAGGTTGAAATTTCTTGTTTATTTTCAAATAAATTTCTAGAAGTTTCAATACATTGTTTGCTTAACTAAATCTACATGGACTAATTTGTGACTTGAGTATTGTAGAAGAATTCTTTTTGGATCAAGCGTGAGGGGAAGTCCTTGGGAGACCAACCCACTCTTCAAGCACCTTCAAAGGAACTCTCATTTGTTATTTGGATTTTCATTGTTTATCTTACGAAAAAGTGTCTTGCAGGAATTTGTTTGGACATAGTTTGTATGCATGCAATCATTTAAACAATATTTTACTTTTCATTGTGCGTCAGTGGATCATATTTTGCTATTTAAAGAGCTTAAGCATAGCTAGACAAAGAGGAGAGTTTACTCATCCTCTTTGGCTTAGCTCTTTGTAGATTATTGTGCAATATTTTGTGATTTTCTTTGTCTAACACTTGGTTTTTTGTAGCCTTCTTTTTCCAACTTGTTTTCTTGTAACAACTTGTGGGATTCACCTTCAAGAAACTACTAACAAATTGTTGCAGGACCTTTGAGCTCTAATGTCAAACAAGGAGGACTCTCTCTTTTTTCTTTGGTCATGAGCAGTTAAGGAGCTTCCTTGAGGAAGACTGAGTTCATTTTGTGGCTTCTTCCCTCTCGTGGCCGTGAGCATTGAGGAGGCTCGGCCTCTCTTCTTCACTTCTAAAAATCTGATTTCTATTGAGCCTTTATATTGCAGAAATTCCTCACCAAAGATAAGTCTAAGACCTCAAGTTTCATTTGTAAAACTTTTCCTTGAGCTTGTAGGAGGCTTCATAGTCTCTTACTTCTAACAACTAATAAAATTTCTTATTTTGGAAGCGTGGGTTTTTACCCATTGGCATCTCAATCTCTCCATTTTTTTAGAGGACTTGTGGTGTGATTTGTTGATCTCTTTAAATTGCATGCATCTCATTTAATTGGTCGATTAACACAGCCATGCATTTCATTCATTTCACTAACTGCTCACTTTGATTTGCTACAAGCTTTAAGAGCATTTACTTTCATAGCAAATTCAGATTTTTTTTATATGCAAGCATCTTTACTTGAGTTTATTTAGCTTGAAATCATACTTCAAATTTGTTTATGCTTCACCATTGAGCACACTCTACAATATTAAGTTTGATGCATCAAGTAAAACTACATTTTATTTCATGACAAACAAATATATTTCAAGTTGAAGTTGAATTTTCATTTTCTTGTTAATTTATTTTTAGATCTTACATGCCCCAAGCATCACTAAAATTTACCTCCAACTTAAGTTGGTTGAATAGACGTTTTAGGGACACTCTACCTCTATGGACTCCTTACTGTGAGATCCAAATATTTCAGTGAGGGTGAGGTCTGAAGATTAGAGTTCAATTGTAACCTTGCTTTAGAACTAATTAATAAAATAAGCCAAGAGCACTATCTCATCACATTTACTTGCAAAGTTCCCAACTTTTTTGCTATCTTGATGGTTTAAAAATTCACATGAAAATATTATCTCAAGAAGCACTTTGGATGCAAGCATTTTAATTCCTTAAATTTTGCAACACGTTTAATTATATGGTACTTGAAAATTTGCTTACTTTTGCAACTTCATTGCATGTTGTCATTTTAATAATCATTATGCTTATGGATGATTGATATATCTCGTTTCATTGGCAAATACCCTTATTTGGTGTTGCAAATTTAATTGCATGTTTTGATCTTGGTCTAACATTTGAGTTTTTCTATCATCTCATTTACATTCTCCAAAAGTAAAACACTAATTGTTTCCTTATGAGCAACATAGTTTCTCATGTTTTGATTCATAAATCTATTTATCTTGAGAGCATTTCTGATATCTTGTGCTAGAAGTCTTTTGTTTCCATTTCAGGATTACCGTGTTCTCATCTCTTTGAGCATTTCTTTTACTTTTGAGCACGTTATTTGTAAAGGCACTGGTTAAATGGTTTGTCATTATTTAAAGTTGTTCATAAATGCTCATGAATCTTCAAAAAGTAATCCAATCTCACTCTAATATTCTCCTAGAAAACTCATATCCTTATCTTAGTTTTTCTTTAGGAACCACCCCCCATAACTAACCTAGGAGATAGCTTAAACAGAGAGAGTCGAGAATAGGTGATAGCCCCTTCTCTGAGTTTCTTGCCACCAACCACACCTTGTGGGGTTAAAGGCTTTTCCCGCTAACTATAGGTAGGTGTAAGCGGCAAGCGATAACAGGACTCTCCTACCTCTTTGTCCTTCAATGATTTCAATCCCAAGCAGAGACCTACAAGCTCCTTGCTGGTCAACCTCTCCTTTCCCTAGCTCTCTCTTGCTCTCTTCTCTTTCCCTGTCCTCTCCTCTCTTCTTCTTCTTTCTCCTCTCTAGCTCTCCTCTTTCTCTCTCTCTTCTCAAAAATGAAAAATAGAATGGGAGGGAGGGCTTTTATTTCTTTCCCTCCCCTCCCCTACCCTCGCTTCCCTCCAAATTTTCGGCGTCATTTTCCTCCTTCGCGCGCAAACAGACAAAGGAGAGAGTGTTTTTTGCATTCGGGAGCGAATGCTCCCTCCTTTAAAAAGACGAGCGCTCTCCGAGCGTCTTTTTTAAGGAGGGAGCGTTCACTCCCAAATCGCTCCCTGAAACACTCCTGAAAATGCAGGGAGCGTTTTGACAGCGCAGGGAGTGCACTCCCTATGCTTTCCCAAAACGCTCCCGCTCGAAGTTCGTTTTGGGAGCGATTTCAAGAAAAGAAGGAAGGCGCGCTCCCCTGCAACACTGATTAAATTAGTAAGAATTAGGGCCTAAAATCACATGCTACATGGTCAAATTTGTCTAAAATTGCAAATTTTCTATTTTCATAAATTTTGGCCACTTGGAAACTTTAAATCTAGCCTAGATCTAACTTTTATGCTCGCTGGAACTTACTGCATACTGAAAATTTCAGATCTGAAATTTCTAAAGCAAACACTTAAATAGGATCAAAAAAATTTTAAAAATTCAGTTTCAATGAATTTTTAATATTTTTGTTCATTTTGGGCATTGTCCTAGGCATTGCTAGCATGTGGATATGCACATATTTACTACTGTAATAAACATATCAGATCTGGAATATCTCTGGCAAATACCTCGTAAAAGGGCTAGTATGTCTAATTTTTCAAGTTTGTCAAGTTATTTGGTGGTTGGGTTAATTTCTGTGATATTGGGCAAGCATAAGCATTGTTGAATTAACATTTACTTATTGTTTTCATAACTTATTTACTGTTGTCATTACAATCACTTGCTGGAAAAAATCACTGGAACATAAAGTGCCTAAGTGTCTTCATAGTCCTATATTTTATTTTTACTTGTTCCTAGCATTTATATTATGAAAGTGGCTAACATCGTGTCTCTCTTGTGAGTTTATGTGCAATAAGAATCCATACTTCAAATCTAATAAGCTCACTCACTAAAAGCACTTAGATCATAAGTCAATCTGGTGATAAGTCTCTTGGAAATATTGGCATCTTGAGAATCTCGTTTAATATCTCTATGGCAGTGAGTAATAACATCACGTGTAATCTTGTTTTATATCTTTGGTAATTGTGATTGGCATCTTAATTGATAAGTGGATAAGTTGATCTAATTGGTTAAGCATCTTGTGGGAATTCGTTGAAGCTTACACTTGTGTCTCTAAGCAATTTATCTTGTTTAAGATTGTCATTTCATCATTGTTAAGTACTCTTGCTATAAGATAATTCACAATAAGTACTTAAGTAACATAAGCAATCTTAACTCAAGATAATCTCACTCATAATCTCTTGCACAATCATACTAGTTCTAGATTGCATTAAAATTCACCTCTTAGCATAAGCTAGTTTGATAGAGATTTAGGGGAACCCTTTTCAAACTAGCTTGAGAGATTCAACTTCTCCTAGTGGTTAACACAGTGGCCTTACAATCGTAAGAGCCACAGTCTCTACAACGCCAGAGGCACTGGGTGAGTAGAACACAAGAGGAGATATCGTTAATTAGGTCATTGCATACCTTTCGTTGGCTTCCATTTCACAACTTACTTTGAGGATTTCTTCTCAAATCAGTTAGGGCAAAGGTTCTACTTAGATTAGGCATATAATTAAAATCAACCAAGATCACTGCATATCACATAGGTCCTAGGACTTGTATATCATATAGGTTAGTCAATCATTCAAGCAGCGAGTGTCCATCCGGTCACTTGGTTTCAATTTACTATAAGCAAGAATTGTGACTCCATCAAGGCACTGGTCTCATAAATAGTAAAATCTAATCCTATCAGTAATCTTGCTCAAATTCAACCAAGTGGCTAGGCCACTCATCCGTGTCTCTCAAACAAGTTGGTTCCCAACTTGTTCTCCTTCACCACATACCATAGCGACTACCCCCCATAGCCTGTTGTTGGGAGATAGCTAGAGCGGAGCGGGCAGGGATCAGAGTGACAACCCCCGCCTTGAGCATTGTCGCAATGCCTGTACAATCTGGGCGACAACAAGTCCCTCTGCCAAATTTAGTGCACCTATTAAATATAGCAGAACCCTTCCTCCTCTAACTTCATTTAAAACTCCCTCTTAGAGAGGAAGGTGTTTTGAACAACACCTAGTTTGTCCCTAAAATAGTCAAATCTCCCTCTAGGAAAAGTCGTACTCAATATGTATGTCATCTACTCTATTGTAGGAATGTACTATAGTTTGCTCTTGGCCCTCTTAATGCAATCCCTAATATGATGATACCAGATGTCGATGTGTTTGGAGTGGTCATGAAGCATTGGATTGTTGGAGAGCTTAATACAGTACTAATTATCACAGTGAATCATTGGGGTATCCAACCTCTAACTAAAGAGCTTTGCAAGCAGCTTCCTCAACCAAATGGCCTCACTAGCTGCCAAACTGGCAGACATGTATTCAGCCTCTGTTGAGCTTAGTGCTATTGATCTTTGCTTCATGTTGAACCAAGAAATAGTTGTTGACCCAACACTAAAGGCGCAACCTGAGGTACTCTTTCTGTTCGTGGAACACCATACCCAATTTGCACCTATGAAGCCTTTCAGCTTCACTACATCAACCTATTTGTACATCAACCCATAATCCATTGTGCCCCTGAGATATCTGAAAATATGTTTAGCAGCAACCCAATGTACTCTAGTAGGCTCTACCATTAACTGACTCAACTGGTTTACTGCATAACAAACGTTAGGTCATGTATTCACTAGATACATCAACGACCTAACAATCTTCCTGTAGATTGTGTTATCCAGTAGTTGTACTTTGTTAGCATCTATCTTCCTCCAGTTCGTCCCTATAGGCATGATCATGGGCCTACAATCCTGCATGCGGAACCTCTTGAGAATCTCCAGAGCATACTTCCCTATCCCAAGAAAATTTGTCCATCTCCCTGGCAAACCTCCAACCCAAGGAAATAGTGTGTGAGCTCTATATCCTTCATGTCAAACTCTACTGCAAGATCCTTCTTGCAATCACTAATGAGCTTCTCGTCCCGTGTAAGTATGAGGTCATCTATGTCCAATACAAGAATGAGAGGTTGACCCCCAACCATAATGTAGTATAGGTTAGCGCAGCTTCACTCTTGCTGAAGCCTAGTCCAAAAATATAGTTTTCAACACGTGAATATCGCGCTCGTGTGGCCAACTTGAGCCCACACATGTGTCTCCTTTCTATGTACCTCGAACCCCTCGAGTTGCTCTATGTAAATCTCTTCCTCAACCTGCCCATTGAGAAAGGCAATCTTCACGTACATCTGGTGGATTTTCCACCCCATCTGAGCTACAAGTTCTATAATGGTCCTGATGGATGAGTAACGGGCCACGAGTGCAAAAGTCTCATCATATTCAATGCCCTACACCTGAGAGAACCATTTGGCTATGAATCTGGCCTTTTACTTGTCCACACTCCCATCAATTGCCTACTTAATCTTGTAGACCCACTTGGATCCAATCACAAACTTGGCCTTCGGCCTTAGCACAATCCCCCAAACATCATTTTGCATGATGGAAGAGTATTCTTCCACCATAGCATCACGCCAAACCTGCTGAGAGATTGCCTCTTGGTAGCTAAAAGGCTCTATTTCTATGGCCTCAGTCATCAAAGCCGTAAAGCTTGAATATCTTTGAGGTTGTTTACTCTGCCTAAATGTAGGGTTGGGTGCCCCTACCCTGCCCTGAGCTTCCTAAATCAACTAATTAGCCCACCTCACCTTGCTCCTACATGTGTTAGGTGTCACTGTTGGAGTGGGCTCTTCTCGCTCTACTTTCTCCTGTTGTTCCTACTTAACCTCCTCCTCTAATTGTTGTATGGCCTATCTGTCAATTGGTTCTGATGTGGTCTGAGTAGCTGGTTGAGCCTCCTACTTAGGAGCCAGCAGCTCCTATGCATGTGTAGTAGCCAGCTCACGCTCTAAGGACATCCTAAGAGACTTGTCTTCCTCAAATTTGACACCTCGCCTTATCATCGTCTTCCTCTACGCTTGTATGTACACCCTATATGCCTTAAGTGTCTAAATGTAACCCACAAAGATGTCTTTCTCTGTTGTGGGTGTTGAGAATTTGGAGGGTTGGTGATTAATACAAATTCTCTTCTTGATAATTACTTGTGAACTTACTTGTGTTAGTTATGTCTTCTCTTAGTTAATCTTTCATTAAGTCAATTATCAAAATGCACAAGACACAAAAGTTAGGCTCCTAGAGCCAAGGCAAACCTCTCCCTTTTGGAGAGGAAAACCCACAAAGAATTCTTCTTATAGATCTTCAAATGACAAGTACCATGACCCAGACTTAGACCCTTGACCTAGATATGCTTCCAAGACCTTGATTCAACTTCTTCAACCTTGAATCTTCTCTTCACCAAATTGCTTAGTTCTGCATCAGCACTAGAGACCTTGATCTTCACCTTGCATATGCTTGTAGTTGAATTGCTTGAACAGTAGATTTACCTTCCTCACTATTACTGCCTCTTCACCTTATGATCACTGTCTCAACCTTTGCTAATTCTATCTTGTTATCACAGCCCTTAACAATGTATATGAACAGCTTATCCTTGCAGTAGTCTTCTGAAGTCTGCTCCTGCACTTATCCGCATTCATATGTTGCCCTTCCTGCACTTATCCGTATACATATATTGCTCTTATTCACTGTCCTATCCACACGTATATACTCCCTTTTTATCCACAATTATTCTTGAGATTTGATCCGCAAATCTTCCTTAAATTGATCCGCACCTTTTACTGTCTTATCCACACTTATATGCTTGCTATGTCCACACTGTAATCTTCCTTTTTATCCGCAGTGTAATCTTGTATATATCCGCATTAGGTTCAATGTTTATCCGCTTATCTTCTTTTACAAAACAGTTTGCAAACTGCCTCAGACTTGTCTGCAATTTCTCAGAGGAATCCGCATTGTATTGTGAGCTTATGAGCCGCAAGAACAGTGGTATATATATATATATATATATATATATATATATATATATATATATATTGATCTTGAATTGCCTTTAGGTCGACCTTACACCAAGATGTAGGCCGACATTGATACTGCAAATAGGCCGACTTTGTCATTTGTTTCCAGCGTTGAGAAAGAGCTATTACATGTCATTCTTCCACAAGGTATATGACAAGGTCTTGGAGCACTCTACTGAAGACTAGGCTTTGCATTTACATGACACTAATTATACTTATAAACAAACCCTAAATAGACATCAAGAAGAAGTCTATTAACCTATAATAAAATTCTTGCTCATGAAACTCATGAAGCAAGTACAACAAATTACATTTTATTATCTTTGTCTTATAAATACATAATTACATAGTCAACATGACGACCGACCTAGTTACACTTTTCAACACTCCCTCTTAACTAGGGAGGTATTCATACAAGTACATGGTTACCTTCAAACTGAAGAATCTCATAAGAAGAATCGGATTGGTAATCGCATCTGTATAGCATCATATCAACCAGCATTGTCCTAGTGCAAGGCCTTGACTAACAGCCCCATCTCTAAACGAGACAATGGGCTACAATGTTGGCGAGACACATGACTTATAGACACCATCGTCATTGTCTCTCCAAGGTACATACTCCACCCGGGTGTTCCCAAAGTATGACCTTCGTGGACTATTCTTCTCTTAGGTAGGTAGCCCTCAAAGAATATCGGTCCCCGACTACTCTTATCTCGAATGCCCTAACACATTCTCAAAGAGTATCGAATGCCAGATGATTACCCAATCCTCCATTCTGTCTTCCAAAGTAAAGACCAGAATGATGTGTCTATCTCTCCCTCTCAACCAAGGAGGATTTATTCCACAAGGGAATGTACTCACTCCTATACAAGGAATGTACCTAAGCTCATTCTTAGGAATTACCCAGTTTCTTCCAAGTAAGAAATTGATCACCAGGCTCCCTCTTAATCAGGGACCTTCAGCAGCAATGGTGAGACACCCAGCTGCTCATGAAGAGTTCCTCCCCTTGATGTCATGGATTTCAATATTGAGGAATCTTCAACTTTTAGCTTCATAGGGCACAGATCATCCATCACTTTCATCCCTGAGTCATGTCAGCTATCAAAAAGTGATTCATCAGACTTCCTTATCTGGTCCATCGTTATGCTATGTTGCTTTCCTTCGAATCATCTCCAAGGATCATACATCATTTAACATGATTAGCAATCCTGCACAAATTTATCCAGATAAACATATACATATGTACTTTTAGAACAAAAGTTACCTTAGTGATGATCTTTCACCATGACATCTTCCTGTAGGCATCGGCATCCTTCACATAGATTGACACATCTCCTAATGATATGTTTTGCCAAGGGTCTTCTTCTTTACCAGACTTCCGTCAAAGTCTACATATCTTCCCAAGAGATCTCCTAGTCACATCTTCTTGGTCTCTAGATGATAACTGCCTCTTGACATGGTTGCATTTCATGATCTCTTTCTCTCTGCACATTCTTCATTCCCAAGATCTTACAAATTTTCAATTTCTTGTTTATGTACGACCACCTCATATTCTATGAGGACATATTATGTTGATTTCATCTGTCAGTGCACCGAGAGATCCTCCTTCATAGATCATACTTCTAAATATGGAACTCTATTACCTGCAACCATATGACATGACTTCACAGCATCCAATATCAGCATATATGTCTGCATACCTCATATCTATTTCCCTGAGTCATCCTGTAGCAATTTCTCTAGAATGAAGAGCTTCATTCCTTTGGCTTGCTCCATCAATATGTCATCACATCCCAGAATTTTGTCTCCATGATGACCCTTGATCTGATGACTGCTTTACTTTAGTAGAGAGGTTTTCCAGAAGTTGTTTCTCCGAAAGCTCCTTCCATGCTTCTATCGAGATGCCTCTTATTGTACATTGCTTTCTATCATGCAATTTTACAACCAATCAGAGATCACTTAAAGAGAGATGATCTCAATCATAATAAAGATCTCTCGCTTCCTCCTTAGATATTTTAGGATCAGGTTCTTCTCTTTCATTTGTGACATGGGCTTCTTCCTTTTTCCTCTTGTCCTTTCCAGATTTAGGACAATCTCTTTTATAATGCCCAAGCTCATTACATCTGAAGCATCGTACATTGTCCATATTTCTTCTTTTATTCTGAGGGGCAAATTTTCTGAATCTTCCTTTCTTCCTGTATGAGGCTACAAAGGCATGATCCTCTTTACTTTGTCCTGTATCAGCTTTGGCCTTTAGCCTTGTTTCCTCTATTTTACATAGAGACCATAAATCATGGAATGGGGTGGCTTCTTTCTTCCCATATAGACTAGAAGTGAAGTTTCCCCATTCCTTTGGTAAAGCATTCAACACCACTGTAGTCATCTCAATGTCAGAGATTACTTCTCCTAGCTCCTGCAGTTGATCTCTTATTTCAGAAATCCTCATAAAGTATGGAGTGATTCCTTCTTCCCTTGATAATTTCATTTTGTATAGTTCTTATCTCAGAGAGATTGCTTCTCTTGCAGTACTCATAGAGAATAGCTCTACCAATTTCTCATATATTTGTTTTGCAGTCTTTAGTTTTGATACATAGGGAATGAGAGAGTCTTTAATGGATTCTATGAGAATCCTCTGCGCTCTAATTTCTCCCTTCATGTACTTGGCATGGGCTGGAGCATCTTCCTTTGGGGGTTAAACAATAGATCCTTCGATATGGTCGATTACTTCGTCTTCAATTAGATTCAAGTATGTTCTCTTCTTCCATGCACTAAAGTTTGATGACCCAACCAGGTTGTTGCTTTCTTTACAATAAGGCATCTTGACAGATAGGGTCATGAATACTTACTTGAGTGGATTGGCTTGCAGCTTCCTTGATGATAATTGAAAATGAAGTCAAGGGTTTCCTTTAAGATAGGAGCTTCTTCAATGTTGGTGTACTTGAACCCTTGATTATAAAGAATATCTTCAGAAGTTGAGGTTCTCTTCAAACAATGTCTTGAGTGCAAACCTTTCATGGCAAAGATTATTTTCTTGAATGAGTTGATCTTTTGTATGGGATAGGAGATCCCACTTGAAGTAGCTAGATAGTCTTCCTTGCAAATTGATTTGACTTTCCAACCCAAACTTTGATTTCTGCTTCTTTGAGTGTCTTTGTTGACAAGCAGTCCTTGCGTTCAACACCTTAGCTCTAATTCCATGTTGAGAATTTGGAGGGTTGGTGATTAATACAAATTCTCTTCTTGATAATTACTTGTGAAATTACTTGTGTTAGTTATGTCTTCTCTTAGTTAATATTTCATCAAGTCAATTATCAAAATGCACAAGACACAAAAGTTAGGCTCCTAGAGCCAGGGCAAAACCTCTCCCTCTTGGAGAGGAAAACCCGCAAAGAATTCTTCTTATAGATCTTCAAATGACAAGTACCATGACCCAGACTTAGACCCTTAACCTAGATATGCTTCCAAGACCTTGATTAAGCTTCTTCAACCTTGAATCTTCTCTTCACCAAATTGCTTATTTCTGCATTAGCACTAGAGACCTTGATCTTCACCTTGCATATGCTTGTAGTTGAATTGCTTGAACAGTAGGAAGGTAAATCATAGATTTACCTTCCTCACTATTACTGCCTCTTCACCTTATGATCATTGTCTCAACCTCTACTAATTCTATCTTGTTATCACAGCCCTTAACAATGTATATCAACAGCTTATCCTTGCATTAGTCTTCTGAAGTCTGCTCCTACACTTATCCGTATTCATATGATGCCCTTCCTGCACTTATCCGTATACATATATTGCTCTTATTCACTGTCCTGTCCACACGTATATAGTCCCTTTTTATCCGCAGTTGTTCCTAAGATTTGATTCGCAAATCTTCCTGAAATTGTTTTGCACCTTTTACTATCTTATCCACACTTATATGCTTCCTATGTCCACACTGTAATCTTCCTTTTTATCCACAGTGTAATCTTGTATATATCCGCATTAGGTTCAGTGTTTATCCACTTATCTTCTTTCACAAAACAGTCTGCAAACTGCCTCAAACTTGTCTGCAATTTCTTAGAGGAATCCGCGTTGTGTTGTGAGCTTATGAGCCGCAGGAACAGGGGTATATATATCTATATATATATATATATATAGAGAGAGAGAGAGAGAGAGAGATCTTGAACTGCCTTTAGGCCGACATTGATAGTACAAATAGGTGGACTTCATCATTTGTTTCCAACGTTGAGAAAGAGCTACTACATGTCATTCTTCCACAAGGTATATGACAAGGTCTTGGAGCACTCTACTGAAGACTAGGCTCTCCATTTACATGACACTAATTATACTTATAAACAAACCCTAAATAGACATCAAGAAGAAGCCTATTAACCTATAATAAAATTCTTGCTCATGAAACCCATGAAGCAAGTACAACAAATTACATTTTATTATCTTTGTCTTGTAAATACATAATTACATAGTCAACATGAAGACCGACCTAGTTACACTTTTCAATAGTGGGTTCCAACTTCTTCTGATTATCAGAAGACACATGGCAGTAAACAAGGTTGCCAAAGATCTGAAAGCGAGACACGTCAGGCTTCTTGCTCGTGAAAGCCTCCTCTAGTGTAACTCTGCCCAACACCCTATGTGGACTCCTATTTTGTAGAAAGATTGCAGTATTGCATGCCTATACCATAGAAACATTGGCGTCCCCCAGTCATCCAACATGGCCCTAGCCGCTCCAAAAATACTCTTGTTCTTGCACTTGGCCACCCCATTCTGCTAAGGGTTATGAGGTGCAATAAGTTCTCTCCTGAAGCCCCCTTGGCCACAAAAGTCTCTAAAAGTGTTATCACTCAAAAATGTCCTCTTGGCTATAGCAAAGAAGTTTCTAAGGTAACCTTTGCAATCCAACTCGTAGATTGAAGGCTAGCCCCTTCAATCCAAAGAGGGCTCTCTCTGACTATACTTTTACACAATGGCTAAATCTTTAGTTGCATTATGTTGATGTAGGATTTGGTTGGGCCTGAGGGAGATAGTCCATTGGGCAATGGAGTTAAGCAACTAGGGTTTATGTCAACTTAACAAGATATTGGTTGTCTGATCAGGATTGATAAAGGCAAGGTAGATAGCACATCTTAGACCTTTGTCATCATTATAGCTAGAGGGAGAAAATAGGAGGGCAGTCCACCACGGTAGGGCATATAAAATGAATCCTAAAATAGCTTTAGAGGATAGAATTGGAATACTTGAATATCTTAACTCAGAGCATCAAACCATGGATGAATTTTGAATCAAATATTCTTATTCAAATACTGAGAAGACCATACATTTAAATGAGATTACAAAGAAGGAAAGATTGAAACACACAAAGAATACAAACTATCACATGAATCTTTACATCACTGATCAAAATCTACTGATCTTGAAAAATTGGAGATTGATAAAGCTTTCAACACATAGATAATAGCTATTCTTTTTTCAAAAACCAACCCCTTTTTCCATATTTCTCATGTAATATATAGTAAAAATATAATAGAGATAAGCTCCTCAAAGTTTGGTAGCAATAATTACAAGATATATACATAATTTTGAAGTTTAATTAACAAAAATAATCATAATCCTATTATCTTAGCTATTGGGATCTCTATTTGGCATATATCATTGTTTAAAATAGATTTGTAGAACTATTGTCCGTATCTCCTGCTAGTATCCTAGAACAAGGACAAGGTCACTGCTGCATTATAGGATCTAGAGTTGTTCACTTCTTTGTAGGCTTGATATCTTGAACTAGAACTCGTCTTCCCTCCTTGTAGCAAACTGGTGCATGAACCTATAAATTATGTCGAAATTGTGTCACTGCCTCTGTAATTGCTTGCTCCTTTCAAGGCTTTCTTTCATCATGTTGACTAGTACTCCCTCAGCCACAAAAACTTAAGATATATTACCACAATACAACAAAATAATTTACTGTCAAAAAGATTAAACTGAGTAGGTCAAAATGTTGAGGGACCATTAGGGTTTGTGTATTTCTCTGCTCCATGAAGTAAATTGACCATTGCTCCATGGTTTCTGCAACCTAAGCAAGGAGGTCTAGCTTGTTCTGACTCCTTTTCACCCTTCTAGTAGGTTTCTATGTGATTTTGGCAGCGTTTAGAGTTTTTTCCTTCTTTCTGTCAACATACTTTGTTTTCCTCTGTCTCTTTTTATTCTTTGAAGCTTGCATAGTAGCCTAGGGTTCATTTTAGCCTTGAAATTTAGTCTCAACTTGTTAGTAGGGCGAGTATGAGGTATTTTTCCATAAACCCTAGGTTCTATCTCAGCTTCTTCATCCTTTGTTTCTATCTTTTGTTTGCTTTATTTGTTTTGTGCTACTCTCTGTTTTGCTTCCTCTTCTTCTACTACTAGTTTTTGTTGGCTTCTAGTCCTCCTTTCATAAACCTTAACCTCTGGTTCTTTCACAAGGGTTTCATCATGTTTTTCAACAAGGATGTGACTAGATTCTTCCTTGGTTTCCAGAGCTAGGGTTTCGGTCGAAACTCTAGTTTGGCCTCTTTTTGATCTTCTAGTTGCAGGTTGTCTTAGGTTTCTTTGTCTCAATTGCCTCAATTGCTCCACTTGCTTATTTAACTCGTGAGCGTATGATATTTTAATGAGGTCATGATGACAAATATCATGGGGTTGTAGCTCAGGTATTGTTCTTGCTTTGGTGCACATCTTTACCAAACTTTGGTGAAGGAAATATGGTAAATTCATCTTTCTAAAATTTGCCAATTGACAAAGAAACCTCATATGATATAAGTAGGCTTTAGAATGCCTGCCTTCATAGGTGAAGAAGAGTTGTACAGTTCTGAGGGCGGTAGACCATTCGAGGTTCAGCATATTTTGGAGGACCCCTACATTCCAATCTTGATTCTGACAATCTTCCTTTAGGAAAAAATTCAAGTCTACATTCTGCAACCTTTGTTTTTTAAACCACCTCTCACCCTCAGTTAGCAAACTTGTTACTTCAGCAATGGATTCATCTGTGACAGGGAAGTGCAAGGTTGTGATTCTTGTAGTGTTGCCATCGAAGGAATAGATGAAATCATGGCACCAACTCAAATTATGTCTGTTGAAGCATTGAAGCACTAGCTCCCATCCTGCATTTTTGAAAAGATCCAGCATCTCTAGATAGACCTCGAAATACATACCATCAAGTTCAAACCTCTTCACATGACCGGATCGACCCATATTGTAAAAGCTTTCATGTTGCAAACACCTTTCCCAACCATGAAACACACTAGTCGAACACTAAAAAACGCTCATAGAGCTTCCTGCGCACTGAAATTAAAAATCTGGGTTTGCTGAAAAATGTTGTTTTAGGGTAAACAAGGCATATTAGGGTTTGATTTTCAACGGCTCTCTTGGGCTTTAAAACACTACTAATTGTCACATCGTGGATGAAAAGGGCTAAGACCTTACAAACCAACACTTGAGCGCTCGAAATAATGGCATTGGAAGCTTGAAAACTGAGTTTGAAATTTTTCTATGGGCGCTACGAAAATATTTCGTAGCACCAGTTGTAGACCTGCGATAGGTTAAATGCGCTGCGAAGAACTTAGGATAAGCTTAGCATTAGGTTAAAAAAATTATTAGATGTATCCCTAGGCTTAGATAGCAAATTTCACAAAAAATTTAATAGCCCCTTTACATAACCATGACTTTGCAAAAATGAATTGATAAACATTGCCTTGAACTGAAGGTGCAATCCTGATGCTAACAGAAAGCATTGGAGATTTACTCCTCACCATTGTCTGACCTCAACACGTTGATCTTCTTACCTTTCTGGTTCTTCACCAAGGCCTTGAACTCCACAAACTTCAAGAAGACTTCATCCTTCTTCTTCATGAAGAAGATCCATGTCTTTCTCGAGTGGTCATCAATGAAGGTGACATAATATCTGTGTCCCATGAGGAATGGAGAGGTAAATGGTCCACAAACATTCGAATGCACCCGCTCCAGAATGGTCTTGAACCTATCATCTTTGTTGGGGAAAGATGTCTTGAAATACTTGCCAATTGTGCATCCCTGTGGCAATCTCTCTCGAAATCTTCACTGCACCACGGTGTAAGTGACCCATATGCCTATGCCAAAGCTCCCAAAGGTCACGGCTTTGCTCACTACCTCTACTGCTACTCAAGGTCGTGGTTGTCTCAAACTGAAGTTTGTAGAGGTTCTTCACTCTAACCCCAATCTGCTTAGCTGCTATGGAGTTGAAAGGCTTGATGAAGGCCTTTCCTTTGTTGAAGATGACCTCGTACCCCTTTTTCTCCAAGGTTGAGACTGAAACAAGGTTTTCTTTAGGCCTACGGCATAAATGACATCTCTCAGGAAGAGACGTTTCCTTGACTCCATCTCGAACTTGACAGTACCCACACCCTTAGCTAGGTATCTGCCATCATCTCCCATTTCTATATGAAACTGCATGTCTTTCTCAGTCAACTGGATGAAATAATCATTGTTGTCGATCATATGACAGGATGCTCCGCTGTCAATATACCACACGCTATTGGCCATTGAGCTAACTAGGCAAGCTATGAGCAAGAACTCCCTCTCTAACTGAGAAGTGAATTCGTCCATCTCTGCTGAACCTACCACTTGGTCCTTCTTGGACCTCCTCTTTCTCTATGGACACTTGATGGCGTAGTGTCCAAACTGATGGCACCGGAAACACTTGATATTGGATGAATCCTTCTCTTTCTTCCCTTTGGAGCTAGATACGGCCCCTCCCACGCCCTTTTTGCCTTTGACCTTGCCCCGTTTTCCAGCTATGGCAAATTTCTCCTCTTCCTCATGCTTAACATGATCTCTAGATCTGGCCTACTTGCAAATCCTCTACTGAACACAACCGCTCCCAGCCTAGAAGCTTCTCTCTGCCACTCACTGCATCCTGGAAGTTATCCCATGATTTGTGAAGCCCTAACAGCACAAGGCGCACCAAATCTTCTTCTAGTACTCTCTCACCCACACCGGCCAACTCGTCCTGCACCTAGCTGAATCTGGGGAGATAGGAAACTATGGACTCATACTTGCCCATCTAAACGTTCCTCAACTTGTCCTTGAGCACGTGTTTTTTGGCATCGCTTGTTCCTTGGTAAAGGTTCATAATCATTGTCCACATTTCCTTAGCAGTTTTCTTGCCGGAAAGATGTGGAACAATGTGGTATTTGACTCCCTCAAGAATGAGCCTTCTCGCTTTGGCATCATTCTTGTTGTGTTGAGGCAACTGTTGGGGCTCAGTTGGTGTGGCTAGTGGGTTCTCCCCAAAATCCTTCACACCTTGCTCCTCAAGCACCACAGTAATTCTCTCCTCCCATGAGGCAAAACTTACTGCTCCCTCCAAATTGTGCTTTGGTCTCAAACCCCTGTATGACATTTTACTGGTCGAATTTGTCCAGAAACATTAGAGCGTGCTTCACTGGGAAAAGTTGTGCTTTGACCCTTTACTCGAAAAATATGCACATGTGCCTACACTCACACCTCCTTAGTGCAAGTTGTTCCTGTACCTAAGGTCAAAACAACATGATGTTGGTCTTTACTCAAAGATGTGGTTCTAATACCATGTCAGTTTTCTATAACCCAGCTAACTAATTTGTGAATTTTAATCAAGAAAAGTATGAAAATATGAACTTTAACTTTTAACCCACAAATATGTTGAGTTTTCTAACTTGCATACAGCGGAAATAAATAAAAAAAAGGAACAGATCAAGACAAGCACACCATAAAAACAGTACACAATAGATTTACCCAAGAAACCACAATCTGGGAAAACTTGCAATCTTGGTGTTTTATTTAATTCACCTAAGCAAATCTTCAGAAGATGATTACAAACAGGAAGGAAAAACTTCCCTTTCACTTCAGTTTGGCATCCCTCGCACATCCCCTCTTATTCTGCACAATCCACCCCGTACCCTCTTCCGGTTCGAGGAAGGCAACCCTAACGTCTTATCTTCTACCCTCAAGCACGCACTTCCACCGAAAGTCCAATTCGCCTCTCTTGAATCCGTCAATGACAAATACCAATGCCTCTCATCTGCAATCCGGGAGGTTGTGCTCCAATTCTTCCCCTCCTCCACTCGCTCCACCGCCGGCCCCCCAAACTGGGAGGTTGTCCTATGAATAAGTGGTATGACCACGAGTGCAAATCCCTGCACCAGGATCTCCGACACGCCTTCAGGCTTTCCCTGTTGTCGTACCCCAGTATCAATTCTGACTACCGTCGCCTCCTTCGCCGCAAGAAGCGTCATTTCATTTCCCACCAAAGACAGGCTCTTTCTGCTCTCCTTCTCCACTCCCCTAAAGAATTCTGGGGCACCATTCTTTCCAGGTGATCTCCCACCCCTACCGACCTTAACCCCACCTCCATGTTCTCCCACACTTCAAGTTGTATGACATCCCCGGGCAACCCCCCATCAGGTCGTTTCCCCTCCAGCCACTTGTCACTTCTCCGATAGAGATATCAAAGAGGCAATCTGCGCAATGAACAGCAGCAGAGCCGCATACGAAGAAGGCTTCCAGGCATAATTCTTCAAACTTGGGCTTCGCCCTCTGGTGGGTTACCTAGTGGATCTCTTCAACCATGTCATTCGAGAAGGCTTCCCTGATGGATGGTCCCACCACATTATCTACCCCATCCATAAGGCATGATCTACCTCCGATCCGAACAATTACAGAATGATCATGGTCGAACACACATTCTCCAAGTTGTTTGCTACTGCCCTCCACAGGGGGCTCTCCAGCTTTCTAGAGCAAAGACATCTTAGGGCCAGGGGCTAAGCTGGTTTCAGACCGGATCATCAAACCACTGACCATATCTTCACTCTTCAAGCGACAATCGAGGAGGCCCGGCATCGGTCCTCCAAGGTATACTGTTGTTTTGTGGATTTCAGGAAAGCCTTCGATTCAGTCCCGAGGGAAGACCTTTTTTAGAGACTGAGGGAGATTGGCATCTCTTCGACTCTGATGACTACTATTATGCGCCTCTACGAGTCCATCCTTGGCCGTCTCTGCACGGTTGGAGGGATGTCGAGTTCATCAGGAGCACTATTGGGGTCAAGCAGGGGTGCCCACTTTCCCCCACTCTTTTCAGGATCTACATTGATGAGCTGGAATCTTTCCTCCGAGAGCATATCCAGGAATCTGATGGGTGCCTTCTCCACCATGTCTTGATCTCCATCCTACTCTTTGCCGATGACATTACCCTCCTAGCCTCCTCCCTGGAAGGCTTACAGAGACAGCTGGATGCCCTTGCAGCATTTTGTGATATTCGGCATCTGACGGTGAACTTGAGCAAAACCAAAGTAATAATTTTTAATGGGGTGAAGAAGACCTCGATCTACTGCTTCCTATTCAAAGGAGAAGAAATCGAAGTCGCCAGCAGTTACACGTACTTGGGAGTGCAGTTTACAAGTCCCCGTTTTAGCCTTCGGTCGGCTCTTCAACCTAGGATAAACAAGGATATGGTTCCCTGGCCCTTCTTGAGAGACAGTGCTTCCGTCACCACTTCCAGGACATTTCATCCAAGATGAACATCATGGATACCTTGATCTGCCCCACTGTTCTTTATGGATCAGAGGTTTGGGGGCCCTCATTACTGGAGTCAGATTGGGCCTCGGCAGAGAGAGTCCAGACCCTTCTCTTGCGCCGCTTCATCCGGTGCAAGCAGACAATTCCTCAGAACATCATTCTAGCAAAGTTCAGAGCTAAGCCCTTCCGCCTGGAGGCAATCTTCAGGATAGTCTCATTTCTTCATCGGATCTGTGGGCTGGCAGACACGAAAGAGGGTAGAGACAAGTACCCACACTTGGCCTATTGCTCCTCGGAAAGCATCGCTCATACGCAGACAAGTCGAAACAAATGTTGGTTCACTGGGGTGACACAGCTCCTAGGTCTTATAGGTATCCAGATGGACCATCTCCCCCCGTTCCAGTATTCACTGAACGCCCCGGGGCACCTTCTTCCAAACCAGCAAGAACTCAACAAAATCATCAAGAAGGACATCTACAGGCAATACATTCAGACTACATGGATCAATCCTCCGGGTGAACTGCGCCCAATGATGGCCTTCTACGCTGAGCATTGTCTGGAGATCAGAGATGGACCCGTTGTTCGACCCCAGTACACCCTCTAGCATTGGATGCATGCTATTAGGATCCCTCTCGGGCAGCTCAAGGTTGGATCGCATAGGCTTCAAGTGGAGACAGACCATCACATTGATAGGGCAGAGAGGATCTGTCATCTTTGTCACTTACAGGAGGTGGAGACTGAGTCACATTTCATCTTCAGATGTCCAGTCTACTATGAGATCCGAGGGTGCTTTCATTGTTTATTCAGGGGCCCCCAGAGCCTGGCCAGCTTCCTTAAATACACTGACAAGAGATGCTTGGCACTTTACTTTCAGGAGACCTTCAGGCATCGTTCGCTTCTACTCCAGTCTCCTACCATTTTGGACACCACACAAAGGATCACAGATTTCTTCAGGGTGCTCCCGGCTTCACGAGGCACCAAGAGAACCACCAACCGATCCATAGACCATGATTCCAGATCAATGCGGATCCGAGAATCTCGTCCCACTAAACCCCATCAGCGCTCCAGGACTAGACCCCCCCCCCCCTCCAGGAGACGCCCCAAATCCTCCAAACAACAACAGCAGTAGTCTAGTTCCTCCTCAGGGTAGCAGACATTGACAAGTTTCCTTCAGCCCTCTTCTATCAGCATCGAATACTAGGAGTAGGAGTCCTCCCCCCTCCTTCAGGAGGCTCCTCTTTCTCCTCCAGGACTTCTTCATCAGAGCTCATTGTCATGATGCTCTAGTCATCTAGCTTTCACTTTACACTCGCACTCTTGTAGTTTGTATTTCCTGCTTTTATAAAGGAAGGGGACCGTTTGGTCCACCGGCTAGGCATGTTGTAATCATTGTAACCCGCAGTCCCATTGACCTTTTTATGGTCATTTGTTGGACATTAATAAAATTATCTTATCTTCTCTTATCTGCAAACCCTCTGCACAAGCGGATTGCACACTTCAAACAAACTCAACCTCCCTTTTGCGTCCTTCTACGGCTTCGTACGGCCTCTTCTGCACACAGATTTCGGCTCGTTGGAAGAAGTTTGCGAATAGTTGAAGGTAATCTGAGCTGGAATTGTTCCTCTTCTCTCCACAATTCGCTAATATGAAAACCCCTAGCGCTAAGTTGAACTCTTCTCTCTCTTGCTGAGTTAAACACCAAGATGTCTAGTGCATAATGACCAAGTTCTATGTCATTTTCCCTCTTAGAATTCGACTTGGGCCCACAACTGGCACGAATGGTTAAGATTAGATCTCCTTGGATGACTAAGATCGATCTAATCTTTTACTATAGGAATTCAAAAACAAATAGAAAAAGGTAGAATGTGCCTTGGCCCCACTTGTGGGTCCCTCCGCCAAATTTAGTGCACTTGCTAAATATGGCGGAACCCTTCCTCTGCTAATTTTTTTTTTTTTTTTTTTTGCCAGAAAAATAAATAATAGAATCAAGAAAGGGTTACAAATATTTTTCCACCCACTAAGTGGTTCTAAAAAATATTTTGGCAATGGTGTTCTACTTATGAGGAACCATTCACCAAAAATATTCCTAGACAACACTTTTACATCAAGATGTTACAATAATCAACTCTTAGAAGGGGAATTTTACACATAGACACAACCTTTTAGACTCGACCAAATTTTGCGACACAAGACACATGATCTAGTATGACAAAAATACATAGACTCGATAACACTAGGACACACCTAAGACCTTATCAATGAGTTCCACCCTAGCTTTGGTGTATGTTTGGGAGAAAAACTCTACTAATTATTTGTGTCTAGAAACACAAATAATAAGGGAGGTTAAAAAATTCCCTAGAGTGAAACCCTTTGACAAGAGTCAGACTTACAGGTGTTGTTACATGGCTTCATAATCATACTAGAATCATTTTTACAATAAAATGGAGAATTTGGGATTACAATGATGCTAATGACTCAAAAACAATTATCCACTACTATGTACTCTAGTTCTTGGAACTGTCGACATGTACATGGTCAACAGACATCATCATGATGTCACAATTGCCATGTGGCACTCTTTGAATGGTGCCACATGTCATCAAAATTTGCCCCTATTGGCCAACCAAAACTACCATTTTAACATGCCATGTGGCATCATGACAGACTGCCACATCATCATCATGCTACCATGTCATCATGCCTATGTCATCATCCTTAAGCCAGTCTCGAGCTGCCACATGTCACTATACTTCCATCTGTCCAATCTATATTTGCCATCTAAGCATCCAAATCAAGGGTGCCACGTCACAATCACCTGCGTTGGTGGGTCCACGTGGCATCCAAACACAAGGTTTGACTAATACCTGCCACGTGTCATTGTTGGATTGGTCCAATGTGGGGGGGCATCACCATCATTAACCTTCAGACACGTAATCATTCCATCCACCATTCATGTGTTTTCAACCGCCAAATCCGCCTGGAGATGCTCGAAAGTTAACGCAAATAACTAATGCGCAAGTTCATGCGCCATATGTCGTTGATTGCCCTCAAAGTTATGGATCAAATTCAAAGATGCATGATATTTAACAATTCCATGTTTCTATTTACAAATTTTGCATTTTTTCCATGTTGACCACTCTGTGTCAACGACCCCATAGCAGTACACCCCCATTTTTGCAAATGGGATTTATCATGTTCAAGGTGTTCACGCCATTCAGATTTCATCATTAGTCGACAGTTTTCTAAAAGATGTAAACCCATTATGCATGTCTATAATGTAAATGATCTCAGTAAGACCATCATGTATGTAACAACCTAGGTAAGCCTAGTATTTTGGTGACGATTTCCATCCTAGGAGATTTTTCGTCTCACTAATTCATTTGTGTTTCTCGACACAAATGATCAACAGAGTTTTTCCCCTCCAGCCTCACTCCAAAGCTAGGGTGGTTTTTGTCGTCAAGATACTAAGTGAGTCCTAGTGTTTTTTATCGGGTCTTTGTAAAGTAATCTGGGAATGATCCTAGCTAATTGGCTAGATCATTTTATTACAGATTGCTAGGTCTATTAGATCATATTTTGAGTCGCAGAATTGGATAGATTATTAAGGGTCTATTGCGGAAGGGTATTCCCCTCATGGTTTAATGTATTAATCTTATGTAAAGAGGGTTGGTAAAAAATTAAACCCCTCGTAAGTCAATTAATTAAATTTTCTGGCCAAATTAAATTAAAAATCCTAAGCCAGAAATTTAATTAATTTTATCTCCTAGGTCAAATTAAATTATTCAAAAGCAAAATTTGTGGATCCCTAAAAAATAAATCTCGGGCCAAGGGAATATTGAAAATTTTGAGAAATTTTGGACCCTTGGGCCTTGGTAGTTAAGTCAAAGTCAATTTTTTGAGGTAATTAACTCAAAATATTATTTTTGAGTTAATTAAAAGGGAATTAATTGAAAATTTCGAAATTCCTTAAAAAATTATAATTTCGACGGAAGAGATTAAAAGATAATCAAATCTTTTTCGACGGTCGAGATTACTTTGACGGGGATCAACTGAACTAGCCGTTGGAGATTTTACCTATAAATTAGAGGTCAGTGTCAGTCTAATTTTTCATCCAATCTCTTGATCGTGTACTAGCTCTTGAAGCTCTCCAATAATACTTTCTGGAATAATACAAACAAAGTCTTTGGGGTTTTATTTTGATGGTCGTGTTCCTCTTCAACATTTTATGGTAAACTTGTTCTTTACATTCTGTTGGTGATCATTTCAATGAATTGTTGATTAATGGCTCTTGTAGAGTAATCTATTGCACAGGTATCTTGCTTAGGTTACTGGATTTAGGGTAAGAATATTAATTGGATTGAGTTAGCAGCTATCTCTAACTCTTGAAAGTTTTATTTTTTATCTTATTTCTCTATTGATTTAACAGTTTAACTTTAAGTGTGCAAAAATCTTTCGGATTTAGAATTGGGCGTTTAGGGAAGTCTTCTGTTGGACCAGCTGACTCCCAAGGAAATAAGATCTGAAGAGCCCTCCGGATCTAATTCCCCGGGCTTATCTTAAATTCTATTTTTGCAGGGTTTTTCTAGGGCTTGTGCCTAAATTAAAAATTTATCTTAAACTTTTATCGAATTTAAAACTACATCTGTCTAGTAAGAGCCTTAGATCTCCAGATCTGGGAGCGAAGTCGGACTTACACTCCTCAAATCTGGCAGATCTACAGCGTTTGTGTGTAGTTCTGTAATTTTAAGTGTAAATATTTAGAAATTTTTTAGTTTCGGATTTCTAACTCGGGGTTTCAATTTTAGATTTTTGTATGTGTTGGGTTTCTGGGTTTTCTGGTTTCTGGTTTTATGCAGGTGATATCTGAGGTTTTTTCACAAGATCCAAGAAAGATCTAGACCCTGGAGCGTAAGATCTTGTCTCGAAATAAAAAAAAAAAATTGCAGGATATCAAAATCAAATTTCAGATCTGTGTTTCTGGGAAAATTTAATTGCAGGACAGAAGGAAAATTTTGAAAAATATTTATACACCAACTGTGCCTGCATTTTCGACTTGTGGGTTGCCTCTCTTGCTGTGTTTTTATCCCTACATGCTCCATCGCTATCCATCCTTTCCTATGCATTTTCGTGGCTTGGTTTCCTTTTTCATAGCCTGGTTTCCTTTTTTTCCCTCTGCGTTTTTTTTGGCTGCCCTTCTTCCTGCAATCCCCATTGGCCTGTGTTTTTTATGTCCCTTATCTCTGCATTCGCATCCACTAGCTACCGTCATTTTCCCTTCCATGCTGCCTTGCCTGCTCCACTACCTTCACGCTGCCTTCAATCCATCCTTCCACGCGTTTTTCCCTATCTTCGGCTGCCATTCCCCTCCATTCCTCCACGGTCTGCAACAAACCTTCACATCCTTTTTGCGAGCTCCCTTCCTGCCTGCTACAAGGCCTCCCGAAGCCTCATCTTTCTCGCTGTCGTTGCCTTTCTCTATGTGCCTTCTTTTCCGCGGCTGCCTCTTCTCCTTGCTCGTTTCCGCATCCTTTCCCTCTTCTCCAAGCCATCACATTACCTCCTCCTTCACGTTGTCACTGCTCCTTGTCGATGGCTTCATCCTCATCTCCCTGTGTATCCCTGCGTCCCCTCTTCACGTTGACGGTTGCCAAGCTCCATCGAGCTTCATTCCTCTCGCTCCCCTTTGACCAGCAGCTCCTTCCTAACCTAACGCAAAAGCAAATAATAAAAATCGCATTTCATTTTTTTTGTAAATTTTGATCCTTAGCGTATTTTTTTTTTAGGTTCGATTTTGATTTTGTTTTATTTTTTTTGTTTCACCTCCATTTAAATTTTTTCATTTTATTAACTTTCAAAATATTTCAAAAAATTAAAATTTCATTAACATTTTAATTTTGACATTTAAAAAATTTTAAAAATTCAAAAAAACTTTAACTTTTAATAACAAAATCAAAAATTCATTAATATTTTAGCATTAGTTAAATTTAGTTTTTCTTTCAATTTTTGCTAGAAAATTTATTTTTTGAGGTTAGACTTATTTAAATTTTAGGCTGGGCAAAATATTTAATTGTGGAAAAATTTCTACAGTTGACATGATTTAATTTTTTAAATATCCTAAGTTTGACTATAGAGAAAATTATAAAATTTGTTTGGATTTGCATTATTTTAGAATATCATTTAATCCATAAAATTTATTGAGGAAGTGTTAATTTAGCATTGAAATTTCATAGTGTTTCTTGATGATTAATTATTGAGATGAAAATGCTAATTATTTTCACATGCTTCAGTTGAGTTTGATGATCATTGGCATCTGAAAATTTTAAATGTTTGATATTGATTAAATTGCCTAATGTGTAACTAAGTCTTGTTTCATTTACTTGAATTTGGATATTTATTGAATACTAATGTTTGGGAAATCTTTTCAAGTAATTGCGACTGATACTTTTCAGAGCTTTATTGTGGATCTGCGACAAATTGTATATCTTGTAATTGAATAATCTTTTGGCATCTTCATAATTGACAATTTGACACTCTCGCTTAAGTACTTAGTGGTTAGATCAGATTATTTATAATATAAGTGCTTTAGACTTTTAACATCGCCTCTAATCTTCGAAGCTTGCTTCATCTTGCCCCTTCAAATCATTTTCATTGCATTTTTCATTCTAAATTAGCATTGCATAGCAACAGTTTCTCATCAAGTACTTGGTTGTAATTTCCTTAGCAGGATAGTTGACTCCATAAGGCACTGGTATCAGTTTTTCAAATTCAATCGAATCCTTTAATCTTACTAGATCTTTTACAAGTATTTGGTCGTTTAACTGTGTCCCCTGAACTAGTTGTTCCCAACTAGTTCTCCTTCATTTCATTTCCATAATGTCTGCCCCCCTTAATCTGCTATAAGGAGACAACTTAAATAGAGAGATTGGGGATCAAGGTGACAGCCCCCGATCTGAGTTGTTGTCGCGGTGCCTAGACATTTTGTGTGACAACATGCCCTAATTGCTACTACCAATCTTCAAACTAGCATATCTTCTTATCCGAGAAGAGTTTGACTAAGTGTGGTATATTGTTGGAAAGGTCTGTAGGAGGACTATCCAAAAATGCCATCCATTTCAGCATCATAACTTCAACAAAAACTCAATATACTTCGAGCCACTTTGACGACGTTTGATGCAATCTTTCAAATCAAACTATCATACCCATCAATCTACTTCCTTTTCCTTACCATTTAACATCAATGGCACTAGTTGTCATCAATGAAAACACTATGTCAATGGCAACTCAGCCCGGCAACTAATCTATTGCACCAAGCTTGCACAACATCCCTCGAATCAACTACTCAGCTAGTGCTCCATAGGTAGTGGTGACCCAATTCTTAGCGGCTGGTCGTCAGCGTGTCATGTTCTACGGCCTTGTGCTTCTAAACCCCATCGCTCCTACCAAAATTTTTACCCGATCTCTATGCTCAATTGTTCAGTGCGCCAACGAGATAACTGTTGTGATCCGATGTCCACCCCCTACGTCACCCTCATTTGGTCACCTACAAAAAAAACGATATGCAGGCCTATTCCCTGTTTGCCCCTTGTTGTGTGCTAGTCGATCCGTTGTCACGGCCTGGTATCCCTGTCAATCCACCTGCGTCCTTGTGCTCGTCTTCCGCAATTCGATCAACCCTACACCTTTGCGTCCTGTCTCAATTTGCTACCCACGTCGATTGGTGTTCTTGGTCGGTTAGTTGGCTGGTGGTTGTGGCAATGGAAGATTGTCCCCTACGATTGGTGGGCTATCGGCCACCCATGCCATTGGGCCTCACGCTCTTTTTTATTTTATTTTTATTTTTTCTTTAAAAAACAAATCAAGCCTCATTTTTTTCTTCACCTTTCTGAATCGTATATTTATGTTTTTCCTTGACCCAAAAAAAACCTTTAAAAAAAACAATTCCTCTCAGTTTGTTTTTAAAGAAAAAAAAATTATCATTCATATGATCCCAACCAATCTGTTTTCGGCAATCCATTCAAACTCGACTTCCTGCAATTCCAAGATCAATTCAAAATTGAAGGCTTTAGTAACATGTTAGAATTTTCAAACGTAGCACGCGGTATTCGGTTCCCAACAATTATTAGCAGATGCCCAATCACCAGTTCTTCATTAATAAATTAATCACAAAACTTAGTTGGGCTTCCTTACTAGGGATAATGACCCAGCTGAGAAAATAAATCAAGGGTGGAGATTTAATCTCCCATTTGTGAAAATTTCATCTATCGCAGCAACTGGAAATTATTCTCCTAATTGTTAATTTATTCAACAATTTAGTTGCAGTTTACTATGGAAAATATCAAATAACTCACACTGATTTTCACAAATAAATTGCAGAAGAAAAATAGCACTGGAAACTAAGAAAATATAGCACACACACACATAAAAATGACAATTATTTTTGGACAAATGTCCCCAGGAAAACCCAACTTGTGAAAACTGGTGTAGTAGCTAAGGGTTTTATTATTGTGAAGCAGTGAAATTTTGAGTACAATCTGGATGCACAAACTAGCAATCCACTACAAGAGAAACTGGCCACAAAAATTAGTGAGACAAATTTTGTCTCGCCCAGCACTGATCAAGCTTTGAATTGGTTTTGAATGGAATCCACGAAATGTCAACCTCTGCGTCAACCCTACACAGGCACTAGAATGCTTTGCCTGGAACTGCATCTGATCAAGCCGTCTACCCAATCCATCCTCTGGCAATGACTCGTTGGCACCTTCCAGAAATATTCCCGACTTCCAGCAACTGAATCGACCCTCTGTCTAACCAAATAGAACTTTGTCATTGAAGGTTTTGTGTTGCCTTTGTGCAGCCTCACTAAGGAAACTCGGCCCTCCTATAGATAATTCTCTGGATCTGGAAAAGCTTTCCTCCGGACTCACTGTCCCTGCCCCTCAATGTCTCTGCTTCGATCTCTAGCTCTCTAGCACCTATTGCTCCTCTCCAAAAATCAATCTGCCAAGGAAATCGAACTTCTTAAGTGTATCCTCCATCTACCCATCAACTTCTTATAATCCTCTTTTGGCACTCCAATGACCAACATTAAATCTTAATCAAGGGCTAGGATCATCTTGAAGTTGATTCATGTGAGTTTCTAGACTATTCTGACCTTGACTTAATTAATTTTGATTAATTAACCATATTCCCTAAGTTTAGACTTAGGAAATATTTAAAAATCGGCTAATAATCTAATTAAGCCATCTCTAGGTGGAATTTCCATAATCGATTTATGGGATTTGGAAATCTCATGTATTGTAGCCTCTCCGCCAAGTTTCGTGGCTAGAACACATCCAATGCTACAAAAACTAACACTCCCTCTTAGCAAGGACTATGTTCTAAACTTCTAGTGTTGCACACCCTGCCACAACACTTTGTCTTTGTATCATCCTCTATCACGTTGTTGATGTCGAGTTGTTGCCACCCACCAACCAGTATGCAACTCTGATGCATTTGTGTTGTTGTTGACCCTACTGTACTGTTTTCAACACTGCATCTGTACTGCAACTCCCTCTCATCTATTGTTGCTACAACTGCAACATCTGCAACTGAGAAGCATCTGAAATACTGAATCAATTATGTCTGTTGCATCTGTCTCCTGATTCCAAACTGCTACTAGCCTCTGCACTGTCACTAAAGAATCTGCGTTGTTTCTAACTCTGCACTAAGCCTCCTGCTCTATTTTCAACACTACACTACACTCCTCAGCACCTGACCGCTACTAGTCTACAACTGTCACTCTAATATTTGACTACATCTCCTGACACTGATCCACCCTGCTCCTGAATATTATGGGCCCCCGTAGCAAGGCAATGATCCATGAGGCGGATTCCTCAATGGATCCTACACAAATCTTGTAGCTCTTTGGGGCTACAACACCAAATATCCCCACCTCACTCCTAGAGGTATATCTGCGAGCATAGCAATATCTGATCTACTCATATTATTCCTACTGCTCTGTTAATGCTTCTGGACTGTTGTTGCAACTCCTGCAATAATTGAGTTTGATCTCCCTAGATCCTAAAGCGCTAACTTCCATAGCGTTGCTCCCTCTGAAGCTACACTCCCTCTGAGTCTCGATTTCCCTATGGGAAATCTCTCTGCTCCCTCCTGGCAACTCGCCTTGTCCTCCTGCACTGGAAACTGAACTGTGAAGCTCTGCATTGGGAATCTTCTAGTTGGAACTGCACCTGCATACTGTCTCCTGGGTACTGACTTCAACTAGATTTGCAATTGCCTAATGACAGATTGCATTTGTTGACACTGAACCTGCTACTATGATATTGAGGGCTCTTGTAGCGAAGGTGATGGTCCCGGTGCAAAAATTTGGAACTGATCTAACTGATCTCCTTGTTGCAACTACGTTGGACCCTACCCAATATGGCACACTGGAGTCTCATACTCCTCCTCCTAGATCTGGAGGCCATACTATCTCCTTTTGAGCCTAGTCCCTGGTTTGGACCCCTCCTTCCTTTACAACTCGCACTAGTCAACACGCACTTCCTCCGGCACTTATTTCCGGCAACTGGAAGTCAAACTGCTGCCCAGATCTGCATTTTGGCTAACTCACACAACCTCTTCTGGAAATCTTGTACGGTCATCCCTGCAAAGGTGCAAAATCTGTGAAACTCAAAATTGGAGAAAATAAACCCGAAAATCTCTCTCTTTCACACTGCTCTATGACTCCCTTCTAGAATGAGGAAATCTGCACTCAACCAGTGCGAATCTGCCAGGAAAAATTGAACTTCTGAAAATTGAAGTCCCCTGAGAGAAATTTTCCCTGGTGTGTGCTTTTCTCTTCCACTCGACGTTGATTTTCTAACTGCAAATCCCCTCTGCGTCCAACTAGAAAATCTGCTCAGCGAAAATCTGAGTTGTTGTTGCTCCCTCTGACTACTGGAATCACTATCCCGTGCACCTCGACTTTTCTGCCATCCTGCAACTGAAAAACTGAACCCTTTCCCAAGCAATTTGGCTCGCTTGTCTAGGTATTGTGCTGCACAAGAAAATTTCGGCCTGCTGCTCCCTATGAGCACTGAAATTTTCTTCTTTGCTTCAGAGCTTTCTAGCTAATCACTCACCCTCTAATACCATGTGAAAATTTCATTTATCACAACAACTGAAAATTATTCTCCTAATTGTTAATTTATTTAACAATTTATTTGCAGTTTATTACGACAAAAAACAAATAATTCACACTGTGATTTTTACAAATAACTACGGAAGAAAAATAGCACAGGAAACTGAGAAAATCTAGCACACACATAAAAGTGACAATTATTTTTGGACAAATGTCACCAGAAAAACCCAATTTGGGAAAACCGGTGCAACAACTGAGGGTTTTATTATTAAGCAGCTGTGAAATTATGAGTACAATCTGGATGCACAAATTGACAATCCATTACAGGAGAAACTGGCCACAAAAATTAGAGAGACAAATTTTGTCTCACCCAGCACTGATCCAACTCCGAATTGGCTCTGAATGGGCTCCACGAAACCCCTGTGTCAACCTTGCATAGGCACTAGAACACTTTGCTTGGAACTACAATTGATCAAGTCATCTGCCCAATCCAGCCTCCAAGAATGGCTCACTGACACCTTCCGGAAATCTTCCCAACTTCCAGCAACTGAATCGACCCTCTATCTGGGCAAATCGAACTCTTCCTCTAAAGATTTTGCGCAACGTCACTGAGGAAACTTGGTTGTCCTGTAGCTGACTCTCCGAATCTGGAAAGAATTTCCTCCGGACTCATTGTCCCTGCCCCTTATTGTCTCTGCTTCGATCTCTGGCTCTCCAACAACTGTTGTTGATTTCTGGAAATAGAACTTCTCAAGTGCATTCTCCATCTACCCATCAACTTCTTATAATCCTCTGTTGGGACTCCAACGGCCACGATTAAATCTTAATCAAGGGCTAGGATCATCTTGAAGTCGATTCGTGTGAGTTTCTACACTATTCTCACCTTGAATTAATTAATTATGATTAATTAACCATATTCCCTAAGTTTAGACCTACGAAATATTTCAAATCAGCTAATAATCTAATTAAGTCACCTCTAGGTGGAATTTCCAGAAACAATTTCTAGGTTTTGGAGATCTCATGTATTCTAACCTCTCTGCCAAGTTTCGTGGCTAGAACACATCCAATGCTACAAAAACTAACACCATTGACCCCATTTTTATGTCTCCCCCTTCATTAATGAGCCTCCATAGTCACTTTAATGTCTTTTTGTACCTTGTACCATTTTCTCATAAATTCACATTAAAAACATAAAGTAACTTTAATATAATAAAGTACCACATACATTTTGTACCTCATAAAGTGACTAAAAAATCACATGACTATGGTAACTCATAAAGTCACACTAAAATGTGGGTCCCATGTGTTTTCCTAACCCAAAGGAAAAAAGCACTAGGAATCACCTCCTTGGTAGCTTTTTCAACACTCCCTCTTACCAAGGAAGGTGTTTCCTAGGATAAAGGCCCCTAATATATCCTATGGATGCATAGAAGGTTGTATTCTGCAATTAATTGGTCTAAAATATAATTAATGTAGGTTGTACATGCCACACGTACAAACTAAGGGGAAAAATCCCTCAACAATGACAAATCTCCCAAAGAAGGGGTAAATAAAGGAGATTTGTTGCAACGTCCAGCCTCCAAAGGCCCTTCAACCATGTACCTTCTTTAAGGAACCTTCAAACCTGCCATCAAATCCTCTAGGATTCTTCTTCATGCGAGTGCAGAAGCCCTAAACAAATGACCCCCTAGCCTTCATAGTCCTTCAATGGCTTCTTTATGTGGATTTGTGAATCAAAACCCTTCAAGGTTGACCATGTATACAAGTGATCTTCCAACAATGAGACCTTCATCCAAATCCTTTAGATGCTCAAGTCACTCTCCAAATCCTCCACTTCAAATGCACCTCACACATTGATATTTAAATCACACTCAGGCCAATTCAAATCTTTTCAACACAAAGGTTAGTTTGGCCCAGGACTGTCTCAAGTCATCCTTCCTCTTGTTCTGAATCCAAATCAAGTTTAAACCAACATCAAGTCAACATAGATCCATTTATTGATGGACATTGGATAAACCAGCGCTCCCTGTGCTTTTCATGACATGGACTAACCACCTCTCATGGATCCTTATCTCTGGCTATGTGACCATTGACTAACCCCTGTGGGTTTTGGCAGCAATCGTGATTCCCAACATGCGACATGAAAGTGTAGGTCAAGAGTTCGATACTCAGTTGGCGTTGGGGGGTAGATTGTTGGACATTGGATAAACCAGCGCTGTCCATGTGTTTCGCGACATGGACTAACCGTCTCCTGTGGATCTTTTCTGACAATGCAATCGTTGACTAACACCAGCAGGTTTTTCTCTAACAGCAATAGGTCAGCTTAACATGGAAATTTGTTGACCAAAGTCCCCATTCCTGTAGCCATCTGTACCAACACTGATACCAAAATTCAAATATCTCAAAGCACATTCAACATCTGAGGGCCAATCCATCAATCTAAACAAGGTATGCAGTAGTAATGGTCTGAATTGGAGATAAAAGGAAAAGAGGCAAGCCAACCAAATGAAATCCCTGTATCTGGGTTGACTTCATCAAAATAGTTATCAATACAGGTTCTGAACATGCTTTGACTTTTAGCCAAGTTTTAGCAAATAGTTCAAATGCTTGATAAAATACGTTCTCCCCTTCATAGTAGTACCCATTACAGTCTTAGTCTACTGCTCTTACTGGAGCAATAAACATCTTCTCTGGGTTTTGAACACCGCCAGCTTCACTTTAGACAAATCTCCAACAGCCAGAACCATATGTCAAAAGCTCCCAAATCATATGGTGTGATAATCACACAATATAGTGGACAACACACCCACTGTCAATACCATTTCCTCAATACAAATAAGAAGCCACGCTTTTTGTCTCTAACAGTAGTGTTACTCTGAAATGTTTACACCATGCTTGAGGGTGCTACATGTGATGATGAGTGCATGCTATGTTGAAAATCCTTGGTTGCACTCTGATGGACATACACATTGGATATAGCTTACTCATGGATTGATATACCTTGAATTGATGCTTATGTGGCTCACACTTCCTTGGGACGCTGGAGACCTATCTGGCTTGCTGACATTCTTCATGAGGTGCACACATGGATGTTGATTGCTTGCTTGGGATGATGACCCATTTGGACAAGCATTGGGCATCCAAGAGGGTATTGAGCTCTAGCTAGCATGGAGACAGTTGCTTGCATGGAGGTTTATGCTTGACTTGAGCATGCTTGGGTTGAGGAGTGACCATATGTGTGTGGTGGACCCAAAGGTACAAATGACTTAAAGGGAGTGTTGAAGCATCAATGGCCTTTGGAGGAGCATTGAACAATTATTGTGGAGTGCTCACCTTGAAACCCTTGTTTGGTGGACATGCATACCTTGGGCCTTGACATGTGTTACTTAGAATTGGAGTCTTCACATGTGGACCTATCTACTAATTAGTTAGGTTGCTTGTTGTGGTTGCATTTCATATGAATAAAGAGAGGAGAGAGTCGTTCATTCATCCATTGTAATCACATACTTCTATTAAAGATGTGAAAGCTAGAGCAAACTTGTCTCTTTCGCCAGTACCCTTTGTCATTGTAGTTTGCTCTCTTTGTCTTGAGTGCTAGGGTTATTGAGTTGACTCAGGGGGAAGAATAAGGTTAAAGTTTTCCCTAAAAAGACAAGGGAATCTAGGGTTTGGGAGAAACCCTAGAGGAGTAATACGAGAACTTGTTCTTGTAGTTCTTGGAGAGAAGAAGAAAAGGGTTTTGTGGCATTTGGAAACACTAGTACTATTTGAAGCGCTTGATGTGGTGAATACAAAGGGAAACTATCGTGTTTTCTCTAGTACACGTGTGATGCAAGTGTATGTGCCAAAGAGGATTTGGCAGTGCATATATACTTGCCTATTGTGGATCTTTGGTGCAGTGACAAGCATTGGTTGGGGGTGATTCCTACCTAGGAGGAGTTGATGGCTAGGGTTTTCTATTTATGGTGGATGACCTAACTAAGGTTTGGAGAGCATCAATGTTTTTTTTTAGGCAAAATTTTGCCACTTTGGCTATTTTTTTTGGAAGAAATTTAGGCTAAAATTTTTCATATTTTCATTAAAAATTAATAAACCAAAAAAAAAATGTAGCCTAATTTATGATTATAGTCATGCATAAATTTATATTTTTCACCTAAATATAAACATTTAGCATGAACATACAATAGGATTTCTTAGTATTTTCACAAAATCAATGATTATATATCCCAAGTTTTTGGGAAAATTTGCTATATATGGATGATAAGTTAATAGCAACTACTCTTGCAAAAACCATGAATTTTTAAATGAAGTCATGTAAATTTAAGTAGGAAAAGAAGATCTTTAAAACTTCATTTGCGATAGACACCCAACACTATCGAAAAATGAAGTTTTCATAGGGGATTAGGGCTTCAAGCTTCCCACTACACTCTAACACCCCCGGGGGCCTATAGCTTGGTCTGTGGGTCGTGTTTTCATCACGGTACGGCTGCTTCATACCAATATTGAACATAGATAAGCACGGAGGGCCTTGCTTGGTCTAGCGAGAGGTGATTTTTTCGACTCCCATAAGCCCTCTTGCAGAGGTTTTGGCTATCAAACCTAGAAACTATATATTTATGGTTTTACAAGAAAGGGTCGAGTTTATTCCCAGTGACGAGCGTCATTGTCTTTTTGAAGGAACACAATCAGTATACCCAGCATGTTAAAGATACTATTTGCGTTGGTGTTAAAGATGTTGAAAAGTGGAACTAGGTCGGTCTTCATATTGACTGTGTAACTATGTATTTTATGTAAGAAGAAGACAAAGATAATAAAATGTATATTGGTTGTACTTGCTTCATGGGTTTCATGAGCAAGATTTTATCTTAGGTTAATAGACTTCTTCTTGATGTCTATTTAGGGTTTGTCTTTTGTTTATAAATGTATTCAATGTCATGTATATGAAGAACCTAGTCGCCATTGAATGCTCCAAGACCTTATCCTAAAAGTTGTGGAAGAATGGATTGAAATAGTTCTTATATCAACGTTGGAAATATATGATGAAGTCGGCCTTCACACTGACAGTTAAGTCGACCTACAAGCTAGTGGATGGTCGGCCTAAAAACAAGAAGGCTGCCACTATATATACAGTCTCTATGGTCAATTACAAAAAAAAAATCTGCAGATCTCTCTGAGTTAGAAGTATGAAATGTCTGGAGTAGATTACGGATTCTTCTACAGTTTAATAGAGGAAATACAGTGCGGGTTTAAAGAGGAAAACAAGGTGCAGATTTCTCTGTGAAGAAGTGCAGTAAAGAAGTGTGGTCCTCTCTACAGGAAGACAGTATTAAAGTTTAGGAAGAAAATGTGGTTTTTCCTTAGGGTATAATCAATGATTGTATGCGGACTGTTATATCCCAGCAAGTGCGGATTTCTGAAGATAAGATAACAGTGCGGACTGGTCTATGCCAGAAAGTGCGGATTTCTGAGATAAGATCACAGTGCAGACATCTCTGCGTGCTTAGAAAGGATACAACTTCAAGTGCGGATATGTCTGTTAGATAACGTCTGGTTTAATATGAAGTTCAGGTAACGTGGAAGTATATCAACATGAGGATCTATTTGACATAATGTGAATGATCTGAGATATGGTGAAGTATAATATAAAAGCGAATCATTATGATGTCTATGATGCAGATCATTAAGGACAGAATCAGGTCTATAATATGAAGGCCTTAGATGGATGCGAAAGTTAAGGATCATTGTTGGATAAGAAAAGAGAGGAAGGTAAATCTATGATTTACCTTCTCTCTCATAATTCATAGAAGAAAGGTCAGTACAAGATAATGAAGGAAAAGAAGGATCTGGAGCAGTATCAAGGTCTTGGAGACATTCATAGGTCAAGCGTCTAAGTATGGGTCATGGTACTTGTCATTTAAAGATATATAAGAAGGATTTCTCGTGGGTTTTCCTCTCCAAGAGGGACAGGTTTTGCCCTGGCTCTAGGAGCCTAATTAGTGAGTCACGTGTATTTTGATAATTGACTTGATGAAAGATTAAATAAGATAAAGAAGAGAAGACATAAGTAATCCAAGTAAGCTCACAAGTAATTTATCAAGAAGAGAATTTGAATTAATCACCAGCGCTGCAAATTCTCAACATGGTATCAGAGCTAAGGTGCTAAAGTCAAAGGGCTATTTGACAAGAAGACACTCAAGGATCAAAATTCAGTTTTCTAGAAAGCATCAAAGCAAAAGTCGAAATCTACATTGAAAAGTCAAATCAGTTTGCAAGGAAATCCTCAAGCCATCTCAAGAAGACTTTCAACCTTATTCAAAGAATCCACACATCGAGGAGGCAATCTTTGACATCAAAGATTATTCACATTGTTGGAAGACAAATCATTAAGCACCACCCAACACTATTGAAGACATCATTCTGAAGTAATCCTTGATCATCAAAGATTCAAGACCACCTACCTTGAAATTAGTTTAAGAGGGAGTTACTGCCATCATCTTCAACAAGAACGTTGATAGAAGAAGAAAAGCATCTACTCAAGTAAGTATCTTTATGACTTCATATGAATCTATTAAAATGTCTTCTTTGCAAAGAAAGAAACAAACTGGTTAGGGTTTCAAAATTTCCTGCATAGAAGACAAGGACAATGAAGTCATGCCAAATTCATGAAGGGAGATATAAGAGCCCAAAGGATTCTTACAAAATCCATAAAAGACTCTATCATCTCCGATGTACCAAATCTAGAATCATCAAAAGGAATATATTAGAAATTGGTGGAGCTATTCTCTGTGAGTACTGCAGGAGAAGCAATCTCTCTGATCAACTGTAGAAACTAGGAGAAGTAATGTTTGGCTCTGAGATGATTACAGTGGTTTTGAATGCTCTGCCAGAAGAATGGGGAAACTTCACTACAGGATTATACGGGAAGATAGAAGCCACACCATTCCACGATTTAGGGTCTCTACGTAAAATAGAGGAAACAAGATTCAAAACCAAAATTGTTACAGGAACAAGTGAAGGGAATCAAGCCTTTGCAGCCATGTCCAGGAAGAAAGGAAGATTCGGTAAGTTTTGGTCCTCAGAGTAAAAGAAGAAATATGGATGAAGCACGATGCCTTGGATATGATGAACTTGGGAATTATAATAGAAATTGTCCTTAATCTGAAAAAGGACAAGAGAAATAGGGAAGAAGCCCATGTCTTTGAAATGAGGAAAGAACTTGATGCAAAGAAATCTAAGAAAGAAGAAGCGAGGGATCTCCAATACGATTGAGATCATCTTCTCCTTTAGGTGATTTATGTTGGTTGTATGATAGGAAGCAGTGTAGCATCCCGATCGAAGCATGGTAGGAGCTCCTGGTGAATCAGCTCCAAGAAAACATCTCTGATAACATTACTAATGGAAAGCAGTCATCAAGAGCAAGGGTCGTCATGGAAACAGATTTCTGGGATGTGATGACATATTGATGGAGCAGGCCAAGGGAATGAAGCTCTTCATTCTTGAGAAATTGCTACACGATAACTCAAGGGAAAAAGGTATGAGCTATGTATATATTTATATGCTGACATTGGATGGTGTGAAGTCATGTCATATGGTTGCAGGTAATGGACATCTGTATTTAGAAGTAGGATATATGGAGGAGTATCTCTCGGTGCATGGACAGATGAAATCAACATAATATGTCCTCATGGAATATGACGTGGTTATATATAAACGAGAAACTAGAAAATTTGTAAGTTCCTAGGAATGGAGAATGCGCAGAAAGGAAGAGATCATGAAATGCAACCATGTCAAGAGGCAGTTATCATCCGGAAGCCAAGAAGATGTGACTAGGAGATCTCTTGGGAGGATATGTAGACTCTGACAGAAGTCTGGTAAATAAGAAGACCCTTGACAAAACATATCAATAGGAGATGTGTCAATCTGAATAGAGGATATCGATGCCTACAGGAAGATGTCATGGTGGAAGATCATCACTGAGGTAACTTTTGTTTTAAAATTTCATGTGTATATGTTAATCTAGATGAATTTGTGCAGGGCTGCTAATCATGAGAAAAGATGTATGATCCTTGGAGATGATTCGAAGAAAAGCAGCATGCCATAACGGTGAACCAGATGAGAAGGACTGGTGAATCACTTTCTGATAGTGGACATGACTCGTGACTGAAAGTGATGGATGATCTGTGCCCCTATGAAGCCAAAAAAATTGAAGATTCCTCAATATCGAAATCCATGACATCGAGGGGAGGAATTCTTCCTGAGTAGTTGGATTTTTGCTGCAGGACCCTGTTGAGAGGGAGCCTGGTGGTAAGTTTCTTACTTGGAAGAAACTTGAAGTCTGTCCTTCCTATGTTGAAAGGGAGTGACATATGTGATTTTCTATTACATATGTCATGCACTAGACCAGGACTAACAGTCGTAAGTCTTAGTGAAGGCCATGTGAAGAGAATGGATAGACACATCATTCTGGTCTTCACCTGGAAGACAAAAAGGAGGATTGGGTAGTCATCTGGCATTCGATACACTTTGAGAATGAGATAGGGCATTCAAGATAAGAGTAGTCGTGGACTGATATTCTTTGAAGGTTGGCTGCCCAAGAGAAGAAAAGTCCAAGAAGGTCGTACTTTGGGAACAACTAGGCGGGGCATGTACCTTGGAGAGACAATGACTACGGTGTCTATTAGTCATGTGTCTCGCCAACATTGTAGCCCATTGTCTCGTTGAGAGATGGGGTTGTTAGTCAAGGCCTTGCACTAGGACAATGCTGGTCGATATGATGCTATACAGATGAGATTACCAATCCGATTCTTCTTATGAGATTCTTCAGTTTGAAAGTAACCATGTACCTGTATGAATAGCTCCCTAGTTAAGAGGGAGTGTTGAAAAGTGTAACTAGGTTGGCCTTCATATTGACTATGTAATTATGTATTTTATGTAAAGAAGCAGACAAAGATAATAAAATGTATATTGGTTGTACTTGCTTCATGGGTTTCATGAGCAAGATTTTATCTTAGGTTACTAGACTTCTTCTTGATGTTTATTTAGGGTTTGTCTTCTGTTTATAAATGTATTCAGTGTCATGTATATGAAGAACCAAGTCGTCATTGAATGCTTCAAGACCTTGTCCTAAAAGTTGTGGAAGAATGGATTGAAATAATTCTTATATCAACACTGGAAATATATGATGAAGTCAGCCTTCACACTCACAGTTAAGTCGGCCTACAGGCTAGCAGATGGTCGGCCTAAAAACAAGAAGACTACCACTATATATACACAGTCTCTGCGGTCAATTACAAAAAAAGTTTTCTGCGGATCTCTCTGAGATAGATGTGCGAAATGTCTGGAGTAGATTACAAATTCTTCTGCGGTTTAATAGAGGAAATACAGTGTGGGTTTAAAGAGGAAAACAAGTGTGGATTTCTCTGTGAAGAAGTGCAGTAAAGAAGTGTGGTCCTCTCTAACAGAAGACAGTATTAAAGTTCAGAAAAAAAATGTGGTTTTTCCTCAAGGTATAATCAATGATTGTATGCGGACTGTTATATCCCAGCAAGTGCGGATTTCTGAAGATAAGATAACAGTGCGGACTGTTCTATGCCAAAAAGTGCGGATTTCTTAGATAAGATCACAGTGCAGACATCTCTGCGTTCTTAGAAAGGATACAACTTCAAGTGTGGATATGTTTGTCAGATAAAGTCTGGTTTAATATGAAGTTCAGGTAACGTGGAAGTATATCAACATGAGGATCTATTTGAAGTAATGTGAATGATCTTGGATATGGTGAAGTCTAATATAAAAGCGAATAATTATGATGTCTATGATGCGTATCATTAAAGACGGAATCAGGTCTTTAATATGAAGGCCTTAGATGGATGCGAAAGTTAAGGACCATTGCCAGATAAGAAAAGAGAGGAAGGTAAATCTATGATAACCTTCTCTCTCATAATTCATAGAAGAAAGGTCAATACAGGATAATGAAGGAAAAGACGGATCAACAGCAGTATCAAGGTCTTGGAGACATTCATAGGTCAAGGGTCTAAGTCTGGGTCATGGTACTTGTCATTTGTAGATCTATAAGAAGGATTTCTCATGGTTTTTCCTCTCCAAGGGAGAGAGGTTTTTCCCTGGATCTAGGAGCCTAATTTGTGTGTCACGTATATTTTGATAATTGACTTGATGAAAGATTAAATAAGATAAAGAAGAGAAGACATAAGTAATCCAAGTAAGCTCACAAGTAATTTATCAAGAAGAGAATTTGAACTAATCACCAGCCTTGCAAATTCTCAACAAAAGAGCAAGCCCATTAGGGTTGAATCTTTTATGTCGAAGTATGTTTGATGTGGCGATGCCTGCGAGTACCACTCTGTATTTGTAATGACTGGCTTTGGTCAACGGTTCTGTTCATAGAAAGGTGTTATCACCACAATCTGGGGCCACACTCACTTCCAACCTTGTTCGTTCAGAACTACAGGCAAGGGGAGATCTAGTATCTTATCAGATCTTTATAAAAATTGTGCTCGAGGAATCCTCCCTATTTTTGGACTACATCCACAAACTTTGTTATTCTTCTAAAACAGAGTATTGAGTCAATGTGGGCCATTCAAAGTGAGCATCAATGTCTCATATATGGAGGGAAGTTGCTTTAGGACTGCACCCAAATCCAAGACTGTGGTATCACCAAGAAATCATCCATTGTTTTGCATATGCGGTTACGTGGAGCACCTAAATCCAAAACACAAAATGGATCAATCTCCTATAAGGATGCAACAAATGGAAAGACATCAATCTCAGCAGTATAAGGGAAGGCTACTGCAAATACAAATTTGAACCAAAATCTTCCAAGACCCTACATAGTGAACAAAATGGAGCAAGCCCCTTCCATGGAGATCATAAACCTAGAGATATCTATGAAAATTTCTGAATATTACTTATGCAAAAACCCTACTGTTAAATCTGTGTAATATCCCCAAATGGGGATTTTAACAATAGATACTAGCAATAAACTTGAACAGCAAAATAAACGTAAATAGACACACAGCCAGCAAACAATACACAATGGATGCTGATAAAATCACTGAGCCATTTTATTAATCCACTGGAAATAGTACATCAACATGAAGGAATAGTGGAACCTGAGCTTGCAAAGCAAGCGGAGCAAAACCCAGAAAAAGATCTCTAGCCCAACTGATGAATGACTATGGCAATGATGTAGATGGCTTGGTGAGAAGACTGCTGCAAACCGGCTATGACAAAACTGATCTCTCCAAACTCCACTGAAGCACTATGAGATTTCTGAGTGAAACCTCCTCAAGAGTATTGGGTTTTCGTCCAACACCCACTAACACACCCGAGGGTTTTCGTCCTAGGGCTACCCATGAAGCAAAGAACCAAGTTCTCAAACCTCTCACACAAGAAAATGATCCAATCCAAGATATCCCTCAATGGCCTCCTCCTCTTCTCTTTATAGATCTCATGGATCCTTCTAGAGCCTTATTTTATTATTATTTTAATCATGGAGCACTTTTCCCTCTTATTTTCCAATTAAAATATTCCTTTTTAATGTAGGAAAGAGTAATTCGACTACCATGTCTCAGGTCACTGAAACTCATGTCCAACCATCCCATCATGTAGGCATTCTCGTCTTGGTTCCAACGAGCTATTACGCTAAGGTGTTTCATCACGTTTTCCTCCTGGAATGCCACCTTGAGCGTAATTAATTGAGTTAAGCCCAAAAATAACTCAGTTTTTCGAAATTTGTCGAAATGCTCCAAAACAAAAGGCAAACGGTGAGGATGATGGAATATATCAAGCAAATGCCAACGGTCCTCATAGAAACTCCTCCAAAAAATCCCCTAGGCTCGCTGATGACACCAACCTGTACCTGTGACCTATCTGCTCCAAACTCTGGAAGTCCATCCTAACCCTATCATAGGTGACACCAAAAAAAGGAATATTACAATCTGGTTATACTTCTCCTACTTAATCAAGTTATTAATCTGAAATTTCAATATTAACATCGAAGTAAACACATTAACAGTACTCACTGATACAGATCTAAAAACTGAATACATGCACACAGAAAAAGTGACACACAAGATTTTTTGGACAACTGTCCCCAGAAAAACCCAATGCGGGAAAACAGGTCTTCTGGCTACTAGAGGGTTTATATTATTATGTAAAATCTAAGTACAACAAATCTGGGCACCTTACTGGTTATCCCAACAGAGAAATACAAGATCTGCAGCAATACCTGTTGTTCCAGAAACGGAAAACTGGACTGATTCACCCCCTCAAACGAGATTTACAGAACTCAGCCCCTTCCTGCCTCTAGAAACCCCAGTGCTGCTCTGAACCCCTCTGCGTCAGCCCTGCTGGCTTGTTGATGCCCCCGCGCTGCTCAAGAGAGAGTTCCGTAACCCTAGACTGGGTGACGCAGTCCTTACGCTGCCCTAGCTAGACCAGCGTAACCCTTGATGGCCCCCTGCTGCCTCTGCGCTGCCCTTTCTGGGCTTGGATAGCACCTGCGTGGCAGTTGAAACCCTCTGCACTGCGCAACTACTGCGTAGCCTCTGCTTCTCTGCGCTGCTCCTGGTTCCTGCTTCTCTGCCTCTTGTTGACTCTTGGCTTTGGGATCAGATCCTCCCCTTAGCCAATACTACCCCTCGCTGCAGCTGAAACACTTTTGGAAATTCTTAGCAAACCCACCTAGAATTCCAGCTTAGTCTCAGTGCTCTGCCTCTGTCTGTGTCTTCTCCAACTAACCCCTCTTCTCCAACTGACCCCAAGCCTTCCCTTTATACTTTTCTCGTTGGAAAACCAACGACTGTGATCTAATCTTGATTTGACAGCTAAGATTAAAAGAAAGCTTGATCCGTGTGACTTAAGTCATTTCCATCACATTTTTAAATTAATTACCTTTAATGTTTTAATTTTCCTAAGTTAGACTTAGGGTCCTTAATTAAAAATGTTAATTAATTAATTTTTTCTCCCAAACTAGATGGAATTTATCAAATCCCTTTCTTTGTCTTGGTGATCTCATGTACTCTAGTCCCTCCACAAATTTGGGAGCTAGAGCACATCCGAAGCTACCCCAACAATCCACAAATCTCAACACTCCCTCTTAGCGAGGAAAGTGCTCTAACACAATATTACTTCACCCCAAAGCTCTGCACTGATCTCTGGTGTGGGTCTCTGCACTAATGCTTGACCTGTTGCCCTTCATCATTACGGTGTCGCTGCCATTCTATACTGCTGCCCATGACGTTGCCATTGTCACTGCCACATTTGTACTGCAACTCCCTCTCAATCTACTACATCGTGATGCCAACTGCTGCATTGCAACTCAATTGCTAAGAGAAGCAACTGAAAACTCTTGCCCAATCTTTGCAGACAAGTTAGTTGGGTAGCATCCTCATCACTGAAGCTCCGTAGATTGCTACTCTACGCTGTCCTCTTGAAGCCACTGCACTTTTGCAGCTCTGCTCTGCGTAAGCCAACCTGCACTGCATTGTTGAAATCACATCAGCCCCCTCTGCAATGCGTTGCCACGTTGCTACTGCATCTGCATTGCGTTGCTCCCTCTCAGCATCTAGCTCTGCCTCTGCTCCATCTATGATTCTATGCACCAACTGCTCCACTTGTCCCGCTACTGTCTTAAGGCTTCTGTAGCATGCATGTGTTCCAAGAGCTAAGCTAGTCAAGGATCCTGCCACCACTCTGTAACTGCTCTACAGATCCATGTCGCCCCACTTTCTTGGTTCATGAGCGCTCATGGCTACGCCATCTTCGGAGCCATCGTCTGCCACAGCAGCCTTGGAGGTAGAAGCTTCGTTGTCCTTCTTCTTCTAAGGACAATTGCTGGCAAAATGTCCTAATTCGCTGAATTGGAAACACTTGATCTTGGATAGATCACGCTTCTTCCTCCCTTCCTGCCTCTTTGATGCAAAGGTTCCATCTTCTTCCTCTTCCTTCTTCACCTTACTTGATCTGGTGTTGTGTTGTCTCTTGGTGAACCGACGAAGTTCTTCTTGACAGAGGATCGCCCACATACTGTCCCAGTTGGGAAGGTCTGCTCTGCCCAGGATATTTTGGACCAAAGTTTCCTAGTACTTTGTGACCGCATTAAGTGCAATCCTCACCATCACATCATCCTCCACTTTCACTCCCATGGCAGTCAACTGATCCTTGATCGCCTGTAATCTTAAAAGGAAGGGCTCGACCTCGTCTCCCTTGGCCATCATGAATAACCACATCTGATTCTCCAGAAGCATTCTCCTCTAGACGAATCTCCCCTCATATAGGGCGATTAAGGCTTTCCACATCTAATTAGCCGTCTTCTTATCGGTTATATGTGGTACAACATGGTCCTTAGCCCCATCCATGATGAAACGTTTGGTATGTATTGCTGCTTCATTATGCTTCGCTAGGAGAAGAGTACCGGTTGGTGTGGCCAGGGCTTTTTCTGCATGCTCCCTCAGACTGTATGCCTCCATGACTACCAGGATTCTGGCCTTCCAAACTGCAAAGTTGGACAGAGCGTCCAATCTATCCTGATCACGTAGTCTGTGAGGTGCCATCTGCTCAGATCTACTCTATCGGAACAATTCTTCCTCTCCCCGCTTCTCAACTGAAGCTCGAAACTAGGGTCCTTGGCAAAAAGGCACCCTCTACTCCCTCTGACAATTGATTTCCTCCTTGGAAACCTGCCAAACACAACGAATCAGCTCTCTTCGATCCTCGGATCGATCTGCAAATTTCTTTGGCTAGAAATCCCCTGAGAAGTTGTTCTCCTCCTGCTCTTTGTCAACTAGTGCTCAGGTTAATTTCTGCACCTTCAGAAATTTAACCCCACCAGCAAATATTGAAACTCTGCAGCACTGCTTCCGGTACTCTGAAGCAGCCATAGCCTCAAGACTGCGTCTACTTGGCTGGCCTCTGCGTGAGCAGACAGCCCCAGCGTTGTCTCTACGTTGCCTCTACGCAATAAGTACGTGGGGTTGCGTGGAGACTGCGTCACTCTGGCCTCTGCGTGGCTCTGCTTCCCTCTTCTGCTACGCTGTCCTCTCTGGTCTGACATTCTGCAGTTGCTGCTGCTTTCTCTGTTGCTTCCTGCAGCAAAGATTCTTTAGTCTTCTTGCCGATGATTCAGCTAGATCTGCAATCCCTCTGATACCATGTGAAAATTTCTGAATATTACTAATGCAGAAACGCTACTGTTAAATCTAGCTATACTTCTACTACCTAATCAAGTTATTAATCTCAAATTTCAGTATTAACATCGAAGTAAACACATTAACAGTACTCATTGATACAGATCTAAAAACAAAATACATGCACACAGACAAAGTGACACAAGATTTTTCTGGACAACTGTCCCTGGAAAAACCCAATGCGGGAAAACCGAACTTCTGGCTGCTGGAGGGTTTATATTGTTATGTAGAATCTAAGTACAGCAAATATGGGCACCTTACTGGTTAACCCGACAGAGAATATAAGATCTGCAGCAATACCTGTTGTTCCAGAGATGGAAAATTGGACTAATTCACACCCTCAAACGAGATTTACAAAACTCAACCCCTTTCTGCCTCTAGAAACCCCAGCGTTGCTCAGAAGCCCTCTGCATCAGCCCTGTTGGCCTTCTGATGCCCCTACGCTGCTCAAGAGAGGGTTGTGTAACCCCAAACTGGGTGACGCTGCCCTAGCTAGACTAGCATAACCCCTGATGGCCCCCTACTGCCTCTGTGTTGCCCTTTTCTGGGCCTGCGTAGCGACTGAAACCCTCTGCGTTGCGCAGCTGCTACGTAGCCTCTGCTTCTTTGCGCTACTCCTGGTTGTTGCTTCTCTGCCTCTTGCTGACTCTTAGCTCTGAGATCAGATCATCCCCTTGGCCAATACTACCCATCGCTGCCGCTGAAACACTTCTGGAAATTCTTAGCAAACCCGCCCTAGAATTCTAGCTTAGTCTCGGTGCTCTACCTCCGTGTGTCTTTTCCAACTGACCCCAAGCCTTCCCTTTATACTTTTCTCATTGGGAAACCAACAGCCGTGATCTAATCTTGATTTGACGGCTAAGATTAAAAGAAAGCTTGTTCCGTGTGACTTAAGTCATTTCCATCACGTTTAAATTAATTACCTTTAATATTTTAATTTTCCTAAGTTAGACTTAGGGTCCTTAATTAAAAATATTAATTAATTAATTTTCTCCCAAACTGGATGGAATTTCTCAAATCCCTTTCTGGGCCTTGGAGATCTCATGTACTCTAGTCCCTCCACAAATTTTGGGAGCTAGAGCACATCCGAAGCTACCTCAACAATCCACATATTTCAACAATATCTTCCATATTTTCGCTTCTTCAGTCTAAAGCCAATATTTGTAGATTCAATGGCTTTTGGCCAAAACCAAATGCAATATTTTTGTCGATTTTCACCACTTGAACAACAAATTGTGACATTTTTCTATGTTCTAAAGGTTTTTTCATAGTCCAATTTGAAACACAAAAGGATCTAGATTACATACAAAAAGTAGGACCACGGTTTTGGGATAGAGTTGGCTTATCTATCACTCGATGGTTACCCGATTTTGATGCCACAACTATGGTGGTCACAACCATGTCAATATGGGTTAGGCTTCCAAACCTCCCTCTTCCTTTTTATATCTTCAAGGACTTTGTTATGTTAGAACAAAGAATGGCCTCTTCACTTTCGCCAGAATTTGTGTGGAGATAGACCTTAGTAAAGGGCTACTAGATCACATAACTTTGAAACATGCAGACTAACAATGGTCAAAAGTTTTAGATTATGAGAACACATCATTCCAATGTCAAGTATGTTTTCAGATAGGAAACTTCCAGAACACATCCAAAGGCTAAGAAGATACCAAAAAAGAAAAAAGGACAAATAAATAGGCCAAAAGGATGGCATTTTTCCAGGCTACCCCCTTCAGACCATGAAGAGGAAGAAAACAAAGAAACACAAGAAGATCCTTATGTTGAAGAATGTAACTAGGTTCGATCTTCATAATTGTACTAGAGTCAAAATGAAATATATTTGTCAAAAGAAAGCAAAAAGAATTTTATTATTAATTGAATTGACTTGTTAAAGCATGGGTTTCATGCTTGGGTCAATTGTCATATGTCAAGCCTCCATTGTAGGCTTTAGGATTTTTGTTTAAGTCAAGAATTAAATGTGTTTGGTCAAAAGACTCCTCCATCAAAGTCTCCTTGCTGTCGGCCTCAAAATGAATCTATCATCAAATCAGCTTCACTCATTGGACTCATGTCGGCTCAATACAGAGGGTAACTACTATATATAGGAGTGCAATGTTCGGTCATAATTGAAGTGATGAATTCGGGTGATCTCAGAAGTAAGTGCGGATATTACAGGTGTAAGTTCGATGCAATCTCAGTAAGACAGTTCGGATCATTTTTCAAAGAATGGGTGCATAGAATCTCAGCTTAGAAATCGGTGAAGTCACAGCATACAAGAGATGTAACTTCGCTATATAGTACAGTGAGGAAACTCGGTGTATTACAGAACGGTGGACTGAGTTTAGGGCAGTCACCACAGGACCAAAGGCAGGATTGTATTAAAGTGTTGATCATCATTGCTTGGGCTATCTCCACAATACCATACTACAGAATAGTGTGCCATTATTAAAGGACTGTGTTACTACTTCTACAATAACGAAGACAGGGATGACACTACAAGTATATGGATATTATTTCAGGATCGAGATATAACTTTGTTATGTGGCTAAGTTATTGAATCTCTATCATCCATATAGAACCAAAGTATGAAGCATATTCCTGAACTGTGTCATCACATAAAGAACCGTAGCATGACTGAAAGGGTTATCTCATTGTTTCAAGAAAGATGTGTGGAATACACATTGAAGAATAAGCTACTATTCACAAGACTAAGAGCTGAAGAAGAATATACAAGGCTGACTTGATGGAGGGAGTCTCTAGTCTAGGTTGTGAGGGTCTTGGTTGTCTACTGAACGAAGAATTCTTGACCGGGTTTTCCCCTAGAATGGGGTATTTCCCTAGCTGTGTGCCTACATCTTGTGTCCTCTTGTATTTGTTGTTTGACATTAGTCTTGATGATAAGAAAAGATAAATCGAAAGAAAGAATAATAATAATGAAAGCATCACAAGATAATGTCATAATAAAAGAAATCAATTAACTTACCACACTTTGGTTTTCTCAACACCTTAAACGTTAAGATGGATGGGGACATTACAACACAGTTTGTGGCCAACTCACTTATTCAGAAGGGTTTTGTACCAGATTGTCTTCAGGTTCCTTCAGATAATCTAAACAAACAAAAAGGATGGAACGGTGGGGACAAAACGTGTCTGTATATTAGATAGCTCAGATTCGGACAAAGAGCACCCTTCTGAGGCTTGTGTGAATGATCTGGCTCTAGTTCCAGTGGATCACAATCCTGGGGATTGGCTTCAGGTCCAAAAAACGAAAGGGAAGAAGAATTCTTCCCCCTTGTATATTATTTTTTCTTTTTATATGGTTTTTAGTTTTTAGCTCCTTTTTTTGGCATTTGGCCGCTATTTCTTAATGCTTTTATGCATATGTAATGACAATTCTTCTTCCCCCTTGTATATTATTTTTTCTTTTTATATGGTTTTTAGTTTTTATCTCCTTTTTTTGGCTTTTGGCCGCTCTTTCTTAATGCTTTTATGCATATGTAATGACAATTTCTGCCACAAAAGGATCTGGGCAGATCCTTGTGAATGCACACGTCATAGTGTGTATTTACAAAATGTATTTTCTTTTCATTTATGAATGAAGATACGGGTTTCTTTTCACATGAAAAAAAACTACGAAAAGAAAATATTTTTTAATATTTCTATTTTTTTCACTTCTTTCAACATGTAAGTGGTATGTCAGGTTATCTATTAGTGTGTAGAATTTTTTCAATATATTTCTAAATATATTTTCCATCACTACTTTTTGTTGTCAATTCCCTATAATTAATATGAAAGTTTTTTTGTTCCCTAAATATTCTATTGTGACATTTTTTTGTTAATCACGCACATGTGACACTAATGGAATGGTGTTGTTGCCAAATTTTAAAGATAATAAGAATAAATCAATTGGTTATTATTTAAGATAAATGCTATAATTTTTTTACAAATATGATTTGATTGCCAAATGGTTTGATAAGTTATGACTTATGTAGTTTGAAAAAAGAAACAATGGAGAGCATGACTTGTGTCAATGTGTATTAAGCTATTGGTATGTACATGTAACTTCATCTTGTATATATATGACGAGTTCCTTGCTGCCCAAACTGTGTACCTGTAGATCTGATGTTCAACTTATGTTCTCTATATGATCGAGTAGGTTCTAGAGTGGGTTATGAATGCTGAATTTACATAGCAGTGAGTAGATTCGGTTAGTGATTTGACAAACATATAGAAGCTGAGTTAGCAGATTTATGGCTGTAACAAATATTTTCCTTGAAGTACAATTATTCAGAGCTTATTATCTTGGGCTGCCTTGTGTATTTGGTAGGACAGAAATGATATATATACTACCATAATTTGTATTTCAGATTCGGCCCTAAGGCTGAGAGTTCACAGGAAATAAATCCAAGAATCCAGGAAAACTCAAGGTTGAGGTGCAATTTCTGGATTTGCATTAAAAAACATTTTCAAAAAATTCCAACTAGAGTTTCTATAGTAATTGAGAAAAAACACAAACCACCAAAGACCTTTTAAACCTCACAAGACCTCCTGCACTCAATCATTATATTTTCTTAACTAGAGATTTTGACACATTACTCTACTTAACCAAACACCATATCAACCCTGACAATGCACCACCTCTTGTCACTTCTCCAGCCCATGCATGGTACAAGATGACATCTACAAACCCATACTAGCAAATCTAAAGACAATAAGAATTACAACCTAAGTTTCTTCAGCGCGATAGTGATCCCTTATTTCTCCAATCATCACTAACCAATTTGATGAGGTTGCTTCTAACTTCACATGCCAGAGGTTGGAATAATGACAATCATTATTCATTGATGAAATGTGAAATAGCACCTGGAGGGTTTCCTTAAAGAAGTTTTCCATAGTCCTTGTTAAAGAAATTGTGTCATATGCACTATATTAGATTCTTTTGTGATTTAAAGTTCTTGCTTGTTATACAATTAATTTCATTTACATAAAACTTGTGAGTAGAAGATTGAGATTGCTATGAAACTTAATACAATATTATAGATGTATAAAACTTCTATTTAGAATTTTCAAGAACTGCATCATAAGTGGACACAAGCACAAGCACCCACTTCTAAAAGCTACAAAAAATAAATAAATAGTTAAAATAAACAAAGTTCAAACAAGTCTGGTAAAGCATCTTTGAACTTGAGAGGTCACAGGTCCAATTATCTCAACACTCTCGGGGTTAGGCTCTGTGGTTGAAACTTGAGCCAGCAGGAAGTGATCCCTTGAAGTGGATCCGCCTAGTGCAAGTATTCCATGGACGTAACGGTCACCGATCTCCGGGATTGGTGAACCACATAGAAATATAAAAAAAAAACTCTGGCAAGTGAAAACCAAGGGTTAGCTCAAGTGATTTGGCTTGCCATGCCAAAGTCGTTATGGCCAAGGAGGCTAAGGGGTCAAGTCCACCAAGTTCATCTAGGGTTAGGTGTACATGTTGTCTACCAATAATATTTACCCCCACTCCAATTCATGGAACGTGACGAAGTGCTTGGAGGGTTTGCCTGAGGAAATTTTCCACAGAAAAAAGAAACAAACTGTGGCAAGTGCATTAAAGTAAGTTCCTTTGTGGTTTAAAGTTCTTGCTTATTGTGCAATCAATTTCATTTACATAGAAGTTGTGAGTAGAATGTTGAGATTATTTCAAATCTATTATTTATGAACAAATATACAATATTGTAGCAGTATAAAACTTCTATCTAGAATTTTGAAATGGTTGTGCAAAGAAAACCAAGCATCATCATATGCATATGATGCACAGCAATAGCACAAATTATGCCTAAAACATCCTTTAGTCTGAGAAGTTTGTGTCTCTATCTTTAAAAAAAATCTCACCTTTTTATCCTCATAAAGACGGCGACCATGAAGCACACCAAGCATCACAATTGTAGCTATTGTGGCACCAGGTATAAGAAATTGATTTGCTAAAATGCATAAACAACAAAAGTCAGTTCTCTGTGATGAATACAAAAACATAAAAACCTCAAAATAACATAGTAATAAGGTGACATTAAAATAAAACGTTGAAGGAAAATTGCAGATGAGTAAGAATATGCATAATTCAAATTGGATACAAAACCTAAAATATTACATGATAGACATCCAAATTAAACATTACAAACTGTGGAAATAACACCATAATTGCCTATTATGCAAAAGAGTGTTGTGTATATACTATATATACAATCAAACTCTGTTCCAATACATTTATCAAACTAACATTTATTATTAGAAAATGATATAGAATTAAGCCATTTTATAATGTTAAATACACTAATGTCAGGGATGAGAATGGAATGTAGAAATAATTATACAAACAAATATAATATTATCAATAAAGCCTTCTTACTTCTACCTTTGAAATTTCAAACTATATAGTTCTTGGCATCAAACTTGTGCAAGTCTAGCACCATAGCAACTTGAATAGCTGCAACCATCTCTCTTTTGCTAAGATTTTAGCTTGGACAAGTGTCTTTCACATTGGGTTGGTGTCTAGCATCTGGAATAATGTCCAAAAGTGGTCCCTGGAATATTAACTTTATTTTATAAAGTTAAAGTGACTTTTGTGCAATGTTAATAAATAAAGTGACTAAGCGATTTAAGTTGTGATAATGAGAGATTATATCACAACCATAGATATTATTGGCCAAGGACCTAATCTGGGACATTACCTCTTAGGTTTACGTTAAAATCATCATAATATGATATAAAAGGAGATGCTAGGGAACGACACTGTTCATTATTACTCATTTATTGAAAACAGAGAGAGACGAGAAGAGCTGAAGAAAGAGGAGAGAAGATGTAGCAAGGGAGTGCATTTACCAAGGGAATTTGGTGTCATGCAAACCAACAAAAGTTCTAGCATTTATTGCAAGCATTGTTTGCAAATAAATCAAGGCATTGTTTGCACAGATTTCGAGGCACAAAACTTACATCCATTATAGAAAATATACACAAAAATCGAGGCATTGATTGCATAAATTTCAAGGCACAAAACTATACAGCCAGTACAGGAAATCGGGCATAGAAAACAAGGAGCATTTATTGTTGTCAGGCTATACAAGCATACAATAGAAATCGAGCACAGATTTTGAGGGTCTTGGCACAGTTCTCAAGGTGGTGAAAGGGCACAGTTTTCGAGATAGGTAAAGTCATTTATTGCGAGAAAAAGTTTGTTGTAAACTCATTTTTCCTGTGAGCTCATAATAAAATTTACTCTCTCTACTAGTTTTCCCTTCGAGGTTTTGGTAGGTGTATTGCCTAAAAATAACTGTCATTGTAGTAAACAAACATTGTTACTCGTACTTTTAATGTAAAATATACAATTGTATTATAATATATTATTGATAAGATGATTGAATATGATTGATAGAAAGTTACAATGAGGGCCTTGCTTATATACTAAGCAAGGTTCCCCTTCACAATACGTCCTTTGGGTCATGACTCTCCAATAATTAATTATTACTCAATATATTTATGTTTGTTACATTGCCACCCTCTAGAGGAATGTTTTGTCACATGTCACTTTGAAGTTCTTTGAAGATCTTTGAAGTTGCATATGTCACTTCGGCATATATAATTCGTCATAGTACCTATTTTGGAATCAGGCTTTTTCCATTTCATTTTTGGACTCTTTTTAAATGTTAATTTATTTTATTTATTACATATTAATTAATTAAATCATTTTTTTAAGTTGTCAAATTTTCAATGTTCTTTGTTGAAACAATCACTTAAGCAAATTCTTCTTTTAGTAGCAATCAATTTTCCAATTCAAATTCAATCACCCAATAGCAATAAGCAATTGTAAATAGAACAATAAACAATATGCACAATAGAAGACAACCAAAATTAATAGACAAACAAAGATTTGGTCAAAGACCAAGGAAAAACCCCACAAGGGGAAAAACCCTAACCAGAGTGTTCTACTATTAGATTGTCATCATATGTACAACAAAGAGATACATAGTCCAAATACATTCGATAAATAGTCAAATCCTTGACCAACAAAGTCAACTAACCAATATCCAATCAAATATAAGCATGAAAGTCAAATCTGGTAAAACTTCAATTCTAAAATTTCCAATCAAACTCAACAAAAGTGAACGGAACCCTAACTAGTCCTTGGTCAATGGTCAAATCAACTTTAAAGACTTCGGTTAACCAGTCAAAGAATGAGGCCTCCTTCCTTCAGTGAAACTCAGTCAAAACAGTCACAAAATCTGCGTCAGAAATCAGTCAAAGTCAAAGTCACTATCAAATCCAAACTAGGGTGTCTAGTTTCAACACCAAAGTCTGTTATAGTTGTTAGGGCTCTGAAAACCTAAGCTTCTCCTTCAACTCTCTCCAAGAGCTCTTTCTCCAAACTCACAAAATGCATGAAGGAATGAGGAGAGACCCCCTCATTTCCCTTTTTTTTATAACTCACTTACCTTTTCCCTCCAATTAAATATTTAAAAACACTTTTCCTTTATTTAATAAAGTGACTTTTATAAACTAATTAAAGTCACTTTTAATGCCAGAAAATGCTTAATTCACCTTTGTGGTCACACTGGCCACCCAAAGCCCCTTTTTATCATCATGCCTTGTAGATATTTTTGCCCTAATTCCAACAAGCTATTACACTAAAGTGTTTCTTCAAGTAATCAGGCTAAAATAACACCTTAAACGTAATTAATTAAAATATGCCTATTAATAACGTTGTTTTACGGAAATCGACGAGATGCAACGGAACCAAGAGAAAACTGTGTGGACTTGATCGTGATGATGAAATATGGTAAGCGATCCTAGTCGGACCCACAAAAAATCCTCTAAAACCCTCAGGGCCCACCAATGGAGTAATCTCACTCCTATGACCAGGCTAACACAAGCTTTGGAAAACCCTCTTAACCACCTCACCAAGTAATCCAATATTTGGGGACATTATAGTCTCCCCTCCCCGAAATTGCTTGCTCTCAAGCAATGTCATCGCATGTTGCCGCTCCACAAGCTAATCCAAGTGAATACCAGGGTCCCAAACCATCTTAATCATCGTGAAGCATCTCTCACTCCACTCACTCCCCAACAAGAAATAGACAGCAGAGGCCCTCTCTGTACTGCCAATAAGTAGAGAATCTCGAAAATGCAAAATTCTGACCAACTCCTCAAGAAGTTGCTCTACCAGAAAACCAACCCCATGCACCTCACGAATGAACTCCTGAATGAACAATCCAAAATTTGTTGAAAAGGGTCCTCACCCACAGGAACTAACCACTACCACCTCTAATACCATCAATGAATCACAGAGAAGTGAAACGCCCTCTGGACTAAGTGATCTTCCCCTGTAAAGACCGGCTCATCCATAATGGTAGTTGATCTGTCGAGACCTGTAATGCCCAGGCCCATGGTAATCTCAAAAGGGAATTGCCATGTTGTTGCTGTGCCACTATGGTTATAACTAACCGTTGCAGCAAAGTACTGCTAAATGTTGGTGCCCATTCGTGGCTCATCACTAGTTCCTATATGCAACCAATAGACGGACACCATGCATCATGAATCAATCTAGCGCATGCTAAACTGCCCTGCTCCTACCTAATCACATAGCGGACTATGTTATCCCGTCTCCTGGTGATGTACCCAATTACTACCCGAAGCCCACACACCTTCCTTTAAAAGAGGCCTACCATCCAATATGTCCCATGCTCATACAATGCCTCGAAATGTCTTACCAAAGGTGTGTCATGCAACTCTCTCCCGATCATCTCCCTAAGTGTGTAATCAAGTGTGGAACATACATTGCCTCTACAATGGGTCACGCCATGCTTAATTTTGTATTTGTCAAACTCGCGCTCCGACCATATGCCTCAACTGGGAAGTCATTCTTCTGTCCACGATGCACTGTGTCTCACCCAACTGTCTCAGGTGACCCCCATGTGTCTTGCTATATGTGATGTGTTGGAAATACGGAGAGGGGGGGTGAATCAGTATTTCTTAGCATTTAGCACTTTTTAATCCTTTTCAGAGCATTAGTTATTATTTAATTATTATCAATGTTCTTCTTCAACAATTATAAACAATAATCAACAGTTGACAACACTATATAACAATGCAGAAAGATAAAATAGTAGACAGAGATTTTTAGGTGGAAAACCCCCTCTAAGTCAAAACCATCGAACGCTTCTCTAGTAATTGTCTTCTTCTCTCTTTAAAATAAATATTAACTACATCAAGATTTCAGCTACAATTGAGAGATGCGTCAACCCCCTAATTCACAGGCCACAACCTGTAAGATGCTACTAAGCCCTAATATCATGCTGCAACCAAAAGGACGCCCTAATGCCCTGTAGATCAAGCCACAACCTGATGAGTGCCCCAACACTCTGTTTACCAGTTGATGTCAGAAAGAATGCTTCGCTGCCCTGTTAGTTTATCAGCCACAACGCCACAATGGTCTGTGCAAGCCACAACTTGCCTTAGCACCACCCTGCCACCCTGAAGTGTTCTCAGGCTACAACCCAAAGGTGACTCCAATCACCTAGAAGAATCGGTAGATCACGTTTCACAATTTTCACACTGGATCCCCTATACTCTGAATCAATGTAGAATAACTGTAAGAAAGATGTAGAATAAATGTCGAAACTTGGTAGCCACTGATCACTGTTCCCACAAACTGATCATTTCACAATGCTACACATCAAGCTATCATTGTTCAACTGCACATCACTATCGCTGCACACTGCATATCACTGTCACTACAAATCCCTGCACAACTGCTGACTGTCACTGCATGTCACTGTCACTGTTCAACTGCACAACTGTTGGCTACCTCTGCTTGTCACTGTATTGAGTTGCTCATGAATGAATATGCCTCGATGCTCATACACTGCTATGACACTATAACAGGCTGCACACAATGCTGAAACCATCTGGCACTGTTGTCAAATGATGGCACAAACCAAGGTGCCTCAGGTCATCTCTATGACCTGTCTCTAATGCTCTCAAATTCTGTCCCCGGAGAGCTACCAGCATATATGTAATTACTGTTGCAAAGATAGATATCATATAGCCCAGCCAAATACTTATTCAATAGCATTGTAGATACCACTGTCATATAATGTCATATGTATCATTGTTATAAGCCAAATAACCACTGTCAAGTCAACACCTACATAGAGTACTGGTTGTTAAGTCAAATACTATTGACACAACTCCTAATACACATCACAGTGAATTTCATTTGTCAACAAGGTCATGGTTAATGAGGTTACTTGTCAATTCTGGTCAACAGGAATCACTTATCATTAATGTAAATTTAGTCACACAAAAGGTAACTGTCAATATATCAAGCAGTCATACACAGTTAATGTACCTGTTACCACAGTCATATTGTCATACCTTTGAAGGTTGCATCACCTAGTCGTTATGTCACATTCTAATTTGTCTTTATATCAAGTCAGGTCAGGGCATCATATTGCAAAGAACTCATGTCAAGTCATGTGATAGTCTTGGTTCAGAATTGCAATGAGCAGTTTGTCAACAAGATGCACAAAAACAAAATTCAAAGTCAATGATGGGTTTAGTGCCTTTGATTATTGAAATTATTCAATTTATACGTGGTGAGATTGCAGTGAGAATCACTGTCATATATTGACAATTGTAGGCGGTTAGACTTCCTATACACTGCTTCAAGCTAAACTTACTTCATTTGCTGGCCTAAATGTCGTTTTCTAGTTTACATGTCAAGTCTATATCTCAAGTCACTGTTGATCAAGCTCTGTCATATCAAACATTTCTCCCACACAGTCCAAACAAAACTGTCTAGTCAAGATCACTAGTGTGCTACACAAATGTGCTATACTACTATGTTATACATCTGAGTGATTATCTTCCATCAAGGTTATACTGACAGCCTATACAAAGAATTTCACACGCTGCTTATACACATCATTACCATACCGGAAATATGTGATTCCATATGCTGTCCATACAAATGCAAACTACAGTAATGCCAAAAATTTCGAGCAACAAAAGCGAGTCATCCAACATAGCACTGCTATTGCATTGTTAGGTAGTTAAGTTCACTGCCCCAATTCCTAGGTATGAATACTAAAACAATTTGTTGTAATAGTCAATCAAACTAGCCATATTAACCTACTGTTTATTAGGGTGATTTACAAAGCAAAGTCCTAAAACTTTGTTGCCCTAACCAGTACCCTAACTCGCTGTAGCAGTCAGCCACAAATACGCTTCCCTAACAGGTCCTTGGGCAATCATAGAGCTTCGCTTGTTCTTAAAAGCTTGTTATTGTATCAAAAGAGACCAACATGGTTAAGGAATAGAGTGTAAGAGGCTTCAAATGATAGGCTGAGGAGGATAGCTTAGTTCTGAGGTAGTTAGAAGTATGCCAATGAAGATATGTACTGAATACTAGTTCAGGATGCCAAGAATAGTAACCAATCAAAAATAAACTTACCTCAGAAAAGGCTTCGCTGTTTTGGAGGAGAGATCATGCCCTCACTGCTCTTAAGAGCTTCATTGTTTTAGTCAGACATACGAATTATTTCAGAGATAAAGACGAGATAAATTGTTGAGAATTGATAAGGTTTAAGAGTGGGTAGGTCTTCCTTTTATAGATTAGTCTTTTAGTTTAGGAGGGGCTTCATAAGACTAGCCGTTAGAGTAGATAAGTGTTTAATAAAACTTTTTTTTTTAATTCTTAACTGATTAGTATATTAGCTTAAGTCCTAAGCAAATCTTTAAAGAGGAGAGATAGACGTTAAAGGCATTAGGGCAGTTCTTATAGTGTTTGGAGAAGGCCTCATTAAGTAAACGTTGGAGAGCTTTAAGGAGATTAAACATCTTTCCTTTTAATAATATTAATTTGTCAATAGTTACCTTGCTTAGTTACTTTAAATCCTAAGTGACACCGACTTACCTTATTAGTGAGAGAATTGTCCCTGCATGTGTCTTATGAGTGTGTGGAGGGGCCCTTTAAGTGAACGTTGGAGGAGGCCTTATAGGGGCTTCATTACGTACATATTTTTTGGATGTTTTAAACTCTTTATTATTAATAAAATTAATTTAATTTAGTAATCATTATTTATTTGTTTGTTTAAATACTTAAGGAATTAATGTACTAACCCCTTTTTGGTGTGCTTGTAGGTGACATATGGGTGCAGTAAGTCAATGACTGATTTATTGTCTTTGGCTTTTGAAATTATGTAACTTATACAGGGTGAGATTACGATGATAAACGATGTCATATGTTGACAACCGTAGGAGGAGGTGTCATGTCACTACTCCTTGGGGTTTTAGCCCACAAATTTCGGTCTTCAATTTCAAACTCAATTTTCTCTCAAACCAGGAGGAACCACAGGGCGTACCACATATCAACACAAACATCTCTTCAAGGAGAATCTAATGACCTAGATCTCCAACACGAACTCAATGGTTTGTCCCTTCAAAAACCATCGACAAGGTCCAGGTACATCCTCAGTCCAGGGAACCCAAACCCTAAGACTTGGGTTTTCAATCATCCAACAGTATAGTTATCATCTTGATGTAATCTGACAATTGATAGGAAGCGTTCATTAACCATTTGACATCAATGACTGGTGTCTTTAGTCATTGTCAAACCCAATCAACTTCATGGGTTAACATCAATGACAACACCATCCAACAATGAGAGCATTAAAGAATAACAACAGAAGCCTCTGCAATAGTATGTCGGACTGGAAAGTGACAGATGCATGGATCGATCCCAAAGACGTGATCAATAACACATATGGATACCCAAGGGTAGTCCTGCGAGTATCCTGCTCTCTAGCTCTGATCAGGTGATGTTCCAATCGAAGATCAGACTTCAAGGAATGCAATGCTACCTGATGCTTATCCATCCACTCATCGATCCTGGGTAAGCCAGGCTCATTGGCATGCCTGATGACCTAATCAATATGTCTCCCCAGAAGCAATGCTCTGAAACCTCGCTATGCAGAACCATACACCCCTGCATAAAACCATGCATCATCGTACTTCTTTGCATACCTCTGCACATGATGGCATATCCCCATACCCCATTGGGTATCACCGCCTATTGTTGATGCACCTTATACCATCTTGTATCTTGCACACGCCAATGTATCTGCCATCCTACTAGTGACCCCACCATGATGGCAGTCCTGCGAGTATCCTACTCTCTGACTCTGATCAGGTGATGTTCCAATCGAAGATCAGACTTCGAGGAATGCAATGCTCCCTCATGCTTATCCATCCACTCATCAATCCTGGGTAAACCAGTCCCATTGGTATCCCTGATGACCCAATCAATCTGTCTCCCCAGAAGTAATGCTTTTAAATCTCACTATGCAACACCATACACCCCTACATAAAACCGTGCATTATCGTACTTCTTTGCATACCTCTGCACATCATGGCATATCCCCGTACCCCATTGGGTATCACCGCCTACTGTTGACGCACCTTATACCATCTTGTATCTTGCACAAGCCAATGTATCTGCCATCCTGCTGGTGGCCCCACCGTGATGTGAGCGATATCTCCTTTGTCCTGATAGACCTAAGTGGCATGACACCTTGCATGTTAATTGGGATGTCATTGTTGTGTCGATCTTGGTGGCTCCTATGCCCAATACATCAATGGAAGAACATCATCCCCATATACTATTTTATCTGGTGGCATACAAATGCCATCCCATCTTAATAACTCCCGTCGAGGCAAGTTGACCACCCTGCAACCCCATGCATGAACAATGTGCCAAGATATCTCCCAAAATCTGCACACTCCTACTTCAAACCAAGTTTCCACTAGCACTGACCACAACTTTGATGGAAGTGTGAAGGAATGGGAGCGTTTGGTCACTAGGTCAATCACCCTGTCCATGTGATAGCCATCCTTCACACCTCGTAAATGTTTGAAAACCCCACCTGGATCCCAATGCCAACCAGGGTCTCCAATATCCACCCCACTCGTGTCAACCAAACCTGGATCCCAATGCCAACCAAGGTCTCCAATATCCACCCCACTCATGTCAACCGAACTTGGATCCCAAATGGATGTGTCCTCATCTTAAATATATTTTTATCCACATCCCGTGAGTGTATAATCAGAAACCTCTAGAACATGCCTCTCTGCAAGTGCCAATTCATATGGGTGCTCCTCATGCTACATTATCACAAGAGGCTCCTCTATCAAATCATGAGTGTCCCTAACATCCTCTTGTGTGATGGTTGACATAGAAGAATGTACACAATTCAACTCCATATAACGCTGGTCAACCTACAACTCTGATTCTTGAAGGGCCATCTGAGTGCTCTTCAAGGACTCCTAGGAAATCTCAAGCTTATAAGTAACCCTGTCGACTTCCTCGTCTTTCCCTACTAACACATCATGATATATCTCAGTAAGCATGAGTATAGCTGATCTCTGTCTGAAAGGAGATATAGATAGTTAGATTTCATCTCTACCGATGCCTTCCTGAGAGTCTGAAAATCTGCAAGTGAAGGCTCTCCTCCTAAGCTGTCATGTGCCACTGCACTTCTCCAACGATAATCTGTCACCAATACCAGTGCATCATCATATTGCCTCGTCACTGCCCTAATCTTGTCTGCACTCATCTTCAATTGGTTTTCCAAGTTATAGGCATAAGTAGACTTGTGAGCAACATTTACCTCATCAACTGATGGGACTGAGTTTGCACCGTCAACCACTCGTGTGTTATCATCTTTGCACACCTCTTGGGAATCATCATCAACTGTTGTTGCCTCGTGATTTTCTTTGTACTCCTCATCTAACTCAACAATCTTGCTAAGTGATGACAAGCATTCTCTAGCAATTTCTGATTCCCTTTCATCCCAAACTCTCGTTCCAACCAGATGGTGTGAATCTGTGATAGCTTCATTTTCAATGGGTGTGACTTTTCTCAATTCGTCCTAGAAGGTTTGTTTATGGTTTTCATCTTTAATCATTGCTTCCTGGTCCTTGACTAAATTTTCATATTTGGATTTGCTATTCCTTTTTCTATTTGTTGTCGTTGATGACACCCATGCTTCCATGTGCTCTATCCCTATTGCAAAGGTTTTGTTATAGTTTTTAATTTTTTGGGCCAACACTTCTTGACTTGGAAGCATTTTTCCCCTGTTATAATCTGCCTTTGAACCCAACAGTTGTCTAAGAACATGCTCTGGTTTTTTAAGAACAACACACGGCTGAGCCAAGATTAAGGCTCTGATACCACTGTAGTATTCCTCCTTTGAATTCTTCTGAATTTTCTTTATAAACTTCTGATGTTTGAATAAGTTTTCAGTGAGTCCTTTCTTCAAACAGTTTGTGTGAAAAATGTTGTAGGTGCTTTCTAGCAATTTTAATTCAGAAAATATACACAGTGGACAAATAACGTTCCAAATGAACGTCTAAATAGTCAGATCTGACATATACATTACTCAGAAATTAATTACAGTTGATGCATATATATATATAATTTTGACCATAATATCACACCTGGTATCTTCTTGGGTACTTCAGAAATCTGACTTCTGACCACTATAAAATTTCTGAACTTTTGTTATATTTTCTCTGTGAGAACTTTCGTCAAACAAATCACAAACATTCCACTGTAGATGAAATATGTTTTGGCACAAACACACAGTGACTTCTTCATGAAAGAATTGGCCTCAAATAGCAGCTAATATTTTACTCAAGTTCAGATTTCCAATAAAATCTTTGAAAAGACTTATGACACAGGTATTCTGGGCAGTAATATATAGTGACAGCTCTCAATATTAATGAAAATTACATAGCAAAAAATGGTGACATGGCACCAGGTATGGTTGGCTGCTAGCAGAAATATAGGGAGGACTCCAGCAAGAATATAACTGCTCAGGTATCGAAGAGAGGTAGAGCCACGTGAAGTACTAAAACATTCCATCATTGTATCTTGTCCAGACTCCAACGCAGCCCCAAAAAGCAACAGCACTTATACGCAGTCCCAGGTAGGCTTGATAGCTGAGTTTATTGATTCGTCCTTCTTCTTTGCTAGAGGAACAAGCTTGCACAAATTTAAAAAATTCCTCACCAAGTGTAGTCTGCTCACGGCCAGCTAGAGAGAGAGAACTTGGCCCAGATTTACGATGAAAAACTCTCCTTCATGAACCATAGTCTCAGCCCAGCAAAGATATGCAACTCAACCCTCTAAAAATGAAGGAGTTTGCTCCTCAAAGCTTCGATTCAGTGTGGGAATAAGTAGTTCGACCTCCAGCAGCAATGAGGCTCGTGTTCTCTTCCCCATAACTTATTCTTGTAACTTATTTTCCCCAGGTCGAGATCCAGAACAGTGAATAATGCGTCTTGTGAGGAAGGGAACACATTTTCCTTCGGGATTGAAGCCTGTAACCTTAATGGTCCCTCATTTCATGCCCAAGTCTTCTAGATTTGTTCATGGCTACCACCTGTAACTGTAAGGATTATTTACGAAAAATACAACATCAGTGAATAAAAACAACTGATAACACCACAATAACTCATTATTCACTGATAATCTTTTACTCCATTGAAGCTCAGTGGTGAAATGTGAATGATTTCACTCTCAATCCAAACTAGGGTGTCTAATTTCAACACCAAAGTTTGCTATGGCGGTTAGGGCTCTGAAACCCTAAGCTTCTCCTTCAACTCTCTCCAAGAGCTCTTTCTCCAAACTCACAAAATGCACGAATGAATGACGAGAGACCCCCTCATTTCCCTTCTTTTATAACTCACTTGCCTTTTCCCTCCAATTAAATATGTAAAAGCACTTTTCCTTTCTTTATTTAATAAAGTGACTTTTATAAACTAATTAAAGTCACTTTTAGTGCCAAAAAATGTTTAATCATCCTTTGTGGTCACACTGGCAACCCAAAGCCCCTTTTTATCATCATGCCCTACAGATCTTTTTGCCCCGATTCCAATGAGCCATTACACTAAGGTGTTTCTCTAAGTAATCAGACCGAAACAACACCTTCAATGTATTCAGTATTAATTAAAATATGTTTGTTAATAACGTCATTCTATGGAAATCGTTGAAATGCAATGGAACCAAGAGCAAACCGTTTGGAATTGATCGCGATGATGAAATATAGTATAAGCGATCTCAGTTGAACCCATAAAACTCCTCTAAAACCCTCTGGGCTCACCAATGGAGTAATCTCGCTCCTATGACCAGGCTAACACAAGCTCTGGAAAACCCTCCTAACCACCTCACCAGGTAATCCAAAATTTGGCGACATTACATAATCTTAATATGCTTGGACCTGTCATGGAACACAGGATTCTCTGAAAGTCGGATCCCACTCTTGTTGTCATAATATATCACTGTTGTATCCTGTACCTGCTCAAATAGATCTCCAAAGAGCTTCCTCAACCATACTGCCTCGCAGCTAGCCATGTTAGCAACAATGTATTCAGCCTCAGTCGTATTAAGGGCAAGGGATTTCTGCTTCCTGCTCATCCATGACATCATGGCAGGCCCCAGGCTAAAACAACACCCTGATGTGCTCTTTATGTCAACAATATTTCTGGCTCGATCAGCATCAGTGTACCCATGTAGTCTCACATCTTCGGCAGTATATCTCAATCCAAGGTTGATAGTCCCATGCAGGTATTTAAGCACATGTTTAGCAGCAACCCAGTGTGCATGTAGAGGCTCCGTCATAAATTGACTCAGAGTGTTGACTGCAAAACATATGTCCAGTCTAGTGTTGACCAAGAACATCAGTGCCCCAATCAGTTGTCGGTACTCGAAGGGATTTGCCAAGTCAGGTCTCGCAGCTTCACCACATAGCTTCTTAAAGTTCATCTCCATTGGTGTGGCCGTGGACTTGCATTCCACCATACCAAATCTTCCCAACAGTGTGACAACATATCCCCCTTGAGAAAGGAAAATCTCACCAAATCTCTACCACACCTCTAAGCCTAGGAAGTAGTTCATCAAACTAAGGTCTTTCATTCCAAACTCAGAGGTCAGCTCCCTCTTACACTCGAGAATAAGAGGCTCTCCACTTGTCAAGAATAAATCATCGACATATAATACCAAAATTAGGGGCATACCTTGAACGACCTTGAAGTAGAGATTCGGAGAAGCATTGCTTCTCTTAAATCCAAGCTTCATCAGGTAGCTATCAATGCAGACATACCAAGCATTAAGGTTTTGCTTCAATCCAAAATGTATTTTCTTCAGCCTGCACACATGAGTCTTCCTGTTATGCACCTCAAAGCCATGTGGTTGCTAAACATACACTTCTTTGAGAATGCAATGTAGAAAAGCGGTCTTCAAATCCATCTAGTGAAGTGTCCATCCCTGGCTAGTAGGAAAAGCAACAATAAATCGAATGGTAGTATAGCGGGCAACCGGTGAAAAAATGCCATCGTAGTCCTCTCCCTCTTTCTGGGAGAAACCTCAAGCCACAAATATCGCCTTGTATTTCTCGATACTTGAATATACACCATGCTTAATCTTGTACAACCATCTAGAAGTCACAACAGACTTTCCTTCGAGTCTCAAAACTACTTCCCACACAATGTTCTTCATGATGGACTCATATTCTTCAGCCATAGCATCCTTCCATACTTGTTCTTTCACTACTTCTTCAAAAGTGTGCGGTTTAGCCTATATCATGTTGCTCATTGCTACAACATATCCCTGATATCGACATGGCTTCTTACTTTCCCTGAAGGTTCCTCTTGCAGCAACATGTCTCTCAGCATCTTGTATAGTGTCAAAAAGCCATAGTGGTCTCTTCCTGGCAGAAGGATCACACGAAGGGGGATCCAAGGCATCCATGCGTTCCATAGGATCATCAGCAACATCAAGCTCTGGCTCAGGTATGGGAGGCTCTTCTTGTACATCCAAGTTATCATCCCTGCGTCCAACATTGGCAGGGGGGAGTGTCCCTTGCTTTCTCAAGGGCATCATCTTCATCTAATGTCACATCCCTTCTAAATTTTATATTCCTTTTGTAGAAAAGTATGAATCTTAATTCTTATGCAGAAATTATTTCTGTTAATCCGGTCAAGCTTCTCCTACTTATACAAGTTATCAACTGAATAAATTCAAGTTAACATCAAAGCAAAACACATAACAGATATCTACCAATTCAGATCTAGAATAAGCACATGCACACATAGACAAGTGACACAGTGATTTCTGGACAAATTGTCCTCGGAAAAACCCAATGTGGGAAAACCGATCTCTGGCTGCTGAAGGGCTCTATTATTAAGAATATTTCTGAATACACAACTCTGGGTTCCAGATCTGGAAAACCTTACAGAGAAAACTCTAGATCTGCAGCACCTAGCTGATCTAAGACCAACAATACTGACTGATCCACACCCTCAAACGGGATTTACAGAAATCAGCCAGATCTAGGCCTAGAAACCCCAGATCTGCCCCTGAAAGACACTGTGTCAGCCTCTGAAGGCCTCCAAATGCTCAGCGTTGTCACTGGAAGGGACTACATTACCCCAGACTGGGTGACGCAGTCACTATGCTTCCCCTAAGGATCTCTGCGTAACCCTGAAGGGTTTCCTGAAAATCACGTTGTCCTTGCTGCTGCTGCCTTCCTCTGCGTTGTCTTTCCTGATCTCTTCTCTGCTTCTTGTGTATTCTAGACCCCAGGATCAGATCATCCCCTTGGTCTAAATTCCCCTCTCTGCAACTGAAACACTTCTGAGAATTCTTAGCAACCCCGCCCTCGAATCTCAACGTAGCTTTAGTGCTATGCCTCTATGTGTGTTACAAATGACCCCAAGCCTTTCCTTTATACTTTTCTCGTTGACAAATCAACGGGCAAGATTAAAACTTTAATCAATGGCTAAGCTTAAAAGAAAGCTTGATCCGTGTGACTTAAGACAATTTCATCACATGTTTAATTAAATTCACTTTAATTATTTTATTTTCCTAAGTTTTAACTTAGGACATACATTAAAATAATTAATTAATTTAATATCTCCTAAACCAAATGAAATTTCCCAAATCCATTTCTGGGTCTTGTAGATCCAGTGTACTCTAGTTCCTCCACAAAATTTGGGACCTAGAGCACAACTGATGCTACCCCAAATACACAAAATCTCAACACTCCCTCTTAGCATCAAGGGTGTGCTCTAGCAATACATCACACTTATGCATTACATGATTTTGGGCACTGGTTCTGTGTTGTTGAAGCTTAGCCTCCTGCCACTCCACTCTGCACTGTTGTTGCCATTATGTACTGCTGCCCATGACTCTGCCACTACCACTGCAACCACTGTATTGCAGCTCCCTCTCAATATGCTGCATTTGCGTTGCTCATAGCACTACCACTGCTGATCTGCTGCACTGCAGCTTCACTTGTTGAGAGAAACAACTAAATCTCCTGCCCAATCTTTGACAAACAAGTTTGATGGGTTGCATCCTCATCACTGAAGCTCCATAGGCTACAGATCTGTGTTGGCATCTAAAGAACGATGCACAACTATAGCTCTGCCTGCGTAATCAGACTCCCTCTGCACTACTGAAGTCACATCAGCTCCTTGTGCTGAAATCTATCACGTTGTTGTTGCACTGCGTTGTCCCTCTGAAGCTCTCTGCGTTGCTGCACTACGTAAGCAGCACTGCTCTGCACTACTGAAGTCACATCAGCCTCTGCGTTGCTACTGCTTTTACGCTGTTGCTGCTATGCTCTGCGTTACTCCTCCCAGCCTCCAGATCTACCTCTGCTTATGCCTCATCTATGATCTATGCACCCACTACTCCACTTGTCTCGCTACTGTCTTAAGGTTGTCATAGCTCGCTTGTGATCCAAGAGATGAACTGCTCAAGGATCCCGCCTTACCTCCATGTAGCTCCTCTACATGTCCATGTCACCCCACCTCTGTGGTTCATGAGCACTCATGGCTACATCATCTCCGGACCCATCATCTGCCACCACTGCTTTGGAAGAAGATGCTTCCTTGTCCTTCTTTTCTGGACAATGGCTGGCAAAATGTCCCATTTAGCCACACTGGAGGCACTTGATCTTAAAAAGATCCTTCTTCTTCTTCGGCTGCTTCTTCGATGCCAAGGTTGCATCTTCCTCCTCTTCCTTCTTAACCTTGCTCAACGCAGGGTTGTGCTGCTTCTTGGTGAACCTTCGTAGTTCTTCTTGCCGCAAGATCGACCACAAGCTGTCCCAATCTGGGAGGTCCGCTCTGCCCAATAAACTTTGGACAAAGGTTACCCACTCATCTGTGACTGCATTGAGGGCAGTCCTGACTATCACTGCATCATCTACGGTTGCACCCGTTGCAGTTAGCCGATCCCTGATTGACTGCAATCTGAAGAGGAAATGCTCGATGTCTTCTCCCTTGGTCATCATGAATGACCTCATTTGGGCCTCCAACAGCATCTTTCTTTGGACTGATTTTCCCTCATATAGGGAAGTCAAGGCCTTCCACATGTCATTAGTTGTCCTCTTCTCAGCTATGTGTGGCACAATATGATCCTTGATACTGTCCATTATCAGCGGCTTGGCATGCCTAACAGCTTCTCTATGCTCCGTAGGAGATCTGCATCTGTCAGCGTGGCCAGGGTCTGCTCTGCATGGTCTCTTAGACTGTATGCCTCAAGGACAATCAGGATCCTTGCTTTCCACACCGAAAAGTTTGAGAGGCCCTCTAGCCTATCCTGATCACGCAGTCCATGAGGAGCCATCTGCTCAGAATGTGTCAGAGCTCCTGTTCTCTATGCTAGAGATCTTGGATCTAGGGTCCTTTTCGAACTGGGAACCCTCTGCTCCCTCTGACACTTGATTTCCCTCCTTGGAAATCTTCCAAATCAACTATGATTCAGCTTCTTATTTGATCCTCTGACCAAACTGCAAGTTTCCTTTGGCAAGAAACTCTCTGAGAAGCTAATCTCTTCCCAAACTTCGTCACTTGTGCTAAGGTTAAAAATCTGAAAACTTCAAAAGTTTAGCCCCACCATCACTTCTGAATTTCTGCAACTTTTCCGCAGACTTTTTCTAGATCTGACAGATTCAGATCTGAATCACACTGGTTGGCTTCAGACCCAACCAACGTTGTTTCTGAGCTGCCTCTGCGCAGTGATTGCGTGGGCTTGCTAGGACACAGCGCTGGACAGTGTCACCCTTCCCCCTGCGTGAATCTCCTCCTGAAAACTGTGTTGTCCCTTCAGATCAGCTTTTCTATTGCCTTTCCAGCTGCTTTCTGCAGCTAGATCCTTCAAATGCTTCAGCTAGTGACCCTTCTAGATCTACAATTGCTCTGATACCATGTAGAAATTTATGAATCTTAATTCTTATGCAGAAATTATTTATGTTAATCCGGTCAAGCTTCTCCTACTTATACAAGTTATCAACTGAATAAATTGAAGTTAACATCAAAGCAAAACACATAACAGATCTCTACCGATTCAGATCTAGAATAAGCACATGCACACATAGACCAAGTGACAGTTTTTTCTAGACAAACTGTCCCCTGAAAAACCCAATGTGGGAAAACCGGCCTCTGGCTACTGGAGGGCTCTATTATTAAGAATATTTCTAAATACACAACTCTGGGTTCCAGATCTGGAAAACCCTACAGAGAAAACTCTATATCTGCAGCCCCTGGCTGATCTAAGACCAACAATACTGACTGATCCACACCCTCAAACGGGATTTACAGGAACTCAGCCAGATCTAGGCCTATAAACCCCAGATCTGCCCCTGAAAGACACTGCGTCAGCCTCTGAAGGCCTCCAAATGCTCAGTGTTGTCACTGGAAGGGACTGCGTTACCCCAGACTGGGTGACACAGTCACTACGTTGCCCCTAAGGGTTTCCTGAAAATCACGTTGTCCTTGTTGTTGTTGCTGCGTTCCTCTGCGTTGTCTTTCCTGATCTCTTCTCTGCTTCTTGTGTATTCTAGACCCCGGAATCAGATCATCCCCTTAGTCTAAATTCCCCTCTCTGCAACTGAAACACTTCTGAGAATTCTTAGTAACCCCACCCTAGAATCTCAGCTTAGCTTCAGTGCTCTGCCTCTATGTGTGTTACAAATGACCCCAAGCCTTTCCTTTATACTTTCCTCGTTGACAAATCAACGGCCAAGATTAAATCTTTAATCAATGGCTAATATTAAATGAAAGCTTGATCCGTGTGACTTAAGACAATTTCATCACATGTTTAATTAAATTCACTTTAATTATTTTATTTTCCTAAGCTTTAACTTAGGAAATACATTAAAATAATTAATTAATTTAATATCTCCTAAACCAGATGAAATTTCCCAAATCCATTTATGGGTCTTGTAGATCCAGTGTACTCTAGTCCCTCCACAAAATTTGGGACCTAGAGCACAATTGATGCTACCCCAAATACACAAAAACTCAACACCTTTGACTAGGTACATATATTCTATAGACTTTATAATTTTCACAACAGCCAACAAAAGTACCTTTCCTTCATGAAGCTTCCAGCTTGTTCCTCTTGTCCTTTGGCACATGAAAGTAAACGGGATAGCCAAAGATCCTTAAATGTCCAACATCGGGCTTCACACCTGTGAAAACTTCTTCGGGAGTCTTGTCACCCAAGGCTTGATGAGGTGCCCTATTTTGATTATAGACAGCAGTGTTAGCAGCTTTTCCCCATAGAAACTTTGCCAGCTTTTGACCATGCAACATAGCTCAGGCAGCTTCCATGATGGTCCTATTCTTCCTTTCAGCCACACCATTTTGCTCGGGGTTATGAGATACAATGGTCCCCTTCTCGATTCCTGCTTTCTTGCAAAAGTTAATGATCTCATCAGAAATGAATTCTTCTCCATTATCAAACTCGAAGATTTTGTTCATTTTTCTTGTTTAATTTCTATTAGTGCCTTGAAGTCCTTGAACATGTCAAATGCTTGGTCCTTGTGCTTCCAGAAGAAAATCCATGTCTTGCGAGAGAAGTCATCCACAAATATTATATAGTTCAAGTAGCCACCAAGAGAAATCATTGGCATGGGTACACATAGATCAAAATGTATTAGTTGAAGTATTCCATTTGTCCTGCTCCTGCTTGAAGGGTGTGGTCCCCTCACATGTTTTCCACTGGCACATCCTTGACAAACTCTATCCTGATCCACACGAATCTCAAGCATTCCAAAAATCATCTTTCTCACCTTAGGCAAGGCTTCATAGTGAAGATGAGCGAATCTTCGGTGCCACAGCTCACACTGATGATTACTACCATGAACCAATGCTCGCATCGGTCTTCCATTGACTTTATAAAGGCCTTCAATTCTTGATCCCAAAGCAGAGGCATCCCTCAGGATATGATTCCATAGGCCAAGTAAGGACCTTTCCTCTTATGAAGGCAACTCTTATTCCTTTATCCTCCAAGGTAGATATAGACACAAGATTCTTTTTCAATCCTTGTACGTACAGAACATCCTGTATATGTATAGTTTGATTATAATCCAAATGAAATGAAACAGAACCAAACCCCTTCACAAGATAAGTAGAATTGTCCCCAAGAATGACCTTCAAATTTGTCTCACTCAACCAGATTTGAGAGGCCTTCATGTTAACCAGTGAAGTGTCTACAAGCCCCACTATCCACTAACCAGCTATCAAATGAATCCAGAGAATAGGAACTAGAAAGAGCAAAAATAAGAACATATTCAGATTGAGTAGCAGTTGCATTACTGTCATACCTTGAATTCCTTGATCTCTTGGGAGGACAATGACCTTCACAATTGTTGAATTTGTTGTTGTTGTAGCCATGATAGTTGTTGTAGGACCTAGGAGCATTTATCTTTTCCAGACAATCTCGGGCATAGAGACCATACTTGTGGTAATTGTAGCACTGAATTTTTGATACATCCCTTCTAGGTTTTCTATTGGATTCCTCAAATTCTGGAGTAGTCTTTCTTGAATTTGATGGTCCTCCTCTTCCTCTCTTCCTCTCGGCTTGAGCAGCAAATGCAGTGGGTTGTCCTTCTTCATGCTTTTGAATTCTCCCTCTAGATATCATCTTGGTCTCCCCTTGAGTGCACTTGCCCAATAACTCATCAAATGAAGGAAACATGTCATTGTTGCTAATGGTGGTAATAAATGTCTCCCAAATCGGAGGAAGGCCTCCAAGGGCGATCAGAACCAACTCTCTATCAAATGTAATTTCTCCAGCAGACAACAGTTGATCCTTGAGTTGTGATAACCTCATGAAGTATGATTGAACGGTCTCCCCTTTGTTCATCTTGATGTCTTTGAGTTGATTCTTTAAAGAAAGAATATGGTTCAATTTGTTGACTTCATACATCCCAACCAATTTATCATACATTTCCTTAGACTTCTTCAACATCACAACATAAGTGATCAAATGGTCTCTCAAAGAATCAATAATAATTTTCTTAACTTTGACCTCACCTTTCTTGTACTTGGACTTGACAGCAGCAAAAGCATTCTCCGGAGGCTCGGGTACCTTTCCTTCAACATATTCCAAAACATCATTCTCCTCCAAAGTCAAATCAACCCTAGCTCTCCAAACAGCATAGTTAGATGAGTCATTCAGCTTCTCCTCAATCTTGAAGTATGAGGTAGACATCATGACCAAGTTATGTGATCTTGAGCAGTGGATAAGATATCTTCAAAGGGTGATTGCTCTTGTCTCTATTGGAATCCTCTTGTGAGAGCCATGATTGAGTGACTTGAATTTCATTTTAATAATAATATAATAGTATCATAAGAATAATAATATCATATTAGTGATAATATTAATGATTAAGTCGAAATTGAACTATTAGAATTGATCGAAGATCAGAAGGGATTTTCCATCAACTATACTTGATTACCAATTGAAGCAAGATGATTTACTATTTTTCGAAAGTCATACTTAAGACTTTCTATCTTTAGACTTTCTAATTTTTAGAAATTCATCCCTGAGTTCCCAAATTTGCAAAATAAGAAGACCGCAGATCCTCAAGGAGCCAAGCTGGAGTGAAAGAAGAAGGACGACTTTACTCTTTTCTTGTGTTCTAGTGCAGGCTGAGGTTTAGAGGGTTGGTCGTGCTTGTTTTGGATATGGTTCTAGGCATAAATCCATGGATTCTCTTTGCGTAAAAGCCAAGTTATTTTATGTTGCATTGAGGAGGGACAAGACCCTTAAATCTATTGCACAGTGAAGCCATGAGGCTTGTGGTGATGTTGGAGTAAGGGTTGAGCTTCATCAAGCTATGCAAAGGTGTTTAAGGGCTGAGTAATTGAGGTGACCACAAAGATACAAGACTGAGGTGGTTGCAGAAGTAAGTTGAGCCTGAGGTGGCTCCAAGGGTCTATAACTAGGCCGAGAAACCTCGGACACATCGGTGCACGAGGCGAGAATCTTCATGACTAAGAAGAGGCATTGAAGGTACGAGGCATTGTTTTCTAAGTTGATGATTGCAGAGTTGATAATGTATTGAGGTATGTCCAACAAGGAGGGTTTGGAAAGCGTGTTTTGTGCCCTACATATAGTCATCTTGATGAAGCAATATGGCTATGAGTTTTGGTGTACATTGGGCCCAATGAACAGTGTTATTTTAGGAGACATATCACTGTGATCGGACCATGTTTTGTAGCCTATGTATAGTCACCTTGGGCCAAGCAAAGGGACTGTGTGTTGGAAAAATATTTGAAGCCTATGTACAGTGAAATTGAAGTAGCAAATCCATTGTTAGAAGACAAATTGGTTGAGCCTATGATCAAGGATCTTGGAGCAGCGTAATCATTGCGAGAAGGCAAATTGCGGAGTTGGTTGTGCAAGTGAATCTGGAGCAACAGAGGAACTTGTGAGCAATTATGTGCAGAGGTAATGGAAGAGCATTATTCTGTGTGAGATAAGTGGCAAAGGACCTGCCAAGTGTTCAAGAAAAGTGAACTGAAAGGGTTGGTGTAAGCCCTTCTTCAGTAAGTAAGTCAAGTTTGTTCTTGTTCGTGGATAGATTGAGAGTCAAGTGTTGTTGACATCAAGCCCTAGTTTTCCTTGTATCAGGGCTAATTGTAAGGGCCATGACCCCAGGTACGGGAGCCCTATGTTTGTTGTATTAAAGTTGTAATATAAACAAGTTTTGGGTCAGCATAAATCATTGTGTACTTTATTGGTTCACTGTTGTCACATTTCCACTATGCAAAGTGCTTGAAGTTGTGGCATTTCAGTGTGTTTGTGATCGTGTTTTAGACATAGACCTGATTCTGAAATGCCAAGGAAAAATCAACTGTCGACTCACTTGAGAAAAATAGCCAACTCGAATTGCTAAAATTAACTAGTGTTTTTATCACAAGAAATTTTTGCCAAGACGAATTTGCTACATCAGTTCTAGAGTTATTTTTATCTCCTGCTAACTCAAAGATACTTCAATCCAACTGAAGAAAGGGCCACTTAACTCCAACCTTCCAACTAGGACACTCTTGAACAAGAACAAAAAGCCATACTTTCCTCTCTCAATTATTACTCTCTCTCTTTTTTGGCTCTTGGTACTTTGTGTTTGGGAATCATTGTCTCAAGTTCTGTAAAAATCATCTTGGTACAGCAAACCTTTTGGCTCTTGCAAAAGAAAATTAAAATTTGATCCACTCACTCTAGTTTGTTTGATTCAATGTTATCCTGTGCAAATTATTAAGAGTTTCCACCTATTTATTTGGGCAACTTTCCACTTAGATACACTTTCTTCTTGCATTATTTATCCATATAAAAAGGCTTATTTGCGAAGGATCATTTTACATATTGAATTATGAAGTTTCATATATTTGTTTGGCCACTAACTTGTTGGACAAACAACCTTTATCTTGTTGTTTTTTTAGTCCTTTATTGCAGATTTACAGGTTAGAACAATAGGTACAAACATTAAGGTTGGCACGCACTAGCCCAAACGAAGAGGAGTATTTTCCAGTGACATATAGGACAAATTTTCCTATATGTTCGCTAATTTTTGCAGTTGATTTTAAAAGTTTGTATCAGCCCTAAGAGCATAAAAGTTATTACTAACAAGTCCTGTTGTCGCAAAATCTAGCAGGCCTTGGAGAGGGAAACCCTACATGGTATAAAGAAAACTATAAGCAACAATGGGGTAGTGGCCCACTGTCACCACAGCTAAAACACCTGCTCTTTACGAACTTTCACAGATGGGAGGAGTCTTGGTAGGAGAGAGATCACTTATAATAGGTATTCTAGGGTTAAAGTGTGAAATGATCTCACTAGGAAGTCTTCAAGAAAGACAAAATGTAGGTCCAAGGCTTCACAAGGAAACAATTCGCTTTCAATGAAGAGACCTAGAAACAAGGGCTCAAGACCTAGGGTTTGAAAGATTTGACGAGTGTTGGAGTAACTCAAGGTCAAGGCAAGGAGAAAAGGTTTCTTATAATGTATATTATCTACGCCAAGGCTCATGAAACCTTCAATGAAGTCCTTAAGTTGAGGGAAGGAAAACTAGGGTTTCCCTCTTAGGGAAAACACCTAGAGCAAGAGAATTTATGGATGAAATTACAATGGATGCCCACCAAATTGATAGGTTTTGTTGCAAAGCCCATCCTTTAATGTTTAGGCTCTCCAACCACCAAAATACCTCTTCCCTACAATTTCGTCCTAAGCCCTAGTTCTCTACCCTAGCCTTGAAAGGACAAAAATTTAGAGGGAAGAGAAAAGGATTAAAGTAAGAGATAATCACCAAACAACTTGACCAATGCTTTGTCCCTTGGGAGAATGGCGTCAAGAATGGTATAGGATAGTCAATTTTTTTCCTAAGGAGGTCGAAATTCCCCTAGCAAGCAAATTTCAAGCATTTACCCACTCAATGGAAAATTGGATTTTTATGAGAGAGCTTCAATGAGTTCACCACTAGGACCATTCAATACATGTTATACATGAGTAATACATGCAATATTCATCTAGATAGCAACATTAATTAATTTTCAACAAATTAGGGCACAATTTTGCATGACCGGGAATCAATAATTTCATACATTAGACATAGAAAAATAAATCTTCAACAAATTAGGTCACTTGCAGGACAACATGCAATAATTCCTTCCATTATGCCAAAGAATATCCAAGAATAACTCCAAATATCAAAATGCATCCAAAGATTCCAGTTCATCCACAAGAGAGAAGTGTGAGTTCCTCTATGAGGCCGAAATTCCAAGTGTGATGATGATGAGAGATCAAATGAAATGATCTCTAATATATACATGTCCTACTAATGTTTATTTCAATGTTGCGAAAACCACGATGGGGAAAAATCGGTAAGGGTCCAAAAAATGAAAAAATCGTAAAAATCGAGAAAAAATCAGTAAAAATCGGCAAAAGATCGGAAACATTAAAAAAATAATTATTTTTTTCAAATTTTCAAGTATATAAAGCATCCACGATTTTTGGTGATTTTTTAGCGATTTTTACGATTTTATCGTGATTTTTACGATTTTTATCGCAATGTTTTCATTTTGGAAAAAATCTTGGCGATTTTTTCCAGATTTTTTCACGATTTTTTGGCAATTTTTAAGATTTTTTGGCAATTTTTACTATTTTTTGGCGATTTTTTCAAAAATGAAAAAAAATCGGCAATTTAATCGTCATGCATAAAAAAAACGCAATGTTCGCAACATTGGTTTATTTTAGCCTACAAGCCCCTCAAATGAGAAAATAATGGGCAATCACTAATCAAGGTCACAAGCCAACCCGCTAGCCAATGTAAAAACAAGATAAATCTCCAATAAAAGGGTTGACGTCATGATTTCGTAGGCCCTTCTAGGGCATGCGTTGAGCTTCTCTAGTGCCATGACATGTGTAGAGGGCTCCTAAAATCAAGGTCTAGGGTTGGCACCTAAATCCCTCTACAAATCATCCCGTAGCCCCCAAATGTGGGTTGGGGGCACAGAACTAAGTCTCATGGAACTCCAAGTGATGAATAAGCTTGAAATTGCTCCAACATTGAGGACACTGAAGATGGTGTTGGCGAGGAATCAGGTCTCGCAGGCAAGACCCAGGTTCAGGAGTTGTGACCAACAAAGGAATCCGCTGTAGTCTAGCACCACGCCGGCAGTATCACCCCACTCCGGAGAGCAGAGAGTCTCACCCGAGGCGTGCCGCAACCACATGCAGAAGGGGAACAGATCGATAGCGAGGAACGGATCCGCAACTCATGATTACCATTAAACAGATTGCATAAACATAATTATATCCGCAAGAACATTCAGAGCGTAGACAGATATAAAGCAAATAAAATTTTAAACCATCACAATCATCATACATGCATAAGAATTACACAGTGGGACAGTAACCTGCAATTGTATTGATATCTTCATCCACAACCATCATTACATCGCTTCCACAAGGAGAGCTTACAGTCTGATACACATGCATGACATAACAGAAGGGTAAAATGAGAGAACCATAGGAACTACAGAGATGTCATGGCCAGTCTTCTTCCGTCGCTCTGCGTTCCGCTGCCTATAACCTTCTCCTTCTTTCGGTCGGGTGACTGCTATTTATTCACCCACTTCCGCAACTGTTAGTTCCTCTTTTTGTTCTTCTTCAGCTGCTTCCCGCTTCTCTCTTGTCGTATATGTGTTCCGCTTTCTGTCTTCTGCAGTATATCTTCATGCATCTGCTGTATTCAGCTGTCTCTTGCTTCTGCGCCACCTCGATGGCTCCGCGGCTTGCTGTTGTTGCAACTTGGTCGCGATTGCCATGTGTCATCTTGCCGCAACTCAAAAAGGCCATCCTTTATTCAAAATGCAAAATATTCCAAATCAAAAACAAGGGCCCCAACAGGCCCCGACCACAGTTCCTTGACTCGTCCCCGAGTCAATCACAAATGACGGTCTCTACCTCCATCACCTTGCTTGATCCCGTGCCCTGTTCGTGCTGTGTGCCTTCAGCTTGTACTTGTTCTTGTTGTGCGCCTTCAGCGTGTGCCTGTTGCTCAAACAAGGGCCCCAACTCCGAGACTCGGCAGAAAGCGTTTGACTTCAGTTCTGTGAATGTCGATACAGCTTGCTGCCATCCTTGCAAGAGTGAATCTGTGTCTTCAGCGATCTTGGTGACAGCGGCCGCTTCTAAGGGTGTTGGGACAGCTCCGAACATCGTGCTGATTTGGTGTTCGGCCTCGGCGGCGAGCTGTTGCATCGTCCTGGCGCTGTTTTGAAGGGGCGGCCGAAGCTCACGAATTATCCGTTTGGCCTCTGCAGAATTGGCTTCCGTTTGCTGGATCTGTACTTCTAGCTCATCTGCCTGGGCGTATAATTGGTCCAGCTTGGCAGGATCCATGACCTCTTGAATTTCCCGGGAAACCTGTTGTAGCTGTGCGGAGATGGGCTGTGCTTTGACAGTCAAGGCCAGGGAGCATTCCTGAAGACCCTTCAGTAGGTCATGTGCCTCACGCGCCGCAGAAGTGAGCGTTTCCTGCATTTGGGTTGCCTGGCCCTGCTTCGCAGCAACCTGAGCTGAATAGGAAGCCGTGGGGTCGGGCAGCGCCGGTCGTGCGGCCAATGCTGCATGGATCTCCACATTTTCCCGGTGGAGACCAGTGAGTGCAGACCGTATGTAAAAAGCTTGAGTGACGACATTCTCTTCCGCGACATCAGCAGGGAGCGGGGTATAGTGATCCTTGACCGAGGGCCATAGGCCCGAAAAGACTTGAGTGACATTGGCTATCTGGTCTTGCAGGTGTTCCTGCACTTTGATAAGTTGGTCGCGTTGTTCAGTAAGCGCCACGATCTGTTGTTGCTGCTCTTCGCATCGCTGCTGCAGCTCCGAGTGAAGCCTTTCGGCCTACTGGGCCGCCCCTTGAATGAAGAAGTACAGCTGGGCTGTACCCCATGTTTCTAAGTTGGTTGTGCCCGAAGCATCCTGGTCCGGCCTTCGTTCCTGGAGGGGTTGCCCACTGGCAACTGAGCGGTTGGAATGTTCTGGAGGAGACGGTGGTGTCTGTTGCTGTGTTGGGTTGGCCATATTCAAATCCGACCACTCCTGCTGATTGGTCTGGCCCGGAGGGGGAAGGTCAGCATGCTCTGGCTGAGCCTCCACCAAGTCGGCCTCAATGTTTGCCAACTGGGTAAATATAGCAGATAAAGAAACTTGGGGTGCGCCCACGAGGTCGACTGGTGGTACTACAGTAGCAGTACGGGAGTCAACTTCAGCCCCGTGGTCCCCGCCAAAGAGTTCCCGGATGAGCGGGTCAGACATAGTGGCAGATGAATTGGACGGAACGGATGAAGTGGGAGGTGGAGGTGGAGGTGGAACAGTAGATGGCGATGGAACAGTGGATGGAGGTGGAGCTGTGGATGGAGGGCGAATGTTAATAAACTCGGACGGATCGATAAGGGGTTCTTCCTGGACCAGTGCCCCTATATTAGTGGGCGGCGGCGGATCATCCGCAGTAAGGTCCACCACCGGATTGGCTACGGTGGTGCAGGCCCGCTTCGCTGGAGGAGTCTCTAATTGTTCTGGGGTCGAGTTCTTTTCTCCCATTGGGGTGATGATGGGGCTTGCAGAGGTAAATAAAATGGTAGTGATGGGAGAGGTGAGAGGAGTCGTACGGGATGGCGAAATAGAACGACTGAGCTGAAATTCAGAAAATAAAGGGAATGGAGAAGCACCGCTGGAAATAACTTGAGCCGCCGCATTGAAATTGCATACCTGATTATTGAAGTGGCGGACGACGGGGACAAGCGATTCGGGGAGTCCTTGGGGTGGCGCTGCCACACCCGTCTCGGCAGGCGGTTGCACTGGCTTCATCCGCTCAAAGTTGTATCGGGGAATACCATCGCGGTGATGCTTTGTGACCCCCCGCCACGAACATACTTCGTGGTGGAAGGTGGCATCATCCAGCTGGAACTTTAACGGCACCATGTGGAAGGTGTCTTCCGGCACTCAGGTGGGGCGGATGTAAGTATGCCGATGACTTACCCCGAACCACACCTGTTTGCTATACTCGTCCAGCAGGTTTCGGGGTACCCGTTGCTGACTGGCCACCACGTCCGTCATGAGCCCGTACCAAGACCGGAACGCCTCTGCATTCACCTGTTTAGTGCTCGGGTCAGCCGACACCTGCCATGGAACAAATTTCATCGCCAGAGGCTGGCCCTCTGGAATTTCTACTGGTACCCTGACCAGAGGAGTGTGCCACTTCCACACGGCAAAAACAACGAGCAAGTATCCGTAAATAAAGCTCGTCGTGCGCTTGTAATTTTCTTCGCACGCATCATATAGCTCTTTCAACAAAAAAGAGCACCAATTCAGCTGGGCACCCTGAACATAATGCTCCGCAATAGAGATAGTGTCCAAGGTGCATTCGCCCTTGGTGTAATGCCGCATGGTCTTGCTGGCAATGAGATAACAAGCAAACTTAATCTCGGGCATGTTAAAGAGCTTTATCTTGGCTCCCTTCCCGCCCTGCCGGGTACCATATTTGCTGTATAGGTCTGCATCCCCGGACTTCCGCGCTCGCTTGGCCGTGGTCTGACATGCGGTCCAGACGCTCGCACCACTTTGTGAGAGCCCAGTCAGTCGATGGATGTCTTCAGCATGAATGGGAATTTCCTTGTTCAGCATAAGGACCCATTCTGAACACGGCTAAGCAAGAACCGAGTGCACTGCAAAACTAGTCCGGTGGTCCCGAAGACCGGAAGATTTCTGAGATTCATGAGCGAGGACTGCTGAAGGCCCCGGAACGCTGGTAGAATGCGGTTGGCTGAGTTGCCGGCTGGGGTGTAGTAATGCTCCATATACACCTGCCAGTGGAGCGCCGGGAATTCGGTTGAGTTGGAAAGGTTGGCGTCTAGCAAAGCTGCACTGTCGTATTTCCCAACTAGCGACTCTGTCCTGTGGATTCTGCTGTCAAGTGCTGGTTCAACGACGGATGTGAGGGCCTTCGACATCTTGGCTCGGCGCTGATAGACGTGTAGAATTCATCTTGGTAGTCTCTCCTGGTGTTGTTCGCCTGAATACTCCACCTGCTCCTGTGCTGCTGCAATTTTTAATGCTAAGTGTTCCGACATTCTCGTGTTTTCTTCATGCAAACGATGTAGTTGCCTGACACGAGTGAAGATGATGAGACCCCATAACGAATTAATTCCTGCTGGCATCCTTTTCTGCGATAATCGTGCGATCAATCGCGTGACAATGGGTATTCTGACAGTTGTTGACGATGGCATGGGGAAATGGGCGAACGCGACGGCTGAGGTTATGGTGGATGATGGCAGAATGATTATGGTGAGGTTACTTCCAATTATGGCAATTTATGATGCAAATCGGGACGATCCTACGGACTAACACAAGTACTGACTGGAATGACCTGGACTGACACTGGCACGTTTCTGGATCCTACAGGGATGACACGCTGGACACGCCCCTCCCTGACCACAGTCGGTTGCGGTGTGGTCCCCGCAACAGAGCAGTTATTGACAAGTTATGCGGAAAAGGAAAGACCTACCTATGCTCGTCCCGGTTGCGAGAGAGTTATTCAGCTACACTACGGGTGCTCTCAGGTGCGAGAGTTATTGATGAATGTTGGAGGAAACTTACTCCTGGTAGGGTTTCAGGCGTGCGCCATTCACCCACTCCGGCAAAACAATACCGTCCAACTGAGCCAACCGGACAGCTCCAGAATCCCTAATCTCGATGACGAAGTAAGGTCCCAGCCAGTGCATCTGCAGCTTGCCTGGAAACTTCTAAAACCTGTTGTCATATAAGAGGACCTTACCGCCAATTTCGAAGGTTTTATGCTTGATGTGGCGATTGTGCCACGCTTTCTGCCTGTCCTTCTGAACCTTCTAATGAAACTCAGCCAGAAACCTGGCTTCGTCCAGTTCTCGTAATTCGTGGAGGCATTCACGAAGCGACTCCTCTTCCGAGAACTGTAAAGACGTGGCGATTAAAAGACTGGGTACAGTGAACTCAGCGGGAATCACAGCTTCCCGGCCATACACCAGCTGGAACGGTGTCTGATTGGTCAAGCGCTTCACCGTGGTCCGGTAAGCCCATAATGCAGCTGGGAGGCGCTCATCCCAATCGTCGCGCTGGGCATTGCAGATCTTAGTCAAGCCTTTTTCAAGAATTTTGTTAAATGCTTCGACCGTACCATTGGCCTGCGAGTGATACGGGCTTCTCTTGTGGTGTTGGACCATGAATGTGTCCAGCAGCGACTTGATCGTGGCATTAATGAAGTGCGTACCCTGATCACTGGTCAAACTGCGTGGGCAGCCAAACCGGCTGATGATGTGTTCAAAAATGAATCGAGCTACTGTATCCACCGTGCAATCGCGTACCGTTGCTGCTTCGGCCCACCTGGTGAGGTAGTCTGTTGCGGTAATAATATAGCGGGCCTTGGAGTGCCGGGCGACTGGGTCGATGGGCCCTACAAAATCAACAGCCCACTTCTCGAACGGCCGCAACACCTGGACCGTGTGTAGCGGAAGCTCGTCCCTGTGAGAGGGCCTCCCCGTCCGCTGGCACACGTCGCATCGCTTCACAAATGCTTTACAGTCGGCATGTACTGTTGGCCACCACAAGCCAGCTTGGAGCACCTTCCTGGCAGTCGGTTTCGCACCCACGTGGCCTCCCGCAACACCGCTGTGACATTCCCACATCACAGCTGCGCGCTCGTGGTCAAGGACACACCGGCGCAAAACCTCATCAAGACCCAGTTTATACAACTGCCCCGCGATCAATTGGTATTCGGCAGCCCGAACAACCAAGTGTCGTTTCTGGAGCGGGGTGTAATCCTAAGGGCATTGCCCCATAGTCAGATAGATGGCAATGTCTGCCAGATAATCTGGTACTGCTTCGACCCGGAAGAGGTCAGCGTCCGGCAGTTGATCATCGAGCGAGCCCTCATTCTCCCCCGTCGCCAACTTGGACAAATGATTGGGCCCGACATTCAACCTCCCAGGCTTGACGATCACCTCAAACGTAAATTCTTGAAAGAGCAGCAGCCAGCGACAGATCCGCCCTTCCAAAACAAGTTTATTCACCAAATACTTCAATGCAGAGTGGTCCATAAAGAATTTGAATTTGCCTCCAAGAAGGTAGTGGCGAAACTTCTGGAGTGAGTACACCATCGCCAAGGCCTCCCTCTCAGTGGTGGTGTAATTCTTCTCCGCGTTAGACAATTTGCGGCTGGCGAAGTAGACGAGATGGTCGATTGTCGTTTCTCTTGGTTGCGCCAAGACAGCCCCCAGTGCAATACTGGAAGCATCAATATGCACATGGAACTGCTTATCCCAGTCTTGGTGAACAAGTATGGGTGTCGTCGCCAACTTCTCCTTCAGAGTGTCAAGGGCCTTCTGACACTCCGCCGTCCAGTGGAATACTTCTGACTTCCGCAGTAATTTCTCCAAAGGGGCAGTAATCTTTGGGTAGTTGCGGATAAACCGTCGGTAATATCCTGTGTGGCCAAGCAAGGCACGCAACTGCTTTACTGTTTCGGGGGCGTCCATGTGGACGATTACCGCGACCTTGGCGGGATCGACACAGACCCCTTGCTTGCACACCACGTGTCCCAACAGAGTGCCGAAAGGAACTACAAAAATACACTTCTTCAAGTTCAAGGAAATCTGCAACTGGCGGCACCGATCAAACATAATACGCAACAGGGTAGCATGTTTCTTCAACAAGCTGTAGACAGTCCAATCGTCCATGTAGACTTCCAGGAACTTGTGAATATACTCCCGGAAAGCAGCAATCACAATCCGGGAAAACACGGCTGGGGCGTTCTTCAAGCCAAACGGCATTACGTGGTATGCGAACGATCCCCATTCAGTGGTGAATGTCGTTTTCGGTTTGTCTTCTTCCGCAATGCGCACCTGATGGTAGCCCGAAAAACCATCAGTGAAGGAATACGCTTCGTTCCCTGCGACATGATCCAAGACTTCATCGCTAAACGGAGTGGGAAACGGGTCATGGATACATGCATTGTTCAGACTCCGGTAGTCGACATAGACACGTATCTCCGCCTTGTCCTTCTTATTCTGAATGACGATGGGACTCACCCACTCTGCTTCCTCCACTGGAAAGATGAGACCTGCGGCCAGCATCTTGTCAATCTCCATTTTGACCTTTTCTTTGACCCGTGGCTTCAGCCGATAGGGTCGGTGCTTTACGAGCCTGGCATCCGATTTCAGCACGATGCGCATTTCCCCGAGATCACCCTTGATGCCCTTCAGATCTGCTACCGACGAAGGGAACAAATCTTCGTATTCCTGGACGAGGCTGAAAATTTCCTTTGTGGTCTCTTCATCCCAGTAATCGCCCACTGTAGCCAACTTAGGCGTCTCCTCCGTCCCAATGTTTAACTTCTTGGTCTTCAGCGGCTGTAAATGGACGCCTTCGGTGGTCGGTTCTTCCTTGATGTTCCGCTCGCCTTCCTTCTCTTCGAAATACAGGTGCCCGAGGTCCTCCAGGCTGTCATCGTCTGGATCTCCATCAATTTGTTGGCAAACCAACTCGTGCCTGGCCTCAGGACACGATGCGACCGTGGCCCTATCAGCCTCGGGGTCGCGGAAAAACAGGACCGCCTTAATCGCTTGTAGTGCCCGAGACCCCTTCTCGGTCTCCCCTTCGAACGAGAAGCACCGAACAAACTTGTCCGCGACTTCCTGCCAAGAGCGGGTTCCGCGTTTCCGCTCTTCCTCCAAGTACCAGGCCTGGGGAATGGTATCCAAAGAGTGGATAAACCGATGGACCCACAGCTCTTGCGGGTATCCCAGACCTTGCCACTGCACCTCACAGCTCCTCACGTGGTCCCGCGGATCAGAAGTCCCCTTGTACCGGTGCCCACTTCGAGGGCCTTCGTCCTCTTTAAACCGTGCCCTCAAAGCCTGAGTCACGCAACGCCACTGTGATAGGGTGGTGCGGTGATTTTTCCACCACCTGGCTGATGTGGACTGTAGGGCGACGTCCAAAAGTGGTATCCTGCTACCTTCTGGTACCATGTCCTCGACCTTTGTAATAAAGGTATTCACAGCCTGCATGTTTGACAGGGTGGGGTATTCTCTGAACTCAGCCCCAATCCAACTGACTCGGCCAATGGCGGCACATCTCCTCGTGCTGGTTTCGTGCCCCCCTTGCTGCCAGTCTTCCCAGGCGAGCTCCAAGCCCAACTCCGAGCTCTGGACACTGCGCCAGCTGACAGAGCCTGTGGCAGTCGGGTTGATATAGTCCTCCCTCTTTCCTGCGGTCGTCTGGTATAGGTGGTCCATCATTTGCGCGTCCTCCCGGTTGTCCACAGTTTCGGTATATCGCGGGCCTTGATAAGGTTCGAGGAGCTACGTGACCCGTACCTCCCCATCCTCGAAGATCATCAGCTCCTTTTTGAGGTCGATGATGGCATAACTCTCGAAAGCCCAGTCGATGCCTAACAGGGTGGGGTAAGGATCCGTGTCCCCCATTATATCAATAACCTCAAAGTTCGCGTAAGTCTTCACCCCCGCGACGTCGACCTCGACACCTTCAAGTCAGCCGATCGGCAGAATGCAATACTGGTTCGCCATTCTGAGTTGGATCGGCGAGTAGGTCAGCCGCGGCCAACCAAGAGCCTCCCACGTCTTCCGTGGCAGGATGTTGACGTCGAACCCCAAATCCAACATGGTATCGCTGATTTGGAATCCCGCAACCTGCGTGTTAAGCCGGAACTCTTTTCCCGTTTGTCACTTGTTCCGCTTGACACGCTGCACGTAATGGGGGGCTGCTTGCACCAGTTCCCCCAGTCCTGTACTTCCCCGCAGTGCCCCGTCCAAGGTATGTTGCAGCTGCTGCCACAGCGCAGCATTGCCAACAATCTTGAGGAGTAACTGGAGCCATTCTTCGATCACATTTCCTGTAGCGCTCTGTGCACCAAGTTCCGTCAGCGCGGACGCCTCTAGGCCTCCTGCGTCCCTCAGCTGAGCAAATGCCTCTACTGCCTCCTGGAAATATCTCTTCTGTGCCTCGGGCCTGATTAACGGACTCGGGGAGGCTGGCCGAACAACCCGTGCCGGCTCTTTCTCGCGAGCGTCCTCCCCCATTTTCTTACCTCCTCTCATCACAATAGCTACGTTCTGCATATCCTGAGTCGCGGTCCCTCGTGGCTCAGAGTTCACCAAATTCGCGCCTCGCTGTCGTGCCCGCTCTTCCCACTTCTTAATAAGTTCTAGGCAGTCCTCCGTGGCATGGGCGTTTATGTGGCACTGAGAACACCAAGGACGCCGGGGGAGGGGGCATTCCCGAGCCACGTGACCCTCCTAGTCGCAGTTGTAACATTTCACCAAACCATGACCCCTCGTGCGGCCTCCGCGCATACCACCACCTCTTCCCCTGGAAGCCTCATTCACCCTATAAGATGGCCGGTCCAACCGGTCTGCAAGGGCATCAAGAGCCCTGCACTGCTCAATGTTGTGAGTCGTGGAGGCACAGAACTCACAGTATACATTGTTTGGGACATTGGAGTACTTCTGTAGTATCGGGCACATCCGAGGAGAATGCCCCGTCGTCCGTCAAATCTCGCAGTACTCTGTGATGGAGGGGTTCGGTTGAGGCGGAAACCCTGCGTAAGGCGATTGCGTCTGGTATACCCCTTGCGGATTTATCGCCGCACCACCCCCGGTGGGTGGACCCCCCTGGATTGCCACAACCGAGGGCCCCACCCCCGTGCCACGCAGCCGAGGACATTCGGTTGCGACGTGGCCTTCGACCAGGCAGTGAGTGCACCAAACATTCAGCCTGACTGGTCTTATCGGTTGCATCTCCTTGAGCTTTTCCGTCAAACTAGTGATCTGGTGCTGTAGTCCCACCAAGGAGGGATCCGGCGGGGCCGGCCCTCCTCGATATTCCTGGGGGTAACCTGCCATGGCCTCAATCTTCATGGCCTGCTCCAAGGCGTCCTGCAAGTTGTCAATCTTCTGCTGGGTGAGGGGGGTTCGTATCAAGGGAAGCAGAGCCTTGATGAACCAATCCCTCTGATGGTTGGGATCGATCGGGTAGCTGAGCTTCCCGATCGCGTCCTTGAATCGCCGCATCAACTCCCAGGCGGTCTCTCCTTCTTTCTGCTTAATCTCCTAGAGCTCAGACAAACCCTGCTGGTCCGTCTGGGGTAGTTTGAATTCTCTCACAAAATCCCGCTTCACGTTCGCAATTACTGGATTCGGATGGGCCTCGAACCACTTGATAAACCATCGCAGAGCCCTCTCTCTGAGCGTGGTTTGGAACTCTATTAACTTCCCTGCATTCGGCGTCTGCCGAGCCCTCTATATGGCTTCGCACAGATACCAGTGTTGCTCGACATCATCATTGCCCCGGCTAGAGAACTCTGGATACCGGATGAAAGACCCCGCCATATTCCCTTCGAGGGGTTGACCAGAATAAAGCCGTCGGGTCCTCGTTGCGTGATTGTTCCACTAGGGAATGCAATATTGCTAGTGCCGCTACTACTAACGTGTGTCACTGTCGACGATGACCTGCTATGCAATTGACTCAATGCTTGTAACTTAACGAAAATATTACTGACAGGTTGATAAAGTACCAGGGGAAGGTAGGGATCTTTGCCATGCAGAGTGTTGGAGTCAGGGATGCCTAGAGAAATGAATGTCGTCCGCTCTTGGAACAACCGCTGCATCGCGACATACCACTCACCATCGGAACTCTCATCGGGCTGCATCCCTGCATCGTCTTCGTCAGTCACCGTCTCCCTTTCTCGCTTGGCTGGGCTCCCATGCACCCGCCGCACTCCCATCGCGGTCCCTTCTTTTTCCCGAATTTCCACGTCCATAGTTCTTATCCTCTGAGGCGCCTCCTTCCGGTTCTTCCTATCAATTTCCCTTCGTTTTAAATCCCGCATCACCCGTTGTCGCCACCTATCAGCGATCTACGCCCGCCGATGTGCACGTCGCTCCCTCAACTTCCGTGCAGCCTCAGCATCCATTCCCCACCCCCCGCCTCACATTCTACGTAGCATCTGTTCCTTCAGCCCTTCCCCCAGCACCGGAGGTTTACGCTTCCATGACCGTCTTTTGGAATTCCATCAACCCCTCATCCACCATCAAGGCCTTAATCCACAGCGGAATCTCCTTAAGCAGCTTCCCTCTCAACCCGGAACGAAAAATAGCTTCAGCCTTCGAGAAGGATTGGTAGCACTCTACAGCAAATTCCACAATATATCTGTTCCAGGTGGTCTCTACCCAGAAATCCACGGCGCGGGTCAATTCGTTGTCCAACCGATGCAGAGCCACCAGATCCCCGTGTACCCACCTGCGGTTCACCTTCCACAAGCCATCTCTAGGCACCCTTGTCTGTAGCCTCCGCAACCAGTTCTAGAGATCGCTAGGGAACTTTCCCCAGAGGATCTCGTAAGTGTCACTGACGGAATCTGAGAAGAGGACAAGATCCCTTAGCACGCTTTCCTTTTTACTCATTAATGCCACTTGCTAAGCAATGAACTGATCCAGATGGTTATCCCACCATCTCCGTATTTCGCCTTCGTAGATCCTCGATACCATGATCTAGTTCCCCTCATACCATGCAGGTCCCGGCAACGAAACCATTTGTTGGCGAGGAATCAGGTCTCGCACGCAAGACCCAAGTTCAGGAGTTGTGGCCAACATAGGAATCCGCTGTAGTCTAGCACCACGTCGGCATTATCACCCCACTCTGGAGAGCAGAGAGTCTCACCCGAGGCATGCCACAACCACATGCAGAAGGGGAACAGATCGATAGCGAGGAACGGATCCGCAACTCATGATTACCATTAAACAGATTACATAAACATAGTTATATCCGCAAGAACATTCAGAGAGTAGACAGATATAAAGCAAATAAAATTTTAAACCATCACAATCATCATACATGCATAAGAATTACACAGTGGGACAGTAACCTGCAAATGTATTGATATCTTCATCCACAACCATCATTACATCGCTTCCACAAGGAGAGCTTACAGTCTAATACAAATGCATGACATAACAGAAAGGTAAAATGAGAGAACCCTAGGAACTACAGAGATGTCACGGCCGGTCTTCTTCCGTCACTCTGCGTTCCGCTGCCTATAACCTTCTCCTTCTTTCGGCCGGGTGACTGCTATTTATTCACCCACTTCCGCAACTGTTAGTTCCTCTTTTTGTTCTTCTTCAGCTGCTTCCCGCTTCTCTCTTGTCGTCTGTGTGTTCCGCTTTCTGTCTTCTGCAGTATATCTTCATGCATCTGTTGTCTTCAGCTGTCTCTTGCTTCTGCGCCACCTCGATGGCTCCGCGGCTTGCTGTTGTTGCGACTTGGTCGCGATTGCCATGTGTCATCTTGCCGCAACTCAAAAAGGCCATCCTTTATTCAAAATGCAAAATATTCCAAATCAAAAACAAGGGCCCCAACAGATGGTGCTAGCACTCCCATGTCTCAAGGCACGAGACAAACCTAATCTGGACCCTAGATCAACTGCCACACCATGTAATTAACTTTTAAGTTCACTGGGGGCATGCTGGTCCAAGTGCATCACCCCATGAATAATAAAGCAAATGCAAGAATGTTGTGGGTGTTGAAGGTGCCCATGGCTACAAATTTTGCTCTACAATTGTCCGGAGTCCCATAGCTCTCAATGCATCACCTGTGGGTGTCCATATGTTTCTCTAAAAGACCTGGACACCAGTTAAGTTGCCCAGACATACAGATGGAACCGCCTACCAATTACACACAATATCTAGTGCTGCAATTTTCACCATTGGGTACATTAATCATTATTGCATTTAAATGAGCCAAGCTTGAAAGAAATAGGCAAAATAACACTTCATATGTGGCTTCTCTTCCAATATTGGAGCCTTAGTTACGTAATGGTGTTACCTTAATCATTATTGCATCTAAATGAGCCAAGCTTGAAAGAAATGGGCAAAATAACACTTCATATGTGGCTTCTCTTCCAATATTGGAGCCTTAGTTACGTAATGGTGTTACCTCCCTAGGTAGGAGTGGCCAATGGACGACCCTATTAGTGTTCCCAACCCCTAAAGGGAAGTGATATGCCCTTGGTCCACCCTTCAATTGATAGGAGCAATGTATATAATGATGGAACAGAAGGGAAAGAAGAACTCCATGGGCAAGTGCTATGGTCAAAGGGAACAATTATGATGTTATACCTCATCTTGTGTGTATAGATATGAGGAGGGAGCAAACATGGATGCATGAGTTACGTCGGTCGTTGCTTTTCCACCCCTCTATATTGCCTTTTACTTTTTCTTGATATTTTCCTTGTATTATTGCTCGTAGCTTGAGGAATTAAAGCTTGCTTTGTATGATGTATAGCAGTTATTACCCCTTTTAGGATGGGACAGTTCATCGCCCATCAAGGGTTGGGACATGCAAGGGTTCCTTGTCTTCTATGAGATAGGGCAACATTGCCCCAGGAACTGGGTGATGGCTATATGATAGAGGTAGATCTCATGCTTGCCTTTTGCCTATGTGCTAATTTATAAGTCCCAGCGATCTTTTCCATTTTGATTATCTTTTTGTTTTATTTGTGGCCATCATATGCTCTTTCTTTTTTTTAGCTTCATCAACCTCCCATAGTGAATTTCCATGAACTACCCAAGGTATGAGGATGTCTGTATGCCAAATCCCAATGAACCAGTGATCAGTTGACCCAAAGAAGGGAGGTGGAATAAGGGCTTGTAACCTAAGAAGGAAAGTGGTAAGTATGGAATATGGATAGAAGGGGCTACGTTATTTCAATCATGGTTTCCCAAGTAGTGCCCCTTCCTAAAACCATGGGCCATTAGGGGAGGTCTCGTTGGAATAGGATTGAAGATTAACCCTCGATTTAAGGTGACGGAACAAAGCTATGGCCAAGACCCTTCTTTAATCCAAGTTGCCCCATAATCCATGCCAAAATGCCCGAATACAAACAAGCATAAGCATCTGATTGCATAATGAATAAAGTACCTTTTGATCAAAAGACCACCTTCCAACATGTGCTCTTGACAAATGGGTGAGGAAGCATATGACTAATGCAAGTGGCAAAGATATGAATGGCACGTCACATCGGCTACGAGGTGGCTCTCAGGGGCTGTTGGTTGTCGGCTGGAAGAGATGAATAGAAGAAAGGTGGTCGCCCATTTTTGGTGGATAACAGGTCCTTTCCCACCTACTCAAACTATTAACTTGCTTGTTTTCCCAATTGAGCTCAATTCCTCAATCGCTCCCTTCTCACCAATTCAAACTATTGAATTAGACCAATTTCACAATCAGGCCCAATGTCTGCATTGTTGCCTTGACAAATTGGACCCCTTCTCCCCTGTTCGAATTGCTGCCTTGGCCCTATTTCTTGATGAGACCTAATTCCTCAATCAAGCCCCCTTTTCCCTTATGTTCAAAAGTGTTCGACTATGTTCAAATGTGTTCAAGTATGTTCAAATTTAAATGTAAACAAAAGGTTGGTACTTTGAAGAAGCAAGTGACCCTATCAAAAAAAAACACCTAGCAAGAAATCTTCACATGGACAATATAACCACTCGAGGTTGGAACTCACACATGTAACCCTAATTTTGCAAGTATAAGAAAGAGTGGGGGCCCAAAATCCCACTTAATCCTTAGGCCAGAGAGTTCAATTAGAAAGTTTTGAGAACTTGAAAGGCTTCTCATTGGTTGCCCCAGAGATGTTTTCCCAACCGAATACTGGGTGGATTGTTTGTTGAGAAATCAATAGGTCTACAATTGAGGTGATTTCTCTCAGACTTGATAACTGCCTGTGATGTTTTTTTACTTTTCTTGATTATTAGCTTCTTTTATTATTACGCTATTCTTATCATCAAACATCTACCAAAACATGAAGATGAATAGTACACAAGGACACAAGACGTAGACTACTAGCCATGGCAAAAACCTCTCCTCTTGAGAGGAAAACCCACAAATATCTTCTCTTCTTATAGATTCTTCAAATGGCGAATTCCAAGACATCTAGACCAAGACCAAGTGAAACCTTCTAGAGGATGTGTTGCTTCTTACCAAGTCAAACCAAGTCAAATCTCTTCCAGTTGCAGAACTTTGACCCCAGCTTCAGATTTTCGGCCCTCACTGCAAGTCTGAAATTTTCGACCAGTGTTGCAAACATCTCGATAACATCTCGATTTTATCTCAAAATCACGATTTTTTGGCCTAGCTGATGTTTGTCGATTTTCAAAGATATTTTTATGGTATCTTAATTTTGGCGATGTTTGGTGATTTTTTACCGATATTTCCCAATTTTTACAATTATTTTGTTTTTCGTACCCTTGCCGACTTCATCCCGATGTTGATGTTCGCAACATTGTTTTCGACCCCTGCAACAGATGCGACTTTCGCACGTGTAGGAGAATTTAGGGCTTCTAAGGCTTCCTCCTTCCTTCGCTTGGGCTGCTTCTTCTTCTAGGACTTGTAGGAGACCAAATTGACTTATCTTCTTCCAACTTCAACCCTATCCTTGCTAATTGAGAATTCTGGCCTTGATGTTGCAGAAACCCTAGCTTGCCCTTGCACGTATGAGAGAGAGCGAGTGCAAAAAACCCAAAAACTTTGTCTTCCTTCTTCCTTCTTATTTCGCTTGCCTTCTTCTTCTTCTCCTTCGCTTAAATGATGAGTGAATGAGTGAGTGAGCAAATGAGGTGGAATAGTCTCTTATATATAACCGTTCCAAGAGTTTGAACTGCCCTAATTAGGCCAACTTCTCGACTTCCAGGACGACTTGGTCTTGGAGGGGTAATTTGACTTTTTTGACTCAAAAAGTAATTCTCTTGACATGCTACAAGATGCCCAATGGAGTCTTTTACTTATGAAAATGACTCTTTGACTTCTTGACTCAATGACAAAACCTAGAAGGACTCAATGGGTGCTTTGACCTAAAATAAATTGACCTTGAGCATGAAACCCATGCTACAAAAAAAATAATAATAATTTTCTTTTTCATTTTACAATATACAAGAATCAAGAGTACATATGAAGATCGAACCTAGTTACATATTTCAACATTGTTCACCCTATGGTGTATAAGAGAGAGGTTCTTCTCTTTTACACAAAACTTTTTTCAATTGAGAGTTTTATTTTTTAGCAGCTAAAGACTGAAATAGAAGCAAAGGCTATTAGAAACTAAAGATTTTCCTAGTGCGTCACAATCTTGTAGCGACAAGTAGCATTCTCTTCCTTCCACTTCTCATATGTTTCATTCTCATTCTCACTATAAGCATTATTTGAGTAAGAGGTCTTATAGAAGGAAGTAATAAATCCCTAGGTAGTGATTTTATAATCCCAAACCCCTAGTGCGTCATAGTCTCGTAGCAACAAGTAGCATTCTCTTCCTTCCACTTCTCATTTGTTTTGTTCTCATTTTGTAAGCATTATCTGAGTAAGAGGCTCTATAGAGGGAAGTAATAAAGCCCAAGAGTAAGAGGCTCTACAGAGGGAAGTAATAAAGCCCAAGAGTAAGAGGCTCTATGGAGGGAAGTAATAAAGCCCAAGGTAGAGTAATTTTATAATCCCAAACCCTAGTGCCTTTTTTGTTTAAATAAAGTAGTTTCTTTAGATCTTAGGCTGTATAGTCCCAACCAATGGAATTACTATTTCATAAATGAACTATTGGAGTTATTGTGAAATAAAGACCAAGGTTGTTGCCATTGGTAAGTAATAAATTCAAGCAAGTTACACTGGATTTTTCCTTTTCATTTTCCTCTCACATTGTGTTGAATAAACTAATGAATCTATGTTGGTCTTACCCATTTGGATTTCTGTCTAATAAATATGTGATAGGAAAATAGTTTAGCCTCCTCCTTGCTCATATTTGTTCATTTTTTTGAGCAATTTGCCAAGCCAAATGAGATCATGGCATCCATGGTTCAAAATATCATTCATATGGTTGAATCCTATTAAACTTCCTTGCAGGTGGCCCTTTTTGAATCACCTCCAAAATAGAATTCAACGTTCTTTTCCTATTTTAAATCAATAGCAAAAAGTGACTCCATGCCCCATTTTTCTCTATTATAAATCTAATATGAGCTTCATCTGTTTAAATAGGTTGTCCTTGGGCGACAGATAAAGACTCCTGCAAAAGGAAATATTGAGGGTACCCCCCAAGCTTGAGAATTTGCTCAAAGGCTTAAGTGGTGCAAAAGGTGCATCCCGCACACTATGCCTTGGCATTTGACACCTCTTGTGAGAAATAGCGGACAGCACCACAAATGGTAAAAAAGTAAACAGTCAACACTGACCCCAAGGGAATTGAGAGTTCAATTTCAAATTAAACATGTGACCTGCCAACTATGAGAGGACCCATCTCTGGCTCCAATACCACTCAAGCTAACCTTCGAGGTAGCATCTAACTTATGCTCTACTTATATAGAGAAATTATTTTCTAGTGATCGGGGGAACAATGGCTCCCCTAAAGAGACCTTGATACCAAGAATTCATCTTGTGCCTTTTTTAATCTGACAGTCACGATTATTTTAGACATAATGTGATCTAGACATAAATTATGATCTGACTATTCATCTTGTCCTCAATAATAACAACACTCAATGCATGACTTAACACACGATTGATCCATGTAAATTTTTGTAGATGTTCTATGCTTGATGCAACTTTACTTTATTACAACAATCACCCAAACAGTTAAGTAAAATGCTGATAGAACATACCAGTGGATCTATAGAAGACAAACCAGAAACAGGAGAATATGAAGGTGCGTTACGGCGGTCAACAGGATGCTTCAACCAGCAAAGTCTCCTTGATCAGCCAACCCAGAATGTGTCACAACAATCCTCAAATCAGTCACCCAGTCAACTCAAGTCAACGATGTCCAGAAAAGTCAACGCAGGGCAGCAACATCAAAGTCAACGCAGCTCCAACTTCGGTCAACCTTTTGACCTCGGTTCTTGTGCCAATGTGTACGGCCTCCCAAAATCGAAGTCTCCAATAAATTTCAGCCTCTTTGGACCATGCGTTGACCAAAGTCAACGCTGGTCAAACCTTCGTGGAAACCCTAGCTGCAGCAATTTCGTCCTTCTCCTTGGCTGTAGTAATTCGTCCTTCTTCCCACGTATGGATCGAAATTGTCGTCCAAGTAGCTCGTACTAGATCAGAAGAGAAGAAGATGATGTGATGATTGAATATGTAACGCTCTCCAAAGTTGACTGTATTTATATACATCATTGAGGTGTGTGACACATCTGCTGGGGGTGTAAAACCTTAAGGCCAACCTGCACATATAATTTATTATAAATAATAAATTCAAAATAAATGTTCTGCTCATCGGATTAAGATAAATTTTATATGGATCTTACACCTCTCCGAAAGAGGAATCCAATAAAAATATCGGTATCTTCATCTAAGCATCACAACATGGAGTTTGGACCTAGTTGTCCAATTTTAACAATCCATGATCTCTATTTAGAGTGCATGGAGGGACATTTGTTGATGATCAACTGTTGATTCATGTAATCTGTTTTCCTTTAGCATTAATAGGTTGCCTCAAGTGGCTGTGTTGATTGTGACCATGGATCGTTTCCCTCTTTGAGGGTTTTAATGACATAAAATCTAGTGGAATGATCTTTGATCTGTGTGTGTGAGTGGTTGCTAGTATATTGATCATTTATCTATGCATGTCAGCAGTTGCCTTTAGGTGTTTGACTTGTGTGGATAGTCCCTGTTTTTCAAACACTTTTTGTGCTTGTTTTGTTGAGCTTTTGGCCAGTCCAAATCATACTCTCGGTCTCTACCCTCACCAAGCTATGTTGCAAATTGCTACATTGTTACGAAGATATGACTAAGAAGGTTGCAAACATCTACTTCAAGCAGATAGCTGATCCAACTTCTTATGTAAATGTTGACTTTACAGAGACATCTACTCAGAAAATAAACAGTTAATGCAATATTGAGAGACACTATCCAGTAGATAGAGCACAATTTCAATTCAGGTGTGGCATCAAAGCTTGCAGAGGCATTGTATCTAATCTCTTCTAATGTCGTTAGCTTCATAGGGTTGAAGAGAAAAGACAATAAAGATCATTTGCCTTAACCCTTGATCACTCAAGATGGCATAACGAGACAATGCCACACTATATCTGACATCATACTATAGGGGGTCATTAATGGAGTGGCGTTCAGCATCTGATCATCTTTAGATGTACTGGTTACAAACCTAATTTATGCAATAAGTGCTCATCCTTAAGTCTCGTTGCATAAAATTCGAAACAGAAACTTCTGCTTCACGTTTGACATGATTTTGATCTTTTCGATTTTCTTGTTGTTGTATCTATCCTACATTTTGTGTTTTTATAGAGTAAATAGTTAGCTCTTTCTCTGTTATAGACTAAATAGTTAGCTCTTTCTCTGTTTTTATTAGAGTAGCAATAGGAGATGCTTTCACACTCCCACTGTTTATTCACATCAGCTGTACTTTTGGGTCCCATTGACCAACTTTGCAGTCATTTGCTGGACATTAATAAAATTACCTGATCTTTTTGTACCTTCTTCAGCGCATTCTCTTAAAGTTTAACGTTTAATTGTATACCCTGAGAAGCTCTGTGGCTTTTTAGAGTTTAGGTGCAGCGTAGCCTTCCAGACCCTACCTACCTTTCTGTGACTCTTTAGTAGTTAGGCGAAGTGTAGCCTTGAGAAGGTCTAGACCCTACTGTGAGAAGTAGCCTGCCCCCTCTCTGAAATTTGAATTATATAAATACAGTGATGTACCCTCAAATCTAATGTACATCACTGAGATGAGTTTATACTACATTTTACTTTTCTGCGCAATCGTGCGCTCAGTTTCTGGTTTCTGAAGCATGGTTTTATAACGCATTCACACTAACTTACTGACAGCCCTAAATAAGACGTCAAGCTTGTTGTTCGTTCCTACATTTGATTTTATTCAATTTTGAGCTGCAACTTTCTTGTATCCCGAATTTTAAATGGCTCGCAGAGAGGCACTGGTCACTGTTTTATTATCCGCTCAAAATTATCCCAGTATTTTTCATTATTTAAGTTACATTTTGTAACATGAAAAAAATTCAGATGAAAAGAAGAATTTCAGATGAATACTAGAATGTTCGAAACATGTAGAAAACAAATGCTTCGTAACTCAAATTCAAAACCCTGAATACAAGAAAACTTAACAACAACAGAGCTGACAAGAATTAGAAGGGAATTTGAGATTGAGAGCAAGAGAGGATGCAGAAAGAACTAACAATCGCCTTTCCCGCCGCCGGTTTGCGAAGCTCCAGCTGCTGCCTTGAAGTCTCTTCCTCTGAGACTGTTCATGAACGAACTACGACGAGGTTGATAGTTTAGATAAATCCTTTGAGGCTGATTGTTTAGACGAAACCTCTGAGATGCCATCGCCCATCCAATGAAATTAGCATTCAATCCCAAATACATCTTACGGCCGCCTTCTCTTTATCTGCTCAATGCAGATAAATGCCTAACTGCCTCCTCTTACCTGCTCGATGGCTCACGATGCAGATAGGCTTGGGTCACTCTATTCTTGTTGCTTATATGATTTCAAAACGTTTGAATTTTTCCTCTTTCCTTTTTTCAAAAATAGTGGTAAATGTATCAAAATTTAAAAAATTTAAAAAAAAAAATAGTAAATAGGATAAAGTAATGACATTCTTAATTAATTCTTGATATTATTTTTATTTCACGTTAATTTAATTTATAAATAAAATAATAATAATAATAATAATATACAAAATTAATAAATTAGAAAAATATATAAATTAATTAGATTAAATAAATATAAAGTACAAAATCATAAAATTATAATTAAATTATAAACTATAACATTTTTCTTAAAAATTATTTTAATACATTTAAATCTAATCACTAAAAATGAATATAAAGTACAAAATCATAAAATTATAATTAAATTATAAACCATAACATTTTTCTTAAAAAATATTTTAATACATTTAAATCTAACCACTAAAAATGAATCGTTTAGTAAGATATAGACTAGAATGATATTTATATATAATATTTAATATAAGAGAAATTAAAACATTCATAGTTTAATAATATTTTCAAAATCAATTAAAATTAATAAAAAATAATTAATATTAATGTAGGTAGTTAAATTTAACCATCAAAATTTATAGAGTACTAAATTTATTCTACAAAATATGTGTCTTGTCCATTAAATATATATATAAGAGACATTAATAATAATTATAGTAAATAATATATATGATGATGATAGTGGTGGTTAACGTCCACTAAGACCAAATTTTGGTCTATCAGACCTAAAGAAACAAATTATTTAGTTTATTTTAAAATTATACTCCTATGCTCAAAGAGCTTGGAGAGAAGCATCTCGAGCTCACTATAATTTTGACATGTTAAAAGGCTAGGAAGGTCGGTATTGCAACAAAGATTATGAAACTGAGATCTAATGTGGGTGTACGCAGGGCACTCTAAGAAGAAGTGATTTTCATCCTCAATGTTCATATTCTCACAGAAATGGCAGATCCTTTCCACCCATGGTGTCTTAGGAACTGCCCAACGACTTGTTTCACTATGGAGCTCATGAGAGTTCGTTCTAATCTTGGCTATATTAATTTTTTTCTTTGATCTAGTTAAAACAGAGAGATACTTTTGATCTTCTAGAGTAGGGTTGATGACCTCCTTATAATATCTTAATTTTCTTTTAGCCTCTAAATCTTTCTCACACCACATTTTCTCTTTAAACTTATAAGTAACAATATTTTTAATGTTATTAATATTTTGCAATGCAACATTTTTGTCGGTCTCCCAATGGTTTAACCAGGCCCTGGTATCTTTATACCAACCTCGTTTGAGCCTTAAGTGGTTTTGGCTAGAATTTAAAGCTAGCTTAGGAAGTCTATGGTCTCTCATGTTATGGATTTTGTGCTTGTACAATAGGAGCATAGTCATAGCTAGGCTCTCGAGAGAGGAAAGACCCACTTCTATAAGGAGAATAGGATACGGTGTATTGCTTTTAATTTTGAGGTTATACGTTATAATACGCTTATGGATTTGTTCAATATTTCTCTAGGATTCTCTAGAGATGTTGGAACCCCAAACCTCGCATTCATACAAGATAACAGGAGTGACTAAAGTTTCTTAGAGGAGTTTCTTTCTATCCCACATAACAAGGTTTGTTGCTTTACAATTATTTTCAAGACCAAAATAAGCTTTCCACCCTCCATTAATCCTTTTCTCAATGTTATAGTTCCAGTTGAGCTTGTGATGAATATCAATTCCTAGGTACTTGTAAGAAGACACTTCCTCCAAGTTGCTATTGTCATACACAAAATTAGTGTAAGTGTCCTTCTTGGATTTGATAATCATAACTTTATTTTGTCAGTGTTAATAGTTATACCCATGGTAGAGCGGAGATCCTTAAGAAACATAAGTTTCTTATTAAGATCAGATGGGCACCTTGCCAAAAGAACAATATCGTCAACATATAGAAGAAGGATGCTGACTATTCCAGCTAAGATCGTGCCAGCACAGCCTGCTTCCTCTATACAACCTTCTAGCTTGTCGATGTAAATGCCAAATAGGGTAGGGGAGAGGGGGCAACCTTGTTTAACTCCGATATTACACTTAATATCTTTCGACCACCCCTTGTTGCTCTTTAACTTGGCAATTGCATTCTCGTATAACCTTATAGCGGCAGCTCTCAACTCGAAAGGAACCTTTAGCTCTTCTAATCTATTCTATAGGTTGTTTCTAGGTACCGTATCAAAAGTATTTCTAAACACCACAAAGCAACAAAAGAGATTGGATTTATCATTACGAAATTCCACCACAATGATCCTAAGCGTAACGAGTTGGTCCGTTGTTGAGTGTTGCCTTCTAAAACCCGCTTGGCCTTTAGCCTGCATACCTTCACTTTCAAGCCATATGCTCATCTTCTTTTCCAAAATAATACCATATAACTTGGCTAAGAGGGGGTTATTTGTATCCCCACTTTTAAAAATAGGAATAATGAGGCTCTGAGTCCATGGTTTAGGGAACCCTTGCTTGACCACTTGATTGAAAAGCTTGTGGATGTGAGGGACGAGGACATGACCTCCAATTTTTAAGGTTTTTTCCTGGTAACCTTCAATGTCCTTAGCTTTTCCATTTGCCACATGCTTAACCCCAAAATCTATGTCTTCTAATGAGAAAACTTCTTCCATTGTGAGCAGGGTTTCAAAGTTATCTATGACATTTGGAGATTCATAAAGCTTTTTAAGATATGAATTCCAGTCGTGTAAAGAAATTCTATTATTATCTTTAGTTTTTCTAGTTAGAATCTGCCTTCAGAATTTCTTAGGAGCTACCTTAGAGAGGTGTAAGAGATTTTCTTGTCTTTTATGAATATATTGCCTTTTTATCCTTTTAGTTGGGGCTTTGTATATTTTTATCTTGCCAATTTTAAGAGATTCATCAACAGCTTCATTAATTTCTCTCCTCGCACTTTTACAATCTTTATCATACCAAGGGTTGGTTTTGCTATTTCTTTTATTACTTGAAACTTCAATTGAGAACTTGTTAATAGGATAGGAGAGGGTTGTAGTAAAATTATGATAGAGATATTCTATGTTGTCAATACTAGATAAAGGAAGCAAATTAATTTTTAATTCATTTAGAAAAAAATCATTTTTATTTCTATCAAAGATTAAGTTCTTTTGGCTATAAGGATTATCTTCTATGGGATCTTTATGCATGATAAAAATGAGAGTTATAATTAAAGGTCTATGATCCAAGTCATGCTCGTAGTCGTTTAAGATGTCAAAATTTATTACTTCATTGTATAAAGCGATATCGAAAAGAACATAGTCTACCACGCTGCTACCAAGCCCATGGATATAGGTCATCTGGCTAGAATTGGGCCACTTCTTTAGACCGTTGCAAATTATGAGATCTTGAGCACTACAGAGCTTGACTAGCTCCGACCCAAACAAATTCTCCCCTAGATCTTCAAAGCTCCTTTTGTATCGGCTAGCCAGAGTACAGTCTTTCTCTAACCAAAGAGGATTAGGGTTGGAATAATTGCTTAGAATAATACCTTGGTTGCTTGAAGTTCGAACATTAAGGTCACCCATTAAGTGGATATAACCTTCATTCCTCAGTCTATAATATCATTCTCTAAACCATTGTAAGGACCATTTTTATCTAAATTGTTTTTCTTATAAAAGCTAGAATTTATAGGGGAAAAATAACAGATTGCTATGTAGGTTTTTTTATCATTAATGTCAGTAATCTCTATCCAAATATATTGGTTGTAAGGGTCGTTTTTATAAATCCTAGCATGGGTGGGGATGTTCTTCCTAATGTAACAAGTTATACCCCTAATTCCTCTACGGTAGGATCGCTTGTTCTAGATTGACCATAGTACAAAGTCATCTATGTTAGGGACCTTAGATTCTTCTTGCTCCCAAGTTTCAACTAGCAATATAATATCAACTTCATTCGAGATCCAACTTAGCTTGGGGCCTTTGTTCCATGGAAAGCCCCGATAGTTCCAAGAAAGAATCTGGAGTATGTTGTATTGCTATTTATTACTATCTTTTTGGTTTCTATCTCGAATAACGGCTTTTCTATTTATGATTATTGCCCATTTTCCTTCCTTCCTAGCTTTTTTTACCTTTTGAACCTCCTTTATTAATTGTGTTTGATCTTCTAGAATGAGATCTTCGATCATAAATATTCTCGTTCCTTTTAGACTTGAGGTTTTACTAAGTATGTCATACTTATGGTTAGTAGAGCTCACCTTTATCCGGATCAACCTTCCTTTATTCTCAGTTAACTTTCCCAACCTTGTTGCTTCTGTGAGACACATTGTTTCAATTTGTAATCTATTACGTAATTTTGTCCGGGATATGGCTAAAGTATCCTCATCTACCTCCTCTTTCAAACCGAAGATTATAAGTTTCAAGGCCCTTTTGCTACGCTCATGGTCTAAGTCTATCAAATTTTTCATTTCTTCTTTAATGGGTTTGATATCTAATTTACCTGCCACACTATTTAGGGTGAGATTGTTATTAACTTTTTCTTCTAGTTCTTTAACCATGTCCTTCATTTTAAGACTTTATAAAGTATCATCATCTCCTTGTTGGGATGTTTGGTTCGTATCTTAGCTTTGTTTTTCTATTACCTGTAATCTAATCTCCATTGTCTCCATTTTATTCTCCAATAGTTTTATTTTATTTTCTATTTGTTTTTGGATCTTGTCTTCAAGAGATGTAAATTTATTTTCCAGCATGGCTTCTAAATCAGTTTGTATCTTGACTTCTCTTTCTTCTCTACGTTTCTCTAAAGACTCTATATAATCATAAAGGCTCTATAGAGTAACTGTGCTAGGTCTACCTTTGATAATCTTTGGTAGATGAGTTGAATTATTCATACTGTGAACATATATATGAGGAGTAGATATGTATTAGAAAAAAGATAAGGAATGTGTGCACCTAATATAACAATTTCAGGTCGCCTTCCAGCTACATAAACAAGGAGTCGTCGTCCAATCAACCAACCAGGATATCTCCCTAGCCGCAGTATAGCCGAATCAACCGCAAATACCCTAATTCATATATGACTTTTGAATTCTTGCCTCAGAAGCCCAACACAGATCTTTGAATAAACCCTTCGCGACTACAAAATTGTATATGCCACAGACTTGGGTGTTTATATATATGCCACAGACTTAGTGTTTGTATATTATGCCCCAGACTTTGGTGTTTACATATATGCCCTAATTCAAATATGGCTTCTAAATTCTTGCCTCAAGAGCCCAACGCGGATCTTCGGTGTATATATATATATATATATATATATGTTGCAGACTCAATGTTTGTATATATGTCGTAGACTTCGATGTTTATATATATGCCCTAATTTAGATATGGCTTCTTGCCTCAAGAGCCCAACGCGGATCTGCGGTGTTTATATATATGCCACAAACTCAATGTTTGTATATTATGCCTACAGAGCACATTAATATTCCCACAGAGCTGCAACGATTAAATGGCCGCAGAGAAATATGTGTTTATGTGAGATGTTCTAAGATCACCGAGCTGCAGAGAATATAGCCTTCACAAGCCTCAGAGAATATATTATGCCCGCAGAGCACATTAATATGCCCATAGAGCCGCAACGATTAAATGGCTGCAGAGAAATATGTGTTTATGCGAGATGTTCTTAGATCACCGAGGCGCATAGAATATATATATGTATGAATGAAAGTACTTCGAGATTTTTTAAGGTGCAAGATTTATTTATATGTTTAAAATTGTATTATAAACTACAAAAAAATAGCAAACTTGCTAAAAATTGTATTGGTAGATTGCGACCAAAAAAAAACTATGTTGAATTAAATTTAAGAGAACAATTAATTTATATTAATTTACAAGTTTAAATTCCAACAATTAAAAAAATAATAAATTAATGTTTATTATATCATTTTATCAAAATTTTCAACATAAATCACCATTAATATATTATAATTTATATTAGTTTATAAAAATAATATTTAACAAACAAAACACTAATACTAATAATATTTAGATCCATCTTAACTCTAGATCTACCAAGCGCCAAGAATGATCAAATCTCTTTTCACTTTAAAAGAGGTTCGTATCTCAAGAGATTTCATTGCTCTCAACACTTGGTAAATCCAGAGTTAAGATGAATTTAGGTTGGTTTTTAAATATATAAACCTCTTTTAAAGTGAAAAGTGATTTGATCTCTCTCCGCGCTTGGTAGATCCGGAGTTAAGATGGATCTAGGTTGGTTATAAATATAAAAATATTTTAAACAACAAATTATTAATAATTAAAGATAGTTATTTAAATTTATCATAAATTATAACATTATAAGTTATATTTTTATTATAAAATATAACAACGAGATATAATATATTACTTTGTTAAATAGAGATTTAATATTTATTTTACTATTTTGTTTGTTTTTGTCTATGTGGTTCACGAACCCACATATCGTTGACTGGCATGTCAACAAAATATTTGTATCAGGCAGATCCACTTGAAAGGACCACTTCTTGTCGGCTCAACCATAGAGACCCTAGGGTGTCGAGAGAATTGAGCGTGACCTCTCAATAGAAAATATGTTTTAACGATAGGGACTCGATGAATTGAGCTAACCCTCGAGGCTAAAAGAATATTTAATTGTGTAATCATTTTTAGAATAAATTGTGTAATCATTTTTGGAATTAATTGTTTATGAGGATATTATTAATGATATGGGCTAATATGTATTGTTTTTGCGTCGAGAGGCGCTCTCCAACCGAGTATGGTAGAGATGTTGTAATGTAACGTTTAACATTTTGACTAAGTCAAATTAACTAAAATCAAAATTGAATTGAATTGAATAAAAAGAGTAATGTAATGTAATGTAAACATTTTAACTAGGTCCAAAAAAAATATAAAATAAAAATAAAAATAACCCATAAAAATAAAATAATAATAATAATAAAATGGCCCATGGTATTGACCCATGGATCAAATCTCTTGATAGGCAAACTTCTTTTAGAGTGAAAAGGGATTTGATCCCTTTTGGGGCAGTAGATCCAGAGTTGTTTTCTAAAAAATAATTATATTCATTATGAATAATAAAGATTATTTCAATATTATATTCATTGTGAATAATAAGATTATTTCGGTGATTTTTTGTGCTCATCACTAAAAAACTATTAAGGAAGTAGAATAAAATATTTATGTCTTTAAGAAAGAAGGGAAATAGTTGTAAAGCATTTTGTTCTTGCCTTTAAAAAAAAAGTGTTAGAATTTGTTCAAATAATCATAGCATTTGCAACCTTTGATATAAGGTTCAAACAATGTAAACAATGCATTACATGGGTGAATGTGACATAATCTTGTGTGTCATTTGCAAACATATCAATAGAGTCCATGCACCGCATAGATTTTAGTTTAAAAACACAAATTATTAACCAATCGCACTTCAAATTTAGATGATGTGCTCCCTTGCAAGTCAACAAAGAATATTATCACAATGAGCAACTATTTCAATGTTTCAATGTGCTAAGAATCTAAACATTGTTTGGATTTGTAGAATGGATACCATTATGGCCTCCCTAGACTCCATCTATGAATAATAATAATAAAAACAATAGTATTAACGTGTACATGAATAATAGTCCCAAGGGGACAACTCAATTAGTAATCCGAGATATGTGAAATCATTGAAACTCGAGAGACCCAAGTTCAAATCCCCCCTGTTGCGATCCGGGCTACGAGGAGGAGGACAAATCGTAGCCCCATAGAGGTTTATTGGTAGTTACGTGTCAAGCGGGCTATTGGGTTCCTCTGTGTCACTAAAATAAAAAAAAAAACATGTACATGAATAATGTAAATGTATGTATTGCTCCAAGCACACTTATGGTTAATTTCACATTTAGTATTTCATAATGCAAAGAATATTAATAAGGTAAACTAGTATATGCATTTATAATATTGCATTAACATGATACATATTACACTTTCTCATTTCCATCACCTAGACATATTTTGTGAAAATTTCATCTATCACAGCAACTGGAAATTATTTTCCTAATTCTTAATTTATTTAACAATTTATTTGCAGTTTCCCACAGAAAACACCAAATAATTCACATTGTGCTTTTCATAAATAAACTGCGGAAGAAAAAAATAGTGTTGGAAATTGAGAAAATCTAGCACACACACATAAAAATGACATCGTTATTTTTGGACAAATGTCCCCAGAAAAACCTAATGTGGGAAAATCGGTTCAACAATTGAGGGTTTTTATTATTATGCAACAATGAGAAATTATGAGTACAATAATCTAGATGCTGAAATTTGACAATCCTGCAAAGAAAATATTGGAAAAAATACTAAAGGGAAATTACCCTCACTCCAAGCAATTTCAACACTGAATTGCTTCTGAAAAGCAACCCATCCAACTAGGTCTGTGAAGGCTCTGCGTCAACCTGATGATGCCTGCTGCAACTGCTACCTAAATTGGCTGCTATTCTAGCCGTCCTGCATGTTGTTGACTAGGAAAACATATCTTTGGCACTCTAGAACCTCTTCCCGACCTATGGAACTAAAAACATCTTCCTTCCCAGCAAATTGAACTACCTTCTTGAGCCTCTGCATTGCCTCTGTGCAACCTCCTGGAGAAATCTCGACCTCTCTACAAATGTACTCGTTAGACGTGGAAAAATTCCTCCAGCATCACTGTCCCTACCCCTCACTGTCCTTGCTTCGATCTCTGGCTCTCCAACAACTATTGTTGCTCTCTGGAAATCGATCTGCCAAGGAAATCAAATTATTGAAGTGCATTCTCTAAATGCATATCAACTTCTTCTTATAATCCTCAGTTGGCACTCCAACAACCAAGATTAAATATTAATCAAGGGCTAGGATCATCTTGAACTCGATCCATGTGAGTTTCTAGACTATCATCACCTTGACTTAATTAATTGTGATTAATTAACCATATTCCCTAAGTTTAGACTTAGGAAATTTTTAAAAATCGGTTAATAATCTAATTAATCCATCTCTTGGTATAATTTCCAGAAGCGATTTTTGGGTTTTGGATATCTCATGTATTCTAGCCTATCCACCAAGTTTTGTGACTAGAACACATCTGATTCTACAATAGCTAACGCTCCCTCTTAGCGAGGATTGTGTTCTAGTGTTGCACACCCTGCCACAAAACTCTGTCTCTGTATCATATCATGTCATGTTGTTGATGTTTGGTTGTTGCTGCCCACCAACTACTACGCAACTCTGATGTTCCATTTGTGTTGTTGTTGACACTAACATATTGTTACCAACTTTGCATTTGCACTGCAACTCCCTCTCATCTGTTATTGCTACAATTGAAACTACTGCAACTGAGAAGCATTTGAAATATTGAATCAAATGTGTTCAGTATGATGCATTTGTCACCCAAGTCTCTGACTGCTACTAGCTCCTGTACTTTCACTGAAGAATTTGCGTTGTTGTTGACTCTGCATTGCTATCAACTCTGCACTGCGCTCCTCAACACTTGATTGCAACTAGTCTGTAATTGTCACTTTGGTTCTAATTGCATCAACTGCCACTACTCCATCCTTTTATTGAATATTTTGGGCCCCATAGTTAGGTAATGATCCATGAGGTGTACTCCTCGAGGACCCTTTCCATCTCTATAGCTCTTTGGGGCTACAACATGAAGTCACCCCACCTCACTCCTGGAGGTATATTTGCAAACGTCGCAAAATTTTCCTCCAACCTGGAGGATAGCCTATCTATCTCAGTATGTGTTGTCGCCTGGTCCTGATTTTCCTTCTTTTTAGAGGATACTGGGTACTGTAGTGGCCAAACTCACCACACCCGAAGCACTTGACCTTAGATATGTCCTTCTTCTTCTTCTTCTTCTTCTCCCCTTTCCCATGATTGGGACCATTCGATGCTAGAGCCACATTCTCCTCCTCCTTCACACCCTTCGATATGTTGCTATTGTTGCCACTAATGTAGCTATTTAACATAGCCCGCCTCAACTCCTCTTACTACAAATCATCCCACACCTTGTTCCATCCTGACAAAGTGTCTCTGCCCAATATAATTTGGTCAAATACTTGTTAATCCTCCGAGATTATTTAGTGCCAATCGCACTAGCTCTAATGGTTGAGGCGTTGCCCCAACAACTGCAAGTTGATCTCAGACCTCCTGAATTTTGGTGAGGAAGGGATTTATGCCTTCTCCCTTCTGCATCCCAATGCATCCCAACTTTTCTTCCAGGAACATCTTTCGTTGCTTGGAAATACCTTGATATATCATGCACAAAGCATTCCACTTCTCTTTGGTTGTACGATTTTCTACCACATGTGAGACTATATGATCTTAGACTCCATCCAAGATCAAACGCTTCACCCTCGACATCTCATTCCTGTATTACATCTTGGGGAACTGCCACCACATCATCTATATAGGATTTCGAGTCATATTCATCTAGAAGGAAGGATATCCTATCCTTCCAGATGACATAGTTGGAAGCTCCATCCAACCTATCATGATCTCTAAACCCTGTCGTGGCCATATATGAATCTGATCAAGTCGAAAACTCCCTCTTTCCCTCTGCTTGATTGTTTCTTTGTTACTCGCACTCCTGTATGGAATGCATAGATATACTATCTGCTACTACCAATTTGCCTCAAAAAATTGAACTTCTGAAACTCGACGTTCCCTGAGATAAATTTTCCCTTTGTTGTGTGTGTTTTTCTCTTCCACCTGACATTGGTTCTTTTGCTGCAAAACCCTTTGCTTCCAACCAGAAATATTCTTAGAGAAAAATCTAAGATGTTGTTGCTCCCTCTGACTGTTGGAATCACAATCTCGGGAAACTTGGATTTTTTGGGACCCTGCAACTGAAAATCGAATTTTTTCCCTAGCAATTCAGTCTGCCTATTAAGGAATTATGTTGCCTCTGAGAATTTCGACATGTTGTTCCCTCTAGACAATGAAATTCTCTCTTCCGCTTCTAAGCTTCTTGGCTAATCAATCACACTCTGATACCATGTGAAAATTTCATATATCATAGCAACTAGGAATTATTTTCCTAATTGTTAATTTATTTAATAATTTATCTGCAGTTTGCTATAATTCACAATGTGATTTTCACAAATAAACTGCGGAAGAAAAATAACACTGAAAACTAAGAAAATCAAGCACACACACATAAAAATGACACTGTTATTTTTCGACAAATGTGCCTAGAAAAAGGCAATGTGGGAAAACTGGTGCAACAATAAGAAATTTTGAGTAAAATAATCTGGATGTTGAAATTTGGTAATCCTGTAGATAAAATACTGGTAAAAATACCTAAGGGGAATTACCCTAACTTCGAGCAATTCCGGCATTGAACTGCTTTTGAAAAGCAACCCGTCCAATTAGGCCTGCGCAGGCTCTGCGTCAACCTGATGCTACCTGAACTTACTACAAGACTAGTTGTCATGTCTGCTATTGACTGGGAAAACGTCTCTCTAGCACTCTAGAACCTCTACTCAGCCTCTGCAACTAAAAAATTCTTCCTTCCCATAAAATTGAACTGCCTTCTTGAGGCTCTGTGCTTCCTACGCACAACCTCCTAGAGAAAGTCATCCTCTGCAAATTTACTCGTTGGATCTGGAAAACTTACTCCAGCCTCACTGTCCCTACCGCTCACTGTCCCTACTTCGATCTCTAGCTCTCCGGGAACTACTGTTGCTATCTAGAAACTCATATGCCAACAAAATCGAACTGCTGAAGTGTATTCTCCAAGTGCACATTAACTTCTTCTTATAACCCTTTGTTGGGACTCCAATGACAAGATTAAATCTTAATCAAGTGCTAGGATCACCTTGAAGTCAATCCCTGTGGGTTTCTAGACTATTCTCACTTTGAATTAATTAATTCTGATTCATTAACCATATTCCCTAAGTTGAGGCTTAGGAAATATTTAAAAATCGGTTAATACTCTAATTAAGTCATCTCTCGGTAGAATTTCCAGAAACAATGTATGGGTTTTGGAGATCTCATGTATTCTAGCCTCTCCACCAAGTTTCGTGACTAGAACACATCTGATGCTACAAAAACTAACAAATTTTTCATTGAATTTGCATATAAGTTTCTTCAAAGTAAACTTATAACTTGTATATCCATATTAACCAAAATTAAGTCAACACTTGTACATATACATAAATATATGTGTGTATGTGTCTGTTGAAAAACTTAGTACAATATAAGCTAGTGTTGCAAATCTATAATGTAAGCTTTTCATAGAAAGATGTTGTTGTAACATGAAACCTTTCATCAAAAAATAAATCGAAAATTTTAATAAGTGACCTTTTATGAAAAACCCAGATGCCAAAGGCCTGAAGGGGCGAAACCCGTGATGACAAAACCTAGCATCGAAGAAACATTAACATCATGGTTACAAAGGGATTTGTAAATGGGAAAAGTTTAAATATCAACCTTTTATGAAACCTGAATCCATATGCTAACTAGATAGACCATGTGGAGGCCACGTGGAGTATGCGTGGAATAGTTGTGGCATTAGTGTGTCAAAAATCTTTCATAGAATCTAGATGGCCATATATATTGCTTAAACCACACAATTTCATTTATGTTTCTCCCTTATGTTACTTGTCGATTCCTTTCTTGTTACTAAACATAAGTTGTATATTCGAGATATGTCACTTAACAAAAGCTAAATAATTTTCCCATCACTGAACATATTATCAATGTTCCAGATCTATCACTTAATATAAGTCAAATATGGTTTTTTTTTCCTCTCAAAAAAATATGAATGCTTTTTGGGTCCTTTCCCATGACTAGATAGAAGTCAGATATTTGGGATATGTCACTTAAAAAAAGTTGAATGTGCAAGTGTTACGTGGATTAATCCTTCTTGCGGACAAGAGCGATCTCCCTAGTACTCGATAAGTAACTAGAAACAAAGATCCATTTGAAAACCTTTCCCTCTAGATTAATTGCATTTCAAGATTATTATAATAGTAAAGTAGAGAGGACATGCCCCTACCTTGAAATCCAAACGTTTGATGTAGCCCTTTGTCCCATCGCCGTAAAGTGGTTTCTCCAAGGAGTAGAACCTGCAATCAAAGACAAGACAAATAATCAAAGCATCTGCAACATATAATAATAAAAAGATGCTAATCCAACTTAGTGATCAAGGAGTCTAAGTGTTAACATTATTCCAATAAGCATGGAAACAAATCAAGGAGAAAAAGAGATCCATATGCATTATCTTGAATAGAAAGAGTAATCTTACAACCTGATGCCTTGATGTTGTACAGATTTCTCCTAGGGTCATGAACAATCGTTCTCCTTCAGTCTGATAAGCCTTCCTCTTTGAATAGCAGCATGGAGTTATAGACACAAGGTGATCCAGGTGGATATCGGTGGCCACCCACCTATTCCATTTGGACCCACACCGTCAATTCTTGCAGCTTTTCACTTTCAGCATAGCTTACTATTTTTAGCAGGTTTTCGGGTCCTGCACTCCCGGAGCCATTTTGGGGCCCTAATGATCCAGGTGGATATTGGTGACCGCCCACCTATTCTATTTGAAACGCCACCATCAGTTCTTTCAGTTTTTCAGTTTCAGGACAACGTACTATTTTTAGCAGTTTTTCAGGTCCTGAACTTCCAGAGTCGTTTTGAGGCCCTAAACGATGTTTTTTGGGAAAACCAGGAGAAACATGGGTCCATGGATTGATATTGCTCACACCAAAAGTGGTACTCCTCGAATAGATATTTCTAACAAGGTATGTTTCACGTCAAATGGAGATCGTATGCCAAAGTTACATACCTGGGAAGTTGAAACACCAATTTACCCAAACGGAGCCCATAGTTTTGGCGCTTCATCTCCTAGGGTTAGGTTTTTGGACATTTAGAGTTTTCCATTGTTTTTCAATAATAAATAGGCCCTCAAGCCTCATTGTAACACAATTCAGAGGCATGTAGCCACCACATCTCTTCTCAGAGATAAGCTACCAACACCCTAGCTATTTTATTTCCATTATGTCTGTAAGCATATTTCAGTTATTTGATATTAATGAAATGAAGCATTATTTCCGTTGCATCTATGTGTTTATGTCTATTTTGTATTTTATTGTGTTCCTACGTAAATATGGATTAGTGGTATTAGAGCGGTCTTCTCTTTCTCTGTTTTTCTTTGCATGTTCCCAATGCGGTCAAGGTATAAGGAGTTAGGGCTCAATCTGGTTGAACCTTTGTAAGATCAGCCTCGCAAACCCTGATGACCTCCCATGGCGGAAGAAAAGAAAGACGAGGGAGCAGGAGATCCTATCAAAATATTTCTCGAGGAGGCCCTCGCGAAACAAAGGAATGCGATGATGGATAACTTTTCTCAGATCCTTCAACGATTGCCCACCTACGACGCATCTGCAACCAACAGCTACTCTGGAGGCGCCACTCCCTTCAAGGTACAAGTAAACTTTGACATTCCTGTATTTGAAGGCCAAATAGATGCAGACGTCGTAGATAGATGGTTGAATTTTCTGGAAGGGTATTTCTTTGTCCATGATTTCTCTGGCCGAGAAAAGATTATTTTTGCACTCCTTAGAGCCGCCCCCCATGTCAAAGACTGGTGGGAAACCTACTGTGAGCAACAGGAAGGGACAAAACCCTCTTTGTTCTTGGCCGCACCCACTTGGAATTCCTTCCGAGATGACATCAAGGAACAATATTACCCCATGGGGAGCTATGAGGACAAGTACATCCAGTGGACCACGCTTCGGCAACAAAGGGATTAAGATGTACACGAATTGACGAATATGTTCCATACCCTGCGCACAAAATTGGGTATTCAAGATTCAGAGAGACATTTGATGCTCAAGTACTACAGCTTCCTACATAGACACATTCAGGAGGAAATGGAATTCCTCAACATTACATCGCTTGGCACAGCATATCGCTATGCTGCCAAGATCGAGCAAAAATTTAAGTAGAAGAAGTGAGGCTTTAGATCCACGAATCCGAAGCCAAGGAAAGGCGCCCTCGAACCGCAGAACAAGGGGAAAGTCCAAAGCAAGGTGACTCATAACAACGGCAAAAATCCAAAGAAGGACATGGGGAAATGGTGTGAATTTCATAACAGTCCCACTCACAGCACAAACGAGTGTCGGGCCAAACAGTGGTTGGTGGCCGAACTAAAGGCACCTGAATCAGATGCATGTTTTGATCCTGAGTCAGAACCATACAAAGGCAATGACAAAGGGAAGCAGATCATTGATGTGGATCCTAGTGCCATTGTTTCCACCATCGAGATCCAGAGGGATGATCTCGAGGATCCAGAAGAGGGGGAGCGCCTCTTTCATTCGCAGATGTGGGTAAAGGGTTCTCCACTGCAATTCCTTATCAATAGCGAAAGCCAAAAGAACCTCATTTCAGTAGAGGTCGTGAAGCGGCTTAGCCTACCAACTATAGCACACCCGCAATGGTATACTATCGTATGGCTTCACCCAGGGAGAGATCTCCGCGTCTACCAAGAGTGCCGCCTTACGTACAGTATCAAGCCATTCACGGATGAGGTATTGTGTGATGTTGCTCCTCTTGATGTAGTTGATGTATTATTGGGCTAACCATACTTGTGGAGGTGACATGCTATGTATGAGTCTAGGCCTTGTGCTGTTATTATTAATTTTGGAAATAACTTGTACAGGATACCGGAGGTAGTACTGCCTCCTATCATATCTCTGACTACTGCAAAACAATGCAGTAAGATTGTTTCCCAAACCAGGAAATTTATTTCCTTATAACTCGCTCACAGGGAAAGAAGAATATTGTGGCCACAACCTCGAAACATGGTTCCCCTGCACGACTGCAGCAGATGGACAAAGTCATGGAGGAATACGAGGACATTTTCTCCTCACTCACAAAGGTTCCTCTACACTGTCAGGACAAGCACTCCGTTGATTTGACCCCCGATGCATCGCCGCTTGATGTTGCCATACCTTATGCAACTACACAGACAGAATCCACACATGTACTGTTTGAAGTTGATAAAGAAGCCAAATTTACTAAACGCATCCAGCATGTCCGCCCGCAGGTCCATGACATCTTCGACAAATCTAATACCTAGTGCAACAGAATTTGCCTCATCTCATGGAGGATCTCAATGAAATGGGGACCATTGCTTCCTAATGAGGGAGGAATGATCCAGGTGGATATCGGTGGCCACCCACCTATTCCATTTAAACCCATACCATCAATTCTTGCAGCTTTTCACTTTCAACACAACTTACTATTTTTAGCAGGTTTTCGGGTGCACTCCCGGAGCCGTTTTGGGGCCCTAATGATCCAGGTGGATATTGGTGGCCGCCCACCTATTCCATTCGAAATGTCGACATCAATTCTTTCAGTTTTTTCAGTTTCAACACAACTTACAATTTTTAGCAATTTTTTCAGGTCTTGAACTTCTGGACCCGTTTTGAGGCCCAAAACAATGTTTTTTTGGGAAAACTGGGAGCAACATGGGTCCATGGATCGATGATGCTCACACGAAAAGTGGTACTTCTCGGACAGATATTTATAACGAGGTATGGTGCACATCAAACAGAGATCGTATGCTAAAGTTACGTCCCCGGGAAGTTGAAACACCAATTTACCCAAATGGGGCCCATAGTTTTGGCGCTTCACCTCCTAGGGTTAGGTTTTTGGACGTTTACAGGTTTCCATTGTTTCTCAATAATAAACAGGCCCTCGAGCCTCATTGTAACACAATTTAGAGGCATGTAGCCACCACATCTCTTCTCATAGATAAGCTACCAGTGCCCTAGCAATTTTATTTCCATTTTGTCTGTAAGCATATTTTTGTTATTTGGTATTAATGAAATGAAGCATTATTTCCGCTGCATCTCTGTGTTTATGTCTATTTTTGTATTTCATTGCGTTCTTGCATAAATCCGGATCATTCTCATGCCAACAACAACTCACTAGTGTAGAAAGTATGCACTCCTATGAACTCTCTTCAGCTTAGAAACTTTATAGATTAGTCTCTAATAACATTGGTATCTACCCTTCAACCTGAAAATTGAGCTCAATTTATAGGGACATGGAGGTAGTTTCAGTTTCGTGAAGAGGGGGATGGATTCCTCTCATGAGGGGATTTGAGCTCCATGGACCAAGGGATAAGCTCCATGAGTGGAGGGATAAATCTCAAACAGATCACGACTCTAGAAGCTTCCAGTTGGGAAAATATTCGACCAACTAGGCTTCTAGAATTTACTTTTTTCTTTTATTTTCTTTTCACAGGGGGTGTGAAGGTTATAGTGGCAAAAAGTGCGGGAGTCACCGTATTTTATGGAGAGAACATCAGCGCATGTGCAGGGAAAGTCTAGAAAAACTGCACATGTAGACTTTTAAGGGTTTTACAAAGATTTTCTCCAATTCCAAGACTTGATTTAGGAACATTAGTGTTTTTGACCTCTAAGGTAACATGATATGGATGGTGATAGACCCATATGAATAGTCAAATGTCATGGTGACCAAATGACGTGTAACAGATTGCCCCCTAAAGTGCGAAGTCTGAGGTTATTCTGAAGAGTGAAGTGCTTTATCATTCTGAGGATTGGATTGGAGACACTGGTCAAAAACCTGTAAAAACATTCAATGCAAATATATATATATATATATATATATATATATATATATATATATATATATATATATATATATATATATATATATATATATATCTCATTGTTGAGGTAGGCATTCCCATACTTAGATCAAAACTAACTAAATGTTCTGGTACAAATATGGTTTCAATATTACATTAAAAGTAGATACATTATGGATGCAACCATCTGTTATAAGTAGTCTACTACATCGTGAATAATAAAACTCCTCGTAGCCTAGATGGTGGAAAATAGATCTAGGGTCTCGATTTTCGCTTCCCGAACTAGTACGACTCTATCTATGTGATTGATTGCGTCGAAGTCGAACATGGTAGAAACCACTTGATTACCGGCCAATGATGTGAATCGTTAACAAGTGTGAGAGAAACCACCAATAACGACAATGGTTCTCAAAGTAAATCTATGAAGTGTGAGTGAATGATTTGCAGTCGAACACTCATAGAATCGTTCGATCGACAATTAATGATGCAACCTGTCATCGAAGACGAGAAACCTGCAATTAAGGCATGTAGATCCCAAGGTACTGATAGGATTCTAGATCAACTTTCTAGATAATAAGCGGGCGTTGATAGAAAGTGATCCATCGCAAGAAAGCCTACGACACGAAACCATTAGATCAAGTTTTGAAGAAATATTTTTGCAAGGATTGACTCAGGGATGGTAAACGTGAATGGAGAAAATGTTTGCAATGAATGGTTTATTTGAACTTTCTCTTGAACACATAACAACACTATAGATGACTCGACAACATTTGACCTAAAGCTAATACCTAGAAACCAGCTGAAGACTTTCAATGTGGTTTGGTTATCTTTTAGACAAAGGATTTCCCAACCCGGGTATAAGTGTGAAAAAGTGTCGTGTTCAAGAGTGGCATGCTGCTTTCTAAATAAGGATGACAACTGGATTATTTTTCTCTCTTTTTCCCCCACCATTACTGACAAGTACCTCTTTATTTTTTTCAAGCTTGAGGAGGATAGCATTTGCTTGTTTTTGTAAGCTCATCCTTCGGATGAGTCCATCTTAGTATTAAAATCGAACCCTAAGAAGGAGTGGTTCGGTCTTGTTGTGATCGACAAGTCCTTTACTATTAAATTTTAACAAGTCCAGTATAGGAATAATTTGGCATTTTTCAATTTTAGGGAGTCAGAAGAAAAACATAAGTAAACTCCATGGTTGTTCTTTTTCCTAAATTTAGTCTCTCAGGCCCAAAAAGGGATAAAATAATGCAGGAGAGAAGTTTATTGACCATGATTAGTCAACGCATACGTTTTTTGTAATTAGTCCAGTTCAGTTCGGAAAATGGGTAAACTTATATTGAATGAACGATTGTTCATTTACTTTAACAGGTTCGAATAGTCAAGTACTCAACGATCTTTTCATGTTTCGAGAGTCTGAAAAGGGCTTACACTACAAGAAAAAAGCACATTGGTGAGGGTCATGCTTGTGACGGACCTTTAAGGTCCGTCACCAATGTCACATATGGTGACGGTCCTTAAAAAACCGTCACTGTAAGTGTATATAGTGATGGTCCTTTATGGTCCGTCACCGAAGACATTTTCAATGAAACTTTTGGTGAGGGTCGTTAAAGGCCCATCACTAATTCTCTCTTTGGTGACACTTCTAGTGACGAACTTTTAATGACCCTCACCAATGCTCTTTTTGTTACTTTTGGTGGCGGTCAAAAAATGTCCATCATCATTGATCATTAAAAAACCGTCACTGTAAATGTATATAGTGATGCTCCGTTATGGTCCGTCACCAAAGACATTTTCAATGACACTTTTGGTGAGGGTCGTTAAAGGCCCATCACTAATTCTCTCTTTGGTGACACTTCTAGTGACGAACTTTTAATGACCCTCACCAATACTCTTTTTGTTACTTTTGGTGACAATCAAAAAATGCCCGTCATCATTGATCATTACAATGATTTTTTGATGATGCTACATGCCTGTTAATATATTTTTTGTCAAAAGATAACGATTTAATACAATTATTGTGGAGTATTTTTTATAATATGTCCAAGGCCATAGTGGTTAGGGTCAGTCAATTTTTGTAGAAGTAATTAGTGTGTATCATTTCCCTCAAGTAATGACTAGTCGAATAGAGATTTCCTATGAGTCAACACATGATTCATATCTATTAAGTTTATTATCTAGAAAATTCCTTTTAGATAAAGTTCCACTATTGTGTGTAGGAAATATATTATTTAATACATAATCAAGCTTTGACAATTCTATTAATGAGAAAGACCTAACAATCCTCAACAATCTGGGCACACCTTAAATTAATGCTTTGGCACACACTAACATTTCTTAGCACCCCACATGTCTTGGAACATATTTGTACCTAGAACATATTGTGATGACACTGATGCCCAAGCACATGGTGGCATGCGCCAGCACAACATGGAACTCTCCTAGCATGTGTTGGCATACTGCATATAGTCCCTAGCATGCCCTGGAACACCTTGGTTGAATGCATTAACATACATTAGCACTTGGTACACAATGACACTTGGCATGTATTGGGACCTATTATTAGTGTGCCTAGCATGCCCCTTTTCAAAAAGATAAAGTCCTGACTTATTAACCCTCTTAATATTGGTTCTTCCTTTTGTTGCCTCGACACATATTGACATACCCTGGCACCCTGCACCACAATATCCTTAGCACCTAGCATGTATTGGCATATCTTGGCACTATTCATTGGCACATGATATAATTAGCACACCCTGGAACTCCCAAGCACACTTTGGGAATTCTTGACATGCCTTGATATTCCCTAGCATGCCTTACCAATTCTTAGCATACCTTGTCACTCCCTCCTTGGCATGACAACTAACACTCATTAACACTAGTCTCTGGCACACGTTCCTCATATTCATTAGCTTCCATGAATTTTTACCTAGTGCCCCCTTAATGTTTTTTCCTAGTAATCCTTAACACCAATCAACATGCATTATCACTCTCTAGCACACCTTAGCACTCTTAAACATTCCCTTCCACTTCATAACATGCATAACACTAATCCCTGACACATATTGGCGCTTGGCACGTGTTGGCGCTTGGAAAGTATTAGCATGTATGGGATATGTTGAGATGCCTTGGTATGATTTGGCATGGTTTAATGCACCCACACTGGTTAGATTTTCTACATGGTATCAGAGCAAGATTTTTTTGGACGACGAGTTTGCAGAGAATATCTGAAGATTTTGGTGTAAAATTTTCAAAAACAAATAGAATATTTGGAATCCTTGTGGAAATCTACCCAAATGGAGAAAAAAAAAAAAAATCGGTCGAATCAGAGCTCGGATGAGGGAGATATCATCGATTTAAAATCAATTCTTTTTTAGAAACTTTTTGTAACGTCAGGACAATTACATTGTGCATGAGTCAAGAACCTATATGTATTTGAGGTACCATATGCATGCAAAGCTTTGAGGAGAAAGGCTGAAGTTAGAGGCTTTGTGGTTTAGAGGGAGCATAAATTACCTCTCAACATGCATTCTCATGAGAAGCAATCTCAGAAGGTTGTGGAGTAGCTGCCACGATTGGAGAATTAGAGAGGAGACCGAGTGAAAGCATCCACTCAAGCAGAGACCTCCATGAGGGGGGAATTTTGAACCAGATAGGAAGAGGGAGGAACCATAACTTGAGGTGTAAGGTGGGGTGATGTGTAGACATAATCCCAAGATAAGAAATTTGGGCAAGGTCCATTGAGATGGCGTGTCTCATGGATCGAACCTGGCTACGAGGAGCCCACAGTACAATAGTAGTAGGAAGGATCAATTAGATTGATGTAGTCAGATGTCAACAAGATAGAAATCAGAGTGACAGATGTCAAATACTGGAGCACAAATCAAAGTTAGCAACAGTTCAAAGGGCACGGATGTAGATGTCAGCAACAGTGCATAGAATCCACTACTAGACAGGTGTAGTAGCTAGCAGGAGCCAGAAGACTCTGATGACAGATGCATTATACTGATTCAGTTGTTCGGATGCTATTCAGTTTCAGGATTTGCAGGTGCAAACAACACTAGAGAAGTGTAGCATGCAGAACATTCCAAAGGTACCAGATGGGGATTGATTGAATTCCTTTCTTGTTGAGAGGGAGTGTTGAAATTCGCAACAAGAAACAGTGAAATTGGCAACTAGAAAGGACAAAAAAAAATGCACCCACACCGATGAGGAATTTTGATGTACCAGGAGTGAGGAATGTGAGGCGTCTTATTTATTTTTCCCTTAAATAAATTGGACAATAAATTGTAATTTCGTCTCATAACAACTTGTGTCAGTTAACTAAGTCATGATGATTGAGTTAGCTCAAAAAATTCGATTGAAGGTGATCGAGGTGGATATTTTTGGCCACCCGCCTATTCCACTTGGGCCCTCGCCATTGTATCTTTTAGTTTTTCAGTTTCCTTAATTATAGCACAATTTACTATTTTTGTCAATTTTTTCGGGTCCTAAACTTCCCGAGCCATTTTGAGGCCCCAAACAGCATTTTTTGGGCATGAAAGGTTTGGTGATTTCATTTAAATTGCATTAGCAGTTGTAGTCCACGGAGAGATCTTTCTAACGAGGTATCATGTGCGTCAAACGAAGATCATATGACCAAGTTATGACCCCGGGAAGTTGGCTGCCCAACTAACCCCAACGGGGCCCATAAACTCTTGGTGTTACAACTCCTCGGGTTAGGGTTTTGGTTGTTTAGGGTTTTATCTTATTTTTAAATGATAAAAAGACCCTTCATCCTTATTGTAACACAGTTCAGAGGAACATAACTATCAGTTGTATTTATAGAAAATTTCGCATGTGCAATTATAAAGTCATTGGGATGCCATGATGGATTGCACAATCAAGGAAGGTTGATTTTCCTAATTAATATGGAGATAATTCCATGGGAATTGCGTGAGCAAGGTAGGCTGAAGGAAGACTGAGAATTAGCTAAATATTAGACCAATTTTGCCTAGATCAACAGGAGACAATTGGCAGAGTGTTGGAGAATCTCAAGAGAGATTAAACATTGTATTGTTTCGTGATTCCTTGACTTAATACACAATAGAGATAGAGGGGTTTTGAGCAGTTGCTTTCCCCAGATACATCTTTTGATGTGCAATTGATAATTTCTTTCTCTTACTTATATGTGATTGTGTGATCGTTTTTGTAGAAAAAATTCAATATCTTGTTTTAGTACATTACAAGATCAGATTGAATCCCGTTGGTTAGATTTTATACATGAAATAGAAGAGAGGATTGATACGATCTTGTCTTGCGGTGGTTATAAAGATAAACACAAATGGAGGAGGGCTTGCACTGTAATTTAGAGCCAAAACAAAAGTATACGCAGGCGTAATATTGACTGAGCTAACCCTAGTTTGAGGGTTGACATTGAGATCTGAAGTTCATGTCAAGATTCAGTCAAAGAAATGCCCAAAATATATGGATCCATGTGAGCTAGGTTGAGTCTCTTATGGAGGCAAGAGTTGTGGTTTTTTCTATGGGTGGATAGGTTTTTTTACAACAATTAGAAGTACATAAGTATAGTGCCCTAGTTACCTAGCATGTTTAGTTCATAAGGTATGCCGTTAAGACTGTGAAAAAATTGCGTAGAAGAAGAGCAGTTGTGACCCTTAAAGTGAGGCTTATTTCTGAAATATAGACCACAGATCTGGAAGATGGCTTGCAGATTCAGTATGTGTGGAGATAGCAGATCCAAAGGAGGGTGGAACCTGAGCAGAAGATTGAGCATGCAGAAGAAATGTGCCATGTGAAGAATGGATTGACATGTTGAGGAGTTGATTTGGTGGACTATCCATGGATTTTTAGACAAATATCTTAAGCAACCTATAAAAAATTAGTCAATGGACTATTAGAGGTTGATTTGTGACCCTAGTTCAGTCATCTACAGATTGTTAGAAGGATGATAAGAGGATCAGTTCAGATTTATTCATAGATTGGACAACAAAGATCAAATTGTCGATACACAAGAACAATGATTTTGAGAGGACTCAAACCATTGTTATGTGGAAGATTTGAAGAGCCCTAGATGAAGAAAATATTGTGAGCCCTAGATTAGTAAAAATAATTGACTATGGTTGGGCAGATTGATGCTAGTCCAAGTATAGTTGGAGGGTTGTTAGGTGACTGTCAAAGAAGAACCCTAACTCTTGTACTTGTGAAGGACAATAAGATTGGTAGAAGGGCAGGTGTATAGGGCCTAAGGATGTGCATAATTTGAAGGACTAAAGTAGCAGTCAAGTGGGCCAACCAACTAGCCCTATTTCACTATATTGTAGAGGATCAATTCAGTGAGAAGAAGGGCAACCTCCATAGCCCTAAACTTCTCATCTTGGAGCCGTAGTATGGAAAAAGTGGGCATACCAAAGAGTTGTTCACAAATGAAGTTGTGAAAAACTTGTTACCACTCAAACTAGTAGTGGACCTAAAAGGGGTTCCTAAGAGGGAAACAACTAGGACAAGGGAAATGGTGGAGGCTTAGCCCATTGTCACCATAACTAAGGCTCCTTGCTCTTCACAAAATTTCACCGATGGGAGGAGTCCTGGTAGTTTAGGAAGTCACTCGTATATTATAGGTCAATGAATAGGTGGGAAGTGACCCTAGAATCCCTTTTCCTAAGATAGAATATAGAGTGGGACATGCTTGCCTTTTAAGCAAGGGACTTGATCTTCTAGGGAGAGAGGAGGGGGATTGAAGGGTTGAGGGAGAAGAATAAGACTTATAAAGGAAGTTACCAATCCCTAAAATCCTTTGGGAACTTGGATTCCAAAAAGGTCCTTGATGAAAGGCCTTTGACACCAAATGGGACCACATGGGGCCAAGTGGAACCAACCTAGGTTCGGGGATGGAATTTAGCAACCAATGATGTTCCTATCTTGGACAATGTGAGGGGAAAGGATTAGGCAATATTTTTTACTTCGATGGGTCAAATTGATCCTACTAGGCTCTAGCCTTGGGAAAACCTATGCAAAACTTGATCCTAGAGCTAGGGCTTGAGGTATTTGAAGATTCCATCGTCGAAATTGGCCCAAATTATGAGGAGAGTGAAGGCACCCACCAATGTCGTTTCCTCTAGGAGATCAAAGTTTTCCTCTGGCTATATTCTTGGGAAATTGATGCCCTAGGTGACCTAATGGGGCTAGACCTAGGGAAAAATGGAAAATTGTGAAAAAGAGGGGGGGGGAGGGGGGAATCATCAGCCTTTTTGAGGTACTAGCGAATAATTCACTTGGGGATATGGAGTCAGGGGTGATAATGAACAATAATTCAGTTTCTTGATCATGGAGGCCCAGAAAGTCAACTTCGTCCAATGTTAGAGGAAAACGAAAAGTGACCTTCAAGCATTTATACTTCATACAAGTGGTGCAATTTTATTGAGATAAAATGATCTCTAAGATATTTCATTCATCCAACAATGGCCCATACATTAAATAAGATAAATAGACACATAATTCCACATTTCCATCATGCAGCAATTAACCCTAGTTATAGTGAAATTCAATAGTACGCAACAACAACAATAATAGCGTTAAATTTTCACTCACAATGTTAGAGAGTATATCCAACCAGCTTCACATTTGCAAAAGAAAATCTCCAAGATAAAAATAGCCCAAATCCATACATCAAAATGCATCCATCATCCAAAATAGTCCTCCAAGGAAAAATGTGAAGTTCTCTAAAGATAGAAAGATCCCAAATCAAGTGATGATACAAATGAATCCAACTAACTCCTATTTATACATTGATTAGGAGTTGGTTGAATTAGCTTATGGGCCTACATTAGCCCCTAAACATAAAATATTATGCAAGTAACCCTAAATTTTGGTGACAATCCCACCAAACTATCTCATACATGGAATAATAAGCCTCATAAGAGGTCAATTGATGTCTTAGGGCCTTCTAAGAGGCATACTGGGGTCCATGAGTGCCATAATGATGCATGGGACCCATCAAAAGTGTTGGACAAGGGGGTGGCCCCTTGTTCTCCAAACATTAAACTTGTGGTGCTCTCATTAAACTTGTGGACTCAAAGGGTTGTGTGTGGCCACCATCAACAAGTAGGTCAAGTGTTGTCTTGTTCATGATAGATTTGTTGTCAAAGGATTAACACCAATCCCTAGTTTTATTCCTTGTATCAATGTGATTGTAAAGGGTCACGATCCATGGTACAAGAGCTCTAGCCTGTTGTATTGTAGTTTGTAATATAATGAAGAAGGGTTTGCACACTAACACTCCCTGACATGCCCTGGCACTCTAGCTTACCTTGGAATTTCCTAACATGTAACCTTGCTACTCCCTCCTTATCACACCTGAAACTCACTGACACTCCCTATCAGACACTCTTATTCATTCATTACCAAGCATTTTGAACTAGTTCTCCCTTATGTTTCCATGGCACTCCCTAGCACGCATTGACACACCCTAGCATTTGGCACATCCTAGCATGTTGCCCTGGCACTCTAGCATTCCTTGGCACTAACTTGCGTACCTTTAAAATCCCTCATTAGCACACCTAGAACTCGTTGATACTCCCTGTCACACACTCTTATTCATTCATTTCCATGCATTTGACACTAGTGCTCCCTTGTTTTTCCTTGGCACTCCCAAACACTCCGCCCTGGCATGCATTGGCACACCATTTCCCTGGCCTCTAGCATGCCTTAACATTGCCTAGCATGCCTTGACGTCACTCCCTCCTTAGCACACCTGAAACTCACTGACACTTCCTGTCACAAACTCTTATTCATTCATTTTTAAATATAGTTTTATCTATTCTGTTATGATGAACTGTCTAGTGGAATATCCATGATAGTTTACGAATCACCCCAACATATATCCTTTATGCAAGTCATATGATTATATTTCTTCGCACTTATTTATCTCTAGTTGTCCCAACACAGTGCAGGTCATCACCACCACCCTTGCAAAATTGAACATGATAGGCTCGTGGTCCTATCTAAGCTTGGAAGAAAAATTCAAAACTTAGTTACACAACATGATGGAAGATTATTATTATTAAGGTTTCCCATGCTTTCTAATCAATAATATCTAGTGGGATTGGAACAACAACACATTTTGTTCACGATAAATATCCATGATAGTTTACGAATCACCTCAGCATATATCCTTTATGCAAGTCATATGATGATATTTCTTCACACTTATTTATATCTTGTCCCGACACAATGCAGGTCATCACCACCACCCTTGCAAAATTAAACATGATAGACCTGTGGTCCTATCTAAGCTTGGAAGAAAATTTCAAAACTTAGTTACACAACATCATGGAAGATTATTAAAAGGGTTTCCCATGAATTCTAATCAACAATATCTGGTGGGATTGGAATAACAACAGATTTGTTCACAAGAAATATCCATGATAGTTTACGAGTCACCCCAACGTCTATCCTTTATGCAAGTCATATGATGATATTTATTCACACTTATTTATCTCTTGTCCCAACACAATGCAGGTCATCACCACCACCCTTGCAAAATTGAACATGATAGGCTCATGGTCCTATCTAAGCTTGGAAGAAAATTTCAAAACTTAGTTACACAACATCATGGAAGATTATTAAAAAGGTTTCCCATGCATTCTAATCAACAATATCTAGTGGGATTGGAACAACAACACATTTTGCTCACGAAAAATATCCATGATAGTTTACGAATCAACCCAACATCTATCTTTTAGGCAAGTCATTTGATGATATTTCTTCACACTTATTTATCTCCTCTCCCAACACAGTGCAGGTCATGATCACCACCACCCTTGCAAAATTGAACAGGATAGGCTCGTGGTCCTATCTAAAACTTGGAAGAAAATTTCAAAACTTAGTTACTCAATGTCATGGAAGATTATTATAAAGGTTTCCCATGCATTCTAATCAGCAATGTCTGGTGGGATTGGAACAACAACACATTTTTTTCACGAGAAATTCTAACAAAGATCACAATTGAATTGATAAAAAATAGTGTTTAGAAGACAAGATTCGTCCTAAACCACAAAAATAATGGATTTTGGTAATTTCTCCACTCCCTCTTGGATGCCCTTGTGACTTCTTTGATGGTGTTGCACAAGTTATCCCACCTAGCTGCAAAGTGGGTGTGGTACTCTTCCTCTCCCAATCTTATAGCGAGAAAGTAAGGTATACCCAAAGTTAAGGCTCCAGCAATTGAGTTGATTCCATTGCTCTTTATACACTTCTGAAAATTACATCCATCAAAAGAGTCAAATCCCGATAGATCATGGGGGATTAAAAAATCATGATCAATTGGGTCAATAATTCATGATAGAAAACATCTACCTACATCCCATCCTATAGGATATCATAGACCCCCCAACTATTTGGACTAGCTATCTTTCACACACATTCTCCAGGAGCTAAACACCACAACACGCAAGCTTTCAAAAGAATCTCTCAAACTTCCCATCGATACATTTGTGATACTAGATTCCATCGATAGTATGGAGTATGACCAAATGATTATTCATGTCTAAGCTCGAAAAACAACCCAATGTAGATTGATGCATGCACATTCCAATCATGACAATCAATTTCTACATCTTCTCAAAAGAGAAAACAAGTAAATTTTTTCTTTGTTCACTTTACAACATAAACACCAATTTCACCCACAATATTAAGATAAGTTGAATGATATGACCGAAAAGGTGGGAGGAGTATTTTGTGGTGTATTGAACAGGACTAGGGGACACACATGTAGCATGGGTGGATAGAAGTGGGATGTCCAAGCATGATTTAATAAGATCTATAATCCACACATTAGAGAATGAGAATGGGGATTAAGACCTAATTTCATAGGGGCTAGGGGGCCTGGAGGGAAGGTAACAAGAGGAATTGAAAGAGGAACCCCCGATAGTGGTGATAAGGGGATTAGGGGCCCCATTATCACAATGAATAAGCCATTAACCCATAACCAATAAATTCCCTATCCCTTAACCCCGAAGCCATAATCTCTTAACCATACACTCATAACTCATAATCCATCAACCCCTTGATGCATTAAACCTCAAGCCATTAACTCCTAATGTAGAATCTATGAACCCCCTAAGCACTAACCCCTTATTCTCTTAACTCATGACCCTTAAACCTTAATCCATAACCCCTAAACACCTTAAAACCTAACCCCTTAACCCCTAACACCTAAATCCCTTAATTATTAAGCCCTTAACTCCTAAATCCCTTTCCCCCCAAGCCCTTGGCCTTTAACTCTTAACCCTTGAAGCCCTTCACCACTTAGTATCCAAGGTAAAAAACAACACATCAAACCAAAAAAATAACCTCTTAGGAGAATCCTTCACCTCTAACTAAGAATATTGGTACCATTTGATTTTTAGAGAACTAGGTGTTGGTCTCGAGGGTGTGTGTTTGTGGGTAATGCCCTTATTAACATGTAATATACCAAATGTGGAGCAACTAGATAATTTTCAAAACCTCAATAAGAATTGCTCACAATATCTACACTTCATGTTGACATGGAGCTTGTAGTGCTCTCCCACATAAGGAGTTGGCAATGAATAGATCACTCACAATGACGCAACCTCTTCAACCCCAATGCACAAGGAGCTAACCCTTGATACAAATATTTTGTTTGCTAAAAAAGCACAATTGTGTCAATGTAGAATACTATACACAAGAGAAAATAAAATGATATTATCCACATCAATGCTTGAAATAACCTCACATTTTCCATGAGTGGTGAGCCAAGGGGTGAATGTAAGGCACTATTAAAGTTACATCATGTTTAAATTTCTTTTACATCACGAGATTGTTCTCCATTAGGGTTGATGCATCATCACAAGGGAGCATAACACCTTTTTGTGGGGGAGCAATTAAAGTTGTAACATGATCAAGTGACATACACCTCCAATGTAAATGACATCATTATATGTCTGTGTCAAGTTGTTAAAGAGGTTATTTATAAACAATAAATTTAGTACTTGCGCTTCATCTTTTCATGGCCTTGACACTAAGATGGATTTGTACTAGGAACACTTCATGCAAATAAGAGGGGGCCTTATTTTTAAACCCTCATACACACTAGAGCACTAGATGTTGCCCTTCAGATCCCCCTTGGTGGTTTCAAAGTGGGTTTACATTAGTGTCTAGTTGAAACTAATGACATCATGATATTCCTCTTCTCAATAACATATTCTAGCTTTGCCATATACACAACATTGAGTTAGAGGATCACCTCATATGTAGATGCTCCATTTATTATGGATTCAAGGGATGTTCTATTTTCTTTTATCAAGATTTAGATGGTCGTTATCCACTTTCTTTCAATACATGTCTAACTATTTTTATGAGGGAGGTCCTTGGATTTAGATCTTTATATAAGACCTTATGTGGCCTTCCCCTTTTGAACTTTTCCAAGGGGGTCACCTCCTTCCATGTTGCCTTGCCTACTTAGGGCCAAAATTGACAAGCCAATATTCAAACTTCTTCAAGTATCAAATTGGTGGGGCCTCATACCTCTTATTGAACCCCTTAATGAGACATTATTTCTCCAAAGAGACTGTTGAGGATTTCCCATTGCAAATCACAGGTTGGATGTCATAGGACTTGTTACCCCACTTTCTATATGAGTTTTTAGAGGATAACTTTAAATTTTGATTGACATATCAACCCTTGTGATTCTTGTGACATTAATAATTTTCCAATTAAAATATATGAATGACTGTATAATTGGTTTGACGACACCTTACCTTGGCCATCTAGGACACTAGGTGTAGGAAGATGTTGCTTTAGCGATCACTTTAACTTGATATGTATGATCTATGTATATATCTCTAATATGTATTATTTTTATTTTGATCACTTAAAAACTCTATTCTAACTCTTAAATGTTTTAACCATAATTCCTATGCTAAATTATTCCATAGTATTTTATAATTTTACTCATAAAAATGTGTCGCCTTAATAATTTAAATATATAATAGTGATTTAAGTAATTACTACACATCCTATTTTATTATACCCTTATTTCCCTTGGTCAAATTTTAATTGCATAATTTCACAGCATATTCATTCATTTTAATTCCGATGTCCCGCCCTATGATTCCCGCTAGTAGGAAATCAATGATTTAATTCATAAAACAAGGTAAACTACTATGTTTCAATTTTATCACCGGCTTTCATGTCGGGTTTTTGATCTATCAGTTGTGCAAGTTCATTGAACGAGCTTCAAGCTCTTTTTCTGCACAAGCTTAACCCAACTCGACCCTGACATCAAATGACAAGAAAAAGAAATGTATGATGAATCACTTGGCAAGCAGATTACATGGTCATGATATGGTGGCCCACTGTTGATGACGCTCTCAGATTCACCCATCTGGACGATTTTTTGAAGGGGGCTCGCAATTCCTTCTATGGGGGTTTTTTATTCTTCCATGGATCTGGTTCCTCAATTGCTTTTACTTTTGGCCTCTCCTCACACATCGCTCTTGTTACCTTAAAGTTTGACCAGGTATGTACACACTTTCTCTAAATCCTCCTGAATGAAAATATAGTTCGATTTTTTAGGGTATATGAAATTGCAATGATTTCTGTTTGCTACTCCTCGAAAATGAATCTTAATGAATGTCGTATAAACTCAAGATTTCGATCTTTACTATTTATGAGGCACCTCTGCTGATAGCGGTAGAACTGTTCCAAAGTGCCATGCACTTTTTCTCCAAGCAGTTCTTCAATATTGAAAGCTTCAAATGTGTTGTAGTTTCTTTTGCCGTGGAATCCCTATCGCTTCTTCTTAGACTGACATGGTATCGTGCATATTGCACGATGGAAAGGAGAGCACAGAAGTGCCATAGAGGAGCTGATATAATCAAGCATCTCTGCTGTGCAGACTTATATTTCAGATCTTTCAAACTTCCAAGTTCGTTACCTTTGAGAGATGCAGGACTTCTGTGACTGACATGAATCCAGTTGAACCTCTGCTCTGAACGAAGATTAATTCTGTTAAACAAAATGAAAACATCTCCACAGCTTGATGCCAAAAGCTATCTTGCTTACGAATGTAACCCAAAAAAGTCTATACTCAGTGTGTACCCACTGTAACTAAAAGAAACTTTAACAGGTTGGCTAAGAAGTGTATAAGCTGATGTGGATTGAGCAAATCAAGGGTCTCATACAGAGGCATATATTCTATATAGATGCATTTTTATGCCATTATCCACAATAATGATGAGCCTTGATGATTTATTGTCCTATGACTCCTTTGCTAGCCTCCTTTTGTATGGAGAAGATTGTCAACATACAATCTATGGCCATGACTTTTCCACCACTTAGATTGGAAGCAAGCCTTATCATCAGAACTTCCAAAAACTTTGACAGAATGCCATGACTGATTTGAACAACAATGCATATCTCAATTCTTCTTTCAAGGCTGACTGAACGTATGTATATTAATAATGGTCTGCTTGAAAATATGATGTCATGCCAATTGAAAACTATATTGAAGAGGGATAGGAGGACACACTTACTGCAGAATATATGATTACTCAGAGTCATAACAGGAGTAAATATAGATCAGCTTACATGCCTGAGATGATGTTTATAATATCCCGAACCTATACCTTGATTGCCATAACTTGTATATATATATATGGTGCAACCATACTTTTCACGTGTTGAGAACTTGAGATTGCAAAGGGAGAACCATACAAGATGTTCACATAGACTGTGGGGCTGTTTCAATTGAGAGTAAACCAGTAGGAACCAAGATATAAGAGATTGAGCAATGCCTTCTTCAGAGGAACCGAGCTAACTGAGTGATACCATATATGATACTGCACTAGGACAGTGATTTCCCTGTCATAGTGATAATTCTTAGAGGATGAGATCCATTCAAGGATCACAGAGAAACACGGCCTGTTGATGATATGATTTTTCCGAACAATCACTTTAACCCTTCAAGCAGGGAACCATAGTGACAAGACCTTATCACAGAGGATTTCTATCTTCAAAACGAAGTATTCTTAAAGGCACACTAAAAGAGTCAAACTAAAGAGAATACTGAACTGCTGATACAAACAGTGATCATAGTGATCATGCCCAAAAGACCTAGGATTTGGTATCCATGTGTTATGCCCAGGACTGTGACTTTATGGTCGAGAAACTCTGCTTCAAATATAATGAAGATACAGTCTGAATGGGACTGATAAATAATCCTTGGAAAATATATTACTGGAACATACCTTGATGACTTTCAACTTTCGCTCATGATATTTGAGTTGGACCCCATGTCCACTGATTAGGGCTAGTAGAAGGCCTTAAGAAAATACCACAGATTTGACATTCTTGATCCCTAACACAAAGGGATAGAGGTACCAATGAAACTCTTCAGATGCTTCTGAGTGATTGCAATCTCTTTGAGCTTGGGATTGTTCTCTCCTGCGCTTTGATTCCATGTTAATTTTGGAAGCATGTTCTTTTCTTAGGATAGTTACTTCATTCAATCATGAGCCCATTAATCCATTATCAATTACATTAAACAATATATGACAGTAACTAACGAAAGTGTTGAAAATTAGGTAGGGCAAGAGATAATGAAAATTCTCATACATGATAGTTGTTTGAGTTACTTCTTACTTATCATCTTCGTTCATTATTATGATTACGTTTAAAACATCAAACAACCATAAAAAACAATAACATCAGTGACACAATAGTTAGGCTCTAAGCCAGGGCTAAAACCCTCCTCTTTAGGGGAAAACCCTCAAATCTCTTATAGATTCTTCACCTGATGACTACAATGACCATGACAAACCTTGACCTAAACTGCCTCTCCTAGACCAAGACACAATCATCCTCCTTTGTAGCACCATGTAGCACCGTGTAGCATATTCCATCACCGAGAGTTCTACTGAACATCATCTTTGTACTAATCATCACCATGACTGTATCATGGTTGAGCTGGCCTTCTTTTACGCTGTGTATATCTTGCACTGTAACAATGTCTTCTCTCTGCACTCCTTGTAGAGACCTTTATCACGCTGTAGAACTTAACCAATATTTTAAGACCCAAGACAGAGATATACTAAAGCTCTTTTATGTTCTCTAAATAGTCTTCCTTCTTCGCATCATATCACAGACCTTAACCGCGCCTTTTTCTCCATATGAACTGAAGTAGAATCCAAACTGTGATAAGTATCCGAACTGTGGAACCTATCCAAAAGCTTCAGAAGATATCCGAATTGTATACTTAGAGGTATCCGCATTGATTTCTTCAGTTGTGATCGCATACCATATGAGCAAGCCGACCATATAGCTGTGAGTGAGGCCAACTAGATAATGTTTATCTCAGCGTTGATGAGGTACTTCATTTCTTGCATTTTGAGGCTTGTTTTTCATCATTGCATTGAGGACTGTTGTGAGATTCTTTCACAAGATCCTGGAGCATATAGCTAGAGTATATTTGACACTTAACTCAAACCTAATGAACATCAAGAAGAAGTCCATCTACTTAATAAAATCTTTCTCATGAAGCCCATGAAGCAAGTACACCAAAAATGCACTTTATTATCTTTGTCTTCTTCTTTTCATAAATACATAATTACATAGCCAACATGAAGACCGATCTAGTTACACTTTTCAACAGAAAGAACATTAATGAGAAATGATGAAGACAAGCCAAGACAGAAGAACAAGAGAATATGGCACAAGTGAGGGAAAAACCCCAAAATGGGGAAAACCCTTGAACAATTTTTATTATTATTCAAATCAAATGTACAATAGAGAGAGAGAGAGAGAGAGCTGATAGAAACATTATTGACTTGCCAAGGTGATGATTAGTATCATTGTCCAAATGCCAAAGACATGATTCAGAATTCTGCCTTTAAACATCAACAATCTTATTCTGTCCAGATTAGTGGTCAAATGTAGTCAAAGCTTTTCCTCAGTGCTGACCTGCTTTAGATATGAACTGAGTTCTGGTTAGGGTATGATATGATACATTTGGTTGAATCAAGAGATTGGATTCTCGGTTCCTCCAATCGTGGTGATTTCGTTCTACAGAGGGAATTTTCACAAGGTTCACCACATTCCTGGGTGATGGCCCATCCCCAACCCTCCATCTCCCTTTTCCACTTCAAAATACTTCTAGACAAGAAAAAATAGGTGTTCAATAGGCTATATGTTCAAGATTCCATGGAGGAAGATTAAGCTAAAGGCATGGGCAACAATGGCTTCACCAAAGAAGATGACGACATGTGCCTTTCCAATTCAAAAATTAGCGAAGAAGTAGAAAAGAGAGCAAGAATACATTGATTACGACAAGGAAATCAAATCTCCTAAGATCGTAGGTGGTTGCCAGCCAGATGCTCTAGCATAGATGGATTGTGATGATCCAGTCATCCCTACAAATTCTAGAGACCCAAAACGGGCTTGGGATTTGCCTCAAAAAGGGCCTGGGATTTGCCTGGACCCATATTCCCAAGAGTCTCAAAGCAAAGAAATTGGATCTTGAAGAGATGACCGTGCACTTAGACGAGCAGGATTAAGGCTCTGTTCTAGAGGAGAAGCTTCTAGAGGCCACTAAATCCACTCAAGAGGTAGCTAACAAAATTTTATTTTTATTGTTTAATTATAGGAATCGTTGCAAGAAACATTCCCATGAGGGACTTCTATTGGCTTAGGTGACGGGTCTGAATGGCAAAATATTCTGCCAAAATGGTCAAGGGCTTTCGTGTTATGCCATTTGGGTGGCACGGACCATAGTGACAATGAAACCTAGTGGTTGGGATAAACTCTTCTGACCTCACTAGTGAATGAATCTTACCTTGGGTGTCCTAGGTTGATCAATTAGGCTTAATAGCATTCTCATTTGCTCACTATTTTAACTGTTTCTTTGTTTTCGATCCTTCTTTCTTTGCCTTTTCTCATAATTGTAATTCCTTGCTGCCCTATTAAAATGTTATGGTTACTAGTGGAGTGTATTTTTTCTTTTGGTGTCATTAATCTAGGATGTTGTAAACACATCTTTCTTTTCATATGTGAATTTTATTTAGCATGAAACAAGTGGAAAATAAACATTAAAATGGATTTTTCCCTATGTGGCTTGACCTTTCAGGCATGGGAAAAGTAGATAAAGGATTATATTGACTATAGTTGATGTTGTTTTTGTGATTGATGATCTCAAGTTGAATGAAATGTATAGATTGAAAGATGGCATCATAGATCAAATGAAAATGGGATCTTAAAAGATAAAAGAAAAGTTGATAGACTCAACCTAGAAAGTGGAGCAATCAGGCAAGATTGTAAGATTTTGACCAAGATTCAATTAAGCTATGCAAAACTGTGTTAATAGTGAATTCACCAAGGTTTTTTCTCCCAACGTAGGATCATGCTTGAGATAGAATCACCACAAGAGAGTTCTTAGGAATCCATTCTTGAAATTCTCTTAACTTGCTTGTACCCACACCATAGAGAATTCTAGGATGATGTTCCTTCCATGGAGCACTCTTTGATGCTCCATAGACATAAAATGATGCCACACTTAGGTTCTTGCCTAGCCATCTTGGTCAAATCTTTGTCATATTCGCCCAAAACAACATACTTGCCCTCAGGGCCTCGATCAATAATTTTTTTTGGAGACTTATGAGTTGCTTGTATCGCACTTATGAGATTCTTCAAAGAAACTTCAAGATTATTAAACGAATATTGTCGAAACCATTTATCTCACGTGAATGCAAGAAGTAAATTTTCCATAGACCCAAAGGAATCTACATATTCTTTCATCAAATGCTCTTTCTCAACTATTTGATGTTTACTCTCTTTTGCCACTTTTGGAGCTGATACCATTGCTCCCTAAGCCATTTTTGTTTTGCATTTGGGAAATTGATACTATTGTTTCTTGTTTCTAAAACAATAAATTGTGTATTCAACTCCTTCTACACTTTTTGTTGCTCTTTTTTTGCAATCCTGAATGCATGTCCAAATTATGAGCCTTTCTATAGTTTCAAATTCTCATCCAAAGGAAATTTCAGATTATTTGCATCTTGTTGATGCACCTTCCCTATTTGTTTCCACTCCATCTCATTCATCCTTCAACATCAACAGTGTAGGTTCATAACCCACTGAGATCATGCAGTGCTTCTTCACCATCAACATGTTCAACATATCCAGTAATCATTGTATTTCAGGAAAATTCCCTCTGTTCAAACATATTATCAAAGACTAAGCATGCCTCTTCTATGCTGCCACATTTGGCATACGGGTCAATAATAGAATTTGGCATATAGGTCAACAAGAGCATTCTCCACAAAAATATTTGAGTCCAGCCTAACTTTAATGATGATTATATGGAATTGCATCCTAAACTAGTGCATGCTGCAAAAGCAGTGGAAAAGGTGAAATTATCCACTTTCATCCCATTCTATTGCATCTGATTGAACAATTTGAGCGACTCCTCACAAAGACCATTCTGAGCAACAATTTGAGCGACTCCTCACAAAGACCATTGTGAGCATATTCTTTGTAATGGAGAAGACCTTAACAAGTTGATCCTTCACCATAGCTAACATTTTTATATCCAACCTCCGAGCAACATAGCTCTAAGCTGACATTTCTATATCCAACCTCCCAACATCAAATTGGATAACTCTTGATAATTCCCTAGTTTTAACCCTATGCCAAAATAGGGGGTAACACAGGCTCCAACTCAGAGATGTTCTCTTCTTGGGAGTGCATGAGAGTCTTAGAATTTTGTCATGTATATATGGGAATGGCCTCCCCTTCTAGTAAAAGCACCACACAATTTTGTCTTTTACAAAGCAAAAGACAAGTCCTCTATTTATGACAACATGAAATCAAATTTAGTGATCAAGGGAGCTTATTCATGCCACATTGTTGCTCAAAGGAGTTTATTCCTTTCCTACCCTACTGTGGCATGTGCAAAATGAGGGTGCTACTTGAAATCATTGATCCAGTGCAATGACCTTAAAAATTCACCATAGAATGTTTTCTTTCGCTATGCTTAGTTATCATGCAAAATAATGAAACATTAAAATTCCAACATTCATAGGCTGGGTTTTCTATCACTGATGGGTTGAACAAGAATTTGGGTACCTGCAAATCAGCGGTACCTTCAAAGTTCAAACACATGTAAGTGTTGACATAAGCTACTACAAGATCTGTCCATCCAAGATTGCATAGGACTGTAATAATTATTGCTCATTAACTTTGCATGATGTCATAGGACTTGTTACTCCCTTCTTTGCATATGATCAACTGTTTGATGAATCATATGCATTCCTAGAGTTTCAATTTGAAGGAAATTTGCATGTTAGCCAATTTTCTCAATATGAGAAACATCATTGTGTAGAGATGGATAGATAATTGTTTCTCGAGAGTTATCATTCTGAAATTTAGGTATTCAATTCCCTGTCTATTAATAAGATTTATACATCTACGATTAAATATTTTATTAAAAGTTTGGATAATTCTTCTGTCCACACCTCTATATGCTTTGCAACTCAGAACATGTTCGAAATGCCCTTGTTTCCATGATAAAAACACATACATTTCATTAACGATTATGTTTTCTTGGCATGCATTTCATTTATTTTTGGTCGTTTTGTTGTTTTCAAGGTTTTCTTTTCATGTCTCTGGGTTTGATTTGGAATTCTCCAGAAAAACAAGAATTCTGAAAAACATAGTGACTAAATCTCTCCTGAATTGTTGCAATATGGCTCTGCTTTTAAAGCTCACCCTTGATGGATTCAACATAGGTGTTCGGGAGAAATTAAAATAAACAAAGAATATGTTAATTCATGAAACATGTTCTTTGCTTAGGATAGTTACTTCATTCAATCATGAGCCCATTAATCCATTATCAATTACATTAAACAATATATGACAGTAACTAACGAAAGAACATAAATGAGAAATGTTGAAGACAAGCCAAGACAAAAGAACATAAATGAGAAATGCTGAAGACAAGCCAAGACAAAAGAACAAGAGAATATGGCACAAGCCAGGGAAAAACCCCAATATGGGGAAAACCCTTGAACAATTCTTCTTATTATTCAAATCAAATGTACAACAGAGAGAGAGAGAGAGAGAAAGCGCTGATAGAAACATTATTGACTTGCCAAGGTGACGACTAGTATCACTGTCCCAATGCCAAAGACATGATCCAAAATTCTGCCTTTAAACATCAACAATCATATTTTGTCCAAATTAGTGGTCAAATGTAGTCAAAGCTTTTCCTCAGTGCTGACCTGCTTTAGATATGAATTGCGTTCTGGTTAGGGTTTGTTGTCCTATGACAACAAACCCTTTTCACTCCTCTAAACATTATTACAAGGTTGCGGCTTCACCTTTCAAGTCACTGTTCACAATCTAAGGCTAGTTAGAGCTATAGTTATAACCTTCCACAGCTAGTTAGGGCTAGATGCAGCCCTCCACAACTTCCTGATGGCAGCAACATAACTGTGACCACATATCTAGCCTGTATAGGGTTGCGACCTGATTGAAACAACTTCCTTGGAGTTGCAACAATCCTTCTCTAGAGGATTCCCACAATAGGCAGCTCTAAGCTATCCACAGGTCTACGACTGACTTGAGGATGGATCTTGGTCTGTGGGAGAGGGTTAATAATGCCTAGATTAAGCATCATCTAACCCAGATCTGCTCGGCGTCTTGTCTAAGGAGCTTGGTCTATTGTGAGGAGGGAAGTCATGTAATGAAACCCCAATACATCTCTACTGAGATTGTCTCGAAACCAACATCAGTCTACCCATAGCTTCCTCGGCACTACAACAAGCAAATAGACTCACTCAAAACAGACCTAACCTCTGTGTTTAGCCATTATCCCCACTCGGCTACCTCAGAGATGCAAGAGAGATTTTTGATTCCTCAAATGGGTTGGGAGAGAATCCTTATATACAATTTAGAAGAGAAGCAGACTTTGATATTTTGGAGGCAAATTCAAAATTTGAATTTTCAAATTTCCTGCCTAAATAAAATCATGATTTATAGAATTTATTTTTGAATAAACAAATATTTTCCTGATCCAAATTTGACAATATTTAGATTGAAAAGAGGAATTCAATGGGATTATAATCTCCATCAACTGAGCAGACCAAAGTGGAATTTGGCTCTAGTTGCCAATTTTAACACTCCCTCTCAACTAGGGAGAATTCCACCTACCAATCCATCTGCTGCCATTGGTCATCATGCCATCTTGAACCATCTCTGCTATGCTCTACTCTGCTCTGCTAAACAAAGATGTGAATAATAAAGAAGAATTGATCGAGAGTGAGTCATAAGACTTTGCCACTCTCCATTGACAGAAGTCAGTCCGAAGGTAGAACCTGAATTGATCCCAAATCAAGTAGATAAACACCATGCATCCTAGCATAGGGAGTACGACAGTATGCGATGCGTCCATCGGTAGTGTTATGGTCCCTAACCACTTTTCCCAAATCATTGGCCATATGAGAGGTACTTCCCATGTGTCCCAGACTACATGGGTAGAATGTTGCAGGAACATCAGCAGGGAAAGAATATATCACATCCTACACGGAATCACACATAGGGATAGGAGAATCCACATCCCACAAACACACATCACAATCATATGTAGGGAAATGATGAACCGCGTCCTACAAACACATATCACAACCATATGTAGGGAAAGGATGAACCACCTCCTACACGGATGCAAAACACCAAGTGTAGGGAAAGGACGAACCACCTCCTACATGCATGCAAAAACACCGAGTGCATGCAAAACAACAATAGTAGGAAGAAATCTACACGTGGGGAAGGGACGAAACACATCCCACCGACATGTCAACTATCAATTGTAGGGAATGAGCATCCTACATATGGGGAAAGGATGAACCACGTCCCACCGACATGTCAACAGATGCCTATATGCATCTCTCACTGGGGTATCCACAGGAGAAGGTGAACCACTCATCCTACTCATATGCCATAGGAGAAGGTGAACCACTCATTTTATGCATATGTCACCAGCAGTAGGGGAAGGTGAACCACTCACCCTACACCCATGTCAACCATCATGGGGTATCACAGGGGAAGGTGAACCACTCACCCTGTACACAACGCACCACTAGGGGAAGGTGAACCACTCACCCTATGGTCGCTCATAGATCAATAAGTACCCCAAGCCCCCAGGAACTCTTGGAGCTCAATCTTCAGCCAAGAATCCCTTCATATAGGGAATGGTGCCAAGCTGCTTTCTGAAAATCAAAACTAAATCAATGGGAGCCTCATAGCTCCATACAATAACCTGCAAACATATTGACTTACAGCAGAGATCTAGTCAACATTTAGGAATCCTTAGCTTCTTGTACATATAGATAGAGAAGATATTTGACTGATCTTACTCCCTCTTACACAGGGAGATCATAGCCTATATTTGTCTTTCCAGGGTGCATAGTGTCCATCAGAAAATCTATGAGATCTGACCACTCAAACATGCGATAAAACAGAAGTGTCCTCTGCTTAACCATATACAGTGGTATGTGAAATATTTCTTCTGCAATATATAATGATAGTGAGCACAAATGGCTTATTGCAATAGAGTGGCTTCATAGAAATTCATGCTTTCTGTTTCATGCATTCAGCTGCAATGGTGCTTCCAGAGAACAGACATCAGCCTTTGATTTGTGATACAAAGAAATGAAGATGGTCACCAGGAGATATAGTACTTTTCCTTTTATTAGACCAATAGTGAACTTCATATCATACTTGATCTTTAATGAGCAGCTATCCAATATATATGTATGAGGTTTATCCTTAAATTGTATTAAAGCTTTTGTATCAAGGCATACATCAGCTATCCAATATATATGTGTGAGGCTTATCCTTAAATTGTCTTAAAGCCTTTATATCAAGGCATACATCAGAGTTGACTATGACTGGGTTCAATAGCTACTCTGTTTTGTGCTTAAGGACAAATCTAGGTCTTCCATTAAATCCCTCTTATTTGGACAAATGTTATCGATAGCTGAGCCCAATCATCATAGCTCCCTCTAAAGCTTTGCATTGGTAATCATCATGAGCTATCCAGATTAGAGATGAGACTTACATGAGGTAATTGCATGGGACAATAGAGTGGCTTCATAGAAATTCATGCTTGCTGTTTTATACATTCAGCTACAATGGTGCTTCCAGAGAACAGACATGAGTCTTTGATTTGCGATACAAAGAAATGAAGATGGTCACCAGGAGATATAGTAATTTTCCTTTTATTAGACCAATAATGAACTTCAGATCATACTTTATCTTTAATGAGCAGCTATCCAATATATGTGTATGAGGCTTATCCTTAAATTGTCTTAAAGCCTTTGTATCAAGGCATACATCAGCTATCCAATATATATGTATGAGGCTTATCCTTTGGACAAATGTTATCAATAGCTGAGCCCAATCATCATAGCTCCCTCTGAAGCCTTGCATTGGTAATCATCATGAGCTACCTAGATTAGAGATGAGACTTACATGACGTAATTGCATGAGACAATAGAGTGGCTTCATAGAAATTCATGCTTGCTGTTTTATACATTCAGCTGCAATGGTGCTTCCAGAGAACAGACATTAGCCTTTGATTTGTGATACAAAGAAATGAAGATGGTCACCAGGAGATATAGTACTTTTCCTTTTATTAGACCAATAGTGAATTTCAGATCATACTTGATCTTTAATGAGCAGCTAGCCAATATATATGTATGAGGCTTATCCTTAAATTGTCTTAAAGCCTTTGTATCAAGGCATACATCAGCTATCCAATATATATGTATGGGGCTTATCCTTAAATTGTCTTAAAGCCTTTGTATCAAGGCATACATCAGAGTTGACTATGACTAGGTTCAACAGCTACTCTGTTTTGTGCTTAAGGACAAATCTAGGTCTTCCATTAAATCCCTCTTATTTGGACAAATGTTATCGATTTTTGAGCCCAATCATCATAGATCCCTCTGAAGCCTTGCATTGGTAATCATCATGAGCTACCCAGATTAGAGATGAGACTTACATGAGGTAATTGCAACATCAAACCTCTAAGAAGCTTTAGGTCAAAGAAGAGAATGCGGAAGATCTTCTTCAATCAGAGAGAAGAGATATCTACCAATATATCAAATTACCGAATTCATGAAGAGGAGGGGTCATTTTATATTGAGACCATTCATTATAAGATCCTTGCTTAGAGCAACCAAGGATGTCAGGGATCTGTAGTGCACATTTATTGAGGCACCTCTGCTGACAGGGTTAGAACTGTTCCAAAGTGCTATTCACTTTTTCTCCAAGCAGTTCTTCAAGATTGAAAGCTTCAAAGGATCTGTCCATCCAAGATTGCATAGGACTGTAATAATTATTGCTCATTAACTTTGAAAATTATCCTTTGCTACCACTTGGGAGTACATAATGTTGTTATGTTCTGTCCCTCATGAAATATTTTCTCCATGGGATAATATAGCATGTTGTTTTGGTAACTCTGTATCAGAGAACGTGAGTGATAGACACATATCAACCATTGTGAGATTAGATCCTGCTGTCTTGGGCACATAATTTATTTTGAAAATTTGCATCCACACCTCTATCAATCCATGCTTTGCCATTATCTATTGCATTAATTATATAACATCCAGTAGAAAATTTCCAACCCAATGGTTTTTGAGACTCTGTATTCACTGTTTTTACAGAGCTGGAAGCGTTTTGAAAGAATTTGCCATGAATAGTAATTTTCCCAGTTAACACCTACACACCAAGACTATTGCTTCTAGTAGATAATTCTGTCCTTGTCTTCAAGAATTTAGAACCAATTTCCTTCACGTTGAAGACATTACTAAAATCTAAGTCTATTATAAGCACAGATATTTCACTAGCCAAGATCATGAAAATGGCATCCAATATGTCAATGGTGGATATTCAAAACTTCCAAACCATTGTTTCACTAGGATACTGACATTGTTTTAGATTGTATGAAACTGAAATTCCTTGAATGCAACATAATTGGTAGCACCTGCCTCTTGCAATCATCAAGATAGAAATTCAAGATGGAATCGAATCTCATGATCTTTTCCATACACAGATTCTTAGGATAAAGGTTGAGAAAAGACTTAATGAGTAGTGAACTTTCAAGAATCAAATGTTGATCCCTTAGATTCAGAGAAATGCTCAGAAACATATGCTAGTATCACTGGTAGTGGTTTTATATTAAACCCAACCTCTAGGTCTATAGTGTCACCATTTTTATCCTTTATAGATGCAGAGACAAACAACCATTCCAATGTTTTCTTCAAAGGATGTCATGCCTTCAAGATATTTTTATTGTCAAATTGGCAAGGTCTCCTATGCATATGTGGAAGTCATGGTGCTTGCAAAAGGAGGTGAACTAGAATGCATTAGTTACAAGCTTGGCATGAACCCTATATTGCTTCCTAGAGGCCAAGAGTAATATAGATAGAGTATATATTAAAGGATGTATATAAATCATTCTAAAAGTTTTTTATACTAGTCTACCTTGTTCTACTATGTTGAATATTATAAATTTTTCTTTATTTAACTATCGAGGCTAATTATTATTGTTTACATCTGTTTGCCCTTTACCAATTAACTTCTATTGAGAATTTGAACTCCAATTTCTGTGGTTGCATAATCATTGAAAATGGGTACCATAATGCATGCATATTGTAGTATAGGAATGCCATTAATGTGAAATAGCAAAAATAGATCACAAAATAGCAAGAAATGAATGACTTCAATACAATGTGTCCTTTAGTTGTGAAGAGTAGTCATTGGCATATTTTTTTGGCATTGATTTCTTTGGTATAATTGTACTGCAAATGGGAAGCTCTTGTCAATATAATATAGTGGTTGGACAATGCCTAAAATATCTCCTGCTAGTGGGGATTATATTCTTTAGAAACCAGTAAAATTGGTGTCTGAGATGAACTCTTCAGTTGTTGGCATTGTCACAGAAATTCATGCTTGCTGTTTTATACATTCAGCTGCAATGGTGCTTCCAGAGAACAGACATCAGCCTTTGATTTGTGATACAAAGAAATGAAGATGGTCACCAGGAGATATAGTACTTTTCCTTTTATTAGACCAATAGTGAACTTCAGATCATACTTGATCTTTAATGAGCAGCTAGCCAATATATATGTATGAGGCTTATCCTTAAATTGTCTTAAAGCCTTTGTATCAAGGCATACATCAGAGTTGACTATGAATAGGTTCAACAGCTACTCTGTTTTGTGCTTAAGGGCAAATCTAAGTCTTCCATTAAATCCCCCTTATTTGGACAAATGTTATCGATAGCTGAGCCCAATCATCATAGATCCCTCTGAAGCCTTGCATTGGTAATTATCATGAGCTACCCAGATTAGAGATGAGACTTACATGAGGTGATTGCAACATCAAACTTCTAAGAAGCTTTAGGTCAAAGAAGAGAATGCGGAAGACCTTCTTCAATCAGAGAGAAGAGATATCTACCAATATATCAAATTACTGAATTCATGAAGAGGAGGGGTCATTTTATATTGAGACAATTCATTATAAGATCCTTGCTTAGAGCAACCAAGGATGTCAAGGATCTGTAGTGCACATTTATTGAGGCACCTCTGCTGACAGGGTTAGAACTGTTCCAAAGTGCTATGCACTTTTTCTCCAAGCAGTTCTTCAAGATTGAAAGCTTCAAAGGATCCGTCCATCCAAGTTTGCATAGGACTGTAATAATTATTGCTCATTAACTTTGAAAATTATCCTTTGCTACCACTTGGGAGTACATAATGTTGTTATGTTCTGTCCCTCATGAAATATTGTCTCCATGGGATAATATAGCATGTTGTTTTGGTAACTCTGTATCAGGGAACGTGAGTGATAGACACATATCAACCATTGTGGGATTAGATCCTGCTGTCTTGGGCACATAATTTCTTTTGAAAATTTGCATCCACGCCTCTATCTGCCAATTTTTTTTTTTCCGTATGGGCTCATTTTGTACCATGCTTATCATTTTCATTATTTAAAGTTGATGTCCAACGTTGGCAACCTGCCTAATGAATCGAAATTTGAATATATAGTTTACAGTCTATTATCTCTTCATCGATCTCCCAATTCAAGAAAGTTACAGGACTGTAGGAGAGATGGGATAGAACTAGATGAACTGGTTTAATTAGAGAGACTGCATTTTTCCAAAGGATCTTGGCATTAAAACAACACTTCAAATCCCTTTTATGTGGAATGGTGCCTATATAGTATATATACTTGGTCTATGTTTTATTAATGTATGAATAGATAGAAGAATGGAAACAAAATGTAACATCTTCCTTTGCCAAATTAGCTCTATGAAAAAGAAAATTAAATCAGGAACATCAAGATTGTTAAATGTTTTAGTTGTCAGAACACTAAAATATTCAATGAGAAATCTAGGAGATTGCCTTGATTGTTGCAGGTTCTTTAGGCAATACTTCCTCCTCTTTGTGATACATTAGATGTCGTTGGCACTTTTTAAATTCATAGCCTCATTGGGTCGAAACATGATTGCCTCACAAACATTTGGATCATTCACTTTGCTCATTGTGTTTGTTCTTGGAGGGTTTGTGGTATCAAGAGGTATTTGACATTATAGTATATGCAAAGATAGTTATTTACTCCAAATAAATATACTTTATACTAATATTGAGCTTTTCAACTAGAACTCGGGTTACAAAATTGAAAAAATGGTTCCTTTTATTCATGTTTCTAGAACAGAGAACATACCTGATAGCAGGTCAACCCGCCAAACCCAGAATCATGTCACTATCATACATACAAAAACGCATACCCAGAATCATTACTCAAATAATCATGAAAAATATGCGGAATCATCTCTCTTTCAATCACTGGTTATGAATTAAACAACCCAGAATTCCCCATCTGGCAAAATCATGATAATAATATGGAATCTTTGTTAATCCCTTGTAATCTCTGTTCCTTCGTCCTGGATTTTATGGAGGTTACTTCATTCTGCTGCTGTTAACTTCACAGTTCTGCCCTCAATTTCACATATAAAGATACAAACCAACATCGATTTATGCAAATCGATCTCTCCTTCAAACTTCGATTCTCTCCATTCAGGAACTACTTCTTATCTCGAAGTTCCTATCTTCGACTTCAATCTCTTCTACCTTAACTCTGTTTCATGCTATGCAATTAATTTTTCAGGCACCAGCAGATATTAGCCTTTGGCTCACAAACATTTATCAATTAAATGTAAATGATACCATACCTCATTCCCTTACAGATTTGGGAATCGCCCAATTGAATTCTCACCAATTCGACTCTGCAATTACATTGACCATTCGATGGTTAAAACATCCGCATCGTTTCAAGGTCCACGTGCCCACTTGTAGTGATTCCTTGTTGAGTTATGGTTAAATTTAACCGCTCCTTTTAACTCAATCACTCCTCCTTACTGCTTCGGAGTAAACTCATGTGATATCGTTTCACAGATCCAGCGTCCTGCACTTTGATTATGTTACAGATCCAGCATCGCTTCAACAGATCCAACATCCAGCATCTCTGCCTTACTGCTACGGATGAACTTTCGATTATATTCTTTTGCCTTTAATTTAAGTTTCGATCAAACTCAATCTCTTTTGATCGCCACCAGACTTAGTTCTGTTATTCGGTTCTTCAATTTAACACTGAATTGGTTCACCATTTAACAAATCAATTTCAATTTATGTACAAATTTATCATAAAGACCTTTAATTGCAATCGGTTCTCCACCAATAAGATCAAAGCACATTGATTCTACGATTTTTCAGGACTTGAACCTTTGACAGATTTGCTCAAATATTTACTGTCAAACTACATCCAAACGCCTTTGCCGAAGTCTTCCACCTTACTTGCTGTGAATAGATTTCATATATATCGATTCAAATAAAAGTCTCCATCCGATCCAGCTCGCATAACATTTAACCTTCAATCGATTACCATTTGTCAAGTCCGCTCCATATGCTTCTTCAAGCGCACTACACCTGATCATCACACTTACTGAATGCTTTCAATGCTGGCTCGGTCCTTTCAACTTTGACATTTGCCATGGTTCCAACGCGATGCAAATCGGCGATCGCAATTTGCAAAGACTTTAATTGTCACAACTGTCGACTGCTCTCACAACTCCGATGCGATGATTTCAAACGGATCCAACTTCAATTCAAAACAATTTTATGAACCTTCGCGTCCACACTTTTTGATAACTGAATGTGATAATTGAATCCTCTCCGATCCGATCCAATGGTTTTATCGGACCCGATATACCATACAAAACAACATATATGTTTTTAAATCCACTCAGAAGTTCACCAAGTGTCTTTGCACCAGATTTCTGTATTAACAACTTTTACAGCTCGCAGCTTCAAGTTGTGTCACGTTTGTCTTAATCACAGGACTTTTATAATTTAAAACAAAATAACACATAGACAACTATCATTTCAAGCAATTTCGCAAAGAAGCAAATTATCAAACTTCACAGGCTCGTATATAACGATGCATACAATTTTAAACTTATTCATAATATTCAGAAAACATAATTTCGGTCTCAAGTCCCATTACATAAGAAATTAACTTCTGTCAATCAAAAACAATCCGCACACACCTCGGAGCTCTCGCTCCACCTAAAACCTATCTCTACTAATCTCTTCTTTTGCTCATCACATATTTCTCCTTTTTATATTGACTAGTTCCTCCAGCAATGCTAACGCTGTCTCCTGTTTTTAAAGGATTAAACAGAATTATGCTATTTTATAGCTTCTAGATCACATCTATACAACCAAATCTTATCACTAATCTAAAATAAGACAGTCTCTGATTTATTACAATTTTAAAACTATTTGAGGAATCCAACCTCCTCAGCAAATCGATTTTGACCAATAGTAAATAAATTTCACTGGATTTAACCACAACATGTGGACAAATCTCCACATTGCTGGCTAATTCTGATGCTCCTACATCAATACCTAGCTGGTGGATTTGGGCATATTGGTGCTCACTGATGTCCTATGGCCAAAACACCAGAGTGGTGAATGGATTTCTAGCTCCTAGATGGGAGAAAGTATGTGTTATCATGTACTGATAGAGTGTCCTATAATCATAATCCTAAGAAAGAAATATTGAATATTTCCTTTCCTCTAAATATTTCATCTTTGTGCATCCTGTCAGTAACAGCTCCATTGAAACACTTGGACGTGCTATCCTAGAATCTCATGGATTATTTGCTGAAGTTAAATTTTATTGGACTAGAATTGGAGCATTGATTGGGTTCTGTGCACTTTTCAACATTCTGTACACTGTTGCTTTAGCATGCCTCAACCATAAGTATGACATTCCACTATAAGGTTTGGTTTCTGCTACTATTTCTCTCACCTAAAATTATCTTAAGAGTGAGATATAATAAATTCTCCTCCAATTACAGCTTTAGTGAAATCACAGGCTGTTATATCTGAAGAGGTTATTGGAGAGAAGCAAGAAAAAGGAGCTGGAGAAAGAAACCAATAAAAAAAACATCGTTCTGTTCAACTGACATCACAATGAAGGTCTAGTGGTAAGTCGAGCTCTCCAAAAATACTTTAGTAGTTCCCAATATTCAATCTACTACTCACAGATTAAAGTACAATGTAAATGGATATGGTGCTAATTGTAACTGATTAAAATATTTGATAGAGAATTAAATGAGAATATCTATTGCCCCAACCGTCCCCTCACGCCCCCTCCTGTCCCCTCACGCCCCCTTCACGTCCCCTCCCGTCCCCTCACGCCCCCTCGACCCCTCCAGATGGGGAAACGTCCCCCTTGACGTCCCCTCCAAATTTTCGAAAATTGGGAGCGTTAGGAAACGTCCCCTAGAAGTCCCCAAGACCGCGAATCGCGGGGGGGTGAGGATTCTAGACCCCTAGGGGGGGGGGGGGACGAGTCCCCGTGTAACACTGATTTTTAGTCTCTGAGTTTTTCACTGCATCACATTCACTCAAATTAGCAATGACAGATTACGAAACTAAAGACATTGTAGAGCTAAAATTCATGTTCCAACAGAGTTATACTATGCTTGGGTGTTAGATATTTAGATCAAATAATTAAGACTTGTAATAGCTCACCTTGTGGAAAGGTAAAGGTTCTATTGAAGTAGAAACTTTTTTAGTCTCTGATTTTTTCAGTGCATCACTTTCACTCAAATTAGCAATGACAGATTTGTCAAACTTCTTAGAATCTGTCAATAATGAAACATTCAGATCCTGGACATTTTCAAGAGTAAAAAAATCAGTGCCAAGTGATTTCCTAATTTGTGATCCACTATTATGATAGTGAGTGGCTTGTGCACATGCCTTTTCAACTTGTAAGTTGGCAAGAAGAAAAACATGCAGTGTCTGTGTTGCCACTTCCTCATAACCTGGGTAATTAGAAGTACATGTTATTACACAGAATGCACTTCCAACAGACAAATGTTTTTCAGGTGATGTTTTTCATTTGTGTGGAGAAGAATAGCCACCTTTTAATTCACGTGCTTGTATTGCAGATAACGCTTTTTTTGGTACACAATTAGCTTTACTTGGCTCAGTAATGTCTTTATTGTATAATATAGTACTCACTAAAGTTGTCTCGAGGGAAACAATGTAGCCTTGAAATATCCTCTGGTTCTTGAACTTCAGAGGCCATAAATCGAGTTGTTACACTGCCCATGTAAATTATCTCAGCTTTCTCCATATAAGAAGCTAGTTTATGGTTACATGTATGTGCCATATTTTCACTAGTCCATGGTAACATAGAAAACTCCTCTTCTCTCTGACTCAAGGTTGTTGATGACAACTTTGTAACACTTACCTGGGCATACTTAGGAGTTTTTTTTTTCCAAACACACTCATTATCGTTCACCATTTCCACATCTCTGACTGCAAACTCCTCTTCCATGACATTTTTATAAACAGATCCTAAATCTTTCAACAACTAATTATTTTCATAGTGCTTGTTAACTAGAATTTTGGTCAGAGATTTTCATTTGGTAAGCACATGAGCAGTCTAAATTGAGAGTTTAGAAGCATTTGCACAGATTCTGGAGTTTTTTCTTCTGACCATACATTTAAAGGTCTCAAATTGCTTGATTTATATGTATTTTCACCCATTTAAAGGTCTCAAATTGCTTGATTTAAAGGTCTCCTCCTCATATGATGTGTACTATTTTGAATATTCTATTATTTGCATATCAAACATTATAAAGCCTCTTGCACACTGTTCTCATCTCTTTTATTTGAACATAATTCCGATAATCATTGCATTCATGAAGAAAGGATATATTCATGTGAAACCCTGTCTAGCTGCTTCTCTTGGCTAATGCCATCACCTACATCCCATAGAGAATCCGACAATTGAATGTCGACTTGACCAAAGGCATTGCTTACTTCCTGCTGAGATTGAACAAGAGAATCAAAATATCTCCTTCCAGGGGTCATTACTCCGTGCTTTGAACTTGAAGTTTGCCTCTTTTCCCTTCTCTTCTATCCCGAGACTCCAAAAACTTGCTGCAGTCCATCCTTTCTGTCTCCTCTGCCCACTGAAATTTCAAAAGCACTTCATCCTCGCCCTTATATGCTCCTTCAGTTTGAAATCCAAAATCATCATTTCCACTATTCTTGTTTTCTGTATTTACTTCTGTTAAATCTGTATTTTGTGCTAGGTTACGAGTATATTGTTTTAAATTATTCACTTCGTAACAGAGACCAATCATAAGAATATTCTTATTTTGTGCAGGCCTGCAATCCATGACTGAGGAGGAATTGACAGCAAACAATAAACCACATTGCTCAGAGGCATTCAACAAAATTGGCAAATCTTTGGTGTTTTTTCTCAAATTCACCCGACTGTTCAGACGCTGGCTGATTCTTCTTACCTGTATTTTCAAACCCATCTCCCAAAATATATAGCCATCTAGAAGGTAATGACTCTTTGAGCCCTTTGAAAATACACCACATAGTAATCTCTGCCCAATTGTTTGAGCTGCTTATCAACTCACCAATGTCTGGTCCAAACAAGTTTCCTTCAAGGATGAAATTAATTTCCTCTTTTCCAATAGAGTTTAGAAGAATTTTCACAGATTCTGGAGTTGTTGCTTCTAACCATACATTTAAAGGTCTCAAATTGCTTGATTTATATGTATTTGCACCCATTTGAACCGAAAGCTATATTGTGCAAAGTTGTTTCAAGCTCAAAAGTATTATCCTGCCTATAGAAGCCTGAACCCCAATAATCCTTGCAGTGGCCACTTTCACCAAGTAGAATATGTGCTTCATCAACATCATCAAAACTCAAACCTCAATTTCCCTTCCAAGTTTTTCTCTATAACAATTTTTGTGAGTCCTGCTTGCTGGACACCAGTTACAAAATTTCTTTCACTTGAAAATTCACAACAATTGAATTTAAATTAGCCTCACATGGGTTGTATTTCATTTTTAGTATATTTCGCTTGATTATTTCTTTATACAATCTCCCCACTTCTCTTATCCATGTTCCGACGTTCCTTTGCACCTCTTGGTGCAATTGCTAGTTATAAGAATATTTAAGATTCTGGATCTATCGATCTGAGATGGATATTGCAATATAAATCTGAAGGATTCATGAGATTACTTTATGTTTGATCAGATTTTTTTAATGATAAATGTTATCTTGCAGGAAAATTTCAAAATTTGAAGTCATATTAATTCAGTACATTGATGCAAATTCATACGCTGATGCGATGTATATTATGGCAATTTCATTTTTTTATAGTTACTTTTAGTTTAATTATATCATTTAGCTCGATGCTTTCCATATATTCAACTAAACCTTTGTTGCTTAACAAGACTTTGTCATTTCCATGTTTTAGTGAAATTGTTTATGGTTTGATACTCTCATACAACCTCTATCAAGTTACATGCACCCTAATTAGAAAAAACAAGAGAATTTTGCTTGCCATGACTATGTTTCTTTGTCATTGTTGACTTAAGAAAGTATTTTAGCTAAGAAACTAGTTTCAAGGTTATGGCATAACTTATCATATAAATTGAACAAAATTTATATCCAAAATGTTAATTTGTAAACTACTTAGTTGGTTTTAGGCTTTCCATTTAAAATCTACTTCAGTTTGAACTTTGAACGAGTTGTTCCATAGACTTGAATATTAAGAGATTTTGGTGTAAGGATTAAAAATTAGCCCGTAAGGCCTCTCAATTATTCATTTATTTTATCTAATATAACATTTACTATTAAATTAGAACCACTCGGCACAAATACGTCATAGATCAAGATCATACTTTTTAGAGTGTTGTAGAATAAAAATAGGAGCAAGGACACCGAGTTCTTTCAGTTTTCCTGGTTCTTATTCCTTTGGTGTATCTTTGCACCTTTAGGGGCAATTGCTAGTTTAAAGTCTAATTCTTTAAAGGGTGCTAGCTCAATGGAAAGGCACTGCTTTACAAGCGAGGAGGTTGGTGGTTCGATTCCATCGTGCCACGATATTCATATATAGGGAATGATGAAGATCAGTTTAGTGTGGATTCTCTTTTGACCATCACCCCGGTAGGCTTATGGTGACATTTTTTGACCCTCACCAAAATATGAAATGGTGACGGTCAACGAACACCACCATATATACGCATCAATAGTGACGACCATTAAGGTCGGAAGTCACCATAAATCGTTGTTGTTTATATGAAATGGTGAGGTCATTGTTTTTGTCATTATAGTCATTATTAAGTGACGGACCTTGATGTCACCCGATGCGTTTATGGTGACGGTCGATGAACGTCGCTATATATATGCACCAATAGTGACGTATGAAAGTTCCATCACAAAAAATCATTCTTTATTCATATGAAATGGTGGCGGTCACTATCCGTCATTATAATTAATATTCGTATTCGGACCTTCGGCGTCACTACAATACATACTTTCGAGCGCGCCACCTTTGGTGACGTTCATTTTTGGTGACGGAGGCTATGTTTCGTCACCATTGCTCATATGAAATGTTGACGGTCCAATATCCGTCACTATAAATCATTATTGGTGGCCAGGACCTTGAATGTCACCACAACACCTATGGCAGCGCCACCTTTGGTGACGTTCAATTTTTTGGTGACGGAGCTGTGTCCGTCACCATTGCTCATATGAAATGGTGATGGTCACTATCCGTCCTATAAATCATTGTTGGTGTGAGACTGAATGTCACCACAACACCCTATACTTTCGGCGATGCCACCTTTGGTGACGTTCAATTTTGGTGACGAAACAACGGCCTCACCAATGAGCTTGTAAGTGACCATTTTACTTCCCCTCACCAATGTCCTTTTTTCTTGTAGTGATTACAAGACTGACTCGAAGGAAATTCCAAAATTATGAATCCCACTTCTTAGGACCTTAATAGTGGCTCCTTAGGATGCCATTTCTGAGTAAATGTAAGAACTTTGATATTAGTACCCTTTAACTAGTGATGGCCTTGAAATTGTTTTTTTGAGCTCTAAATTTATTCATACTTATGATATTTTGTCCTTAAAAAGCTTATTACCTTTTCTTAGGGCTTCAACTTTGTAATAAAAACATCTAAATCCAATATAAAATCTACAATGTTATGTACAGTGAGCAAAGTAAACTACGGTATTAAGGAAAATTAATGCTTCAACATCCTTTCACCATTGATAGGTTCACCTAGAAGATATATGATCCATCTAACTCCTTCCAAAATAATGCATTGTTACCTGCTGTAACCATAAATGACATAGGGGCCTTTCCAAAAAGAAAATCAAATTTCCTATGTTTTTCTTTTTCCTCTCTTATATAATACCCTTATGCTGTTCTCTATGTAAAAATAATCGTCCTTTGTTTTCTTGTCAAAATATTTTAATCTTATCACGGATCACTTGTGATTTGACATGAGCATATTTCTTGGTTTTCTACAAGATTATATTGATTTATCCTTCTCTAGATATCATTGGTTTCTACCTACGGTTCTTGGATCATCTTCATCACTAGCTCTCCTAAAGATGATGGAAAAACAACATCCATCCCATATATACAAAGTGATAAGGGGATGTACCAATGGGATTATTTGTCGTTAGTATATCTACCTATAAAATTAACTAATCTTTTGTTCATGTATTTTTTATTGTCTTCTAACAATTTTTTGATGATGGTTACTAGGCCTTTGGTGGAAGATCTGCCAAAGTCCATTACCTTGAAGATGTGGTGTGGAATAGCCAAGGGTAATGTGGTATTTGTTCTGAGAATTCAATCATTTTCTTAGACTTGGCTTGGTTTGCATTATCGGTAGTGAGATTTTGAGGGCATCCAAATCTAGAAAGTATATTATTTTCCGAGAAATGAGATTATGATAGTATCATTGGATTGTCTACATGGAAATGGATTCTATCCACTTAGTGAAATAATATGTGAAATTTGTCAAAATCCATTTGTCTTTGGGATGAGGAGGGAGGGTGAATTTCACCAATGAAGTCTAGACCATTTGCTCAAATGGAATTTCTGCGGACATGGGTTTGAAGGGGTAAGGTAATATCTTTTTCTTCCCTTCAATGATTTGGCATTTATGACGGGAGGTCACATACTTTCTTACATACGAAAAAAGAGTAGGCCCATTAAAAACCAGCCCTCAAGATTTTCTCTCACAGTTTATTTCCGATAAAGGTGTCCACCATAGTCACGCACACACATGAAACTCTTTGCACAACTTTATCATCTTCATCTTTAAGTAAACATTTTAAGAGAATACCATCATAGTCTTTGAAACAAAGAACTATCTATGATACAAAATTTAATTGCCTTTAATTTTAAGAATATAGCTTTAGTTCTTGTCAAACCGAAAGAGTTTGTAAGTTTATTAAGACAAATATAATAAATACCAAGGTGAATCTAAGAAAGGTTCAGCGATCTGTAGATCGCCGTCTCTTCTGATCATCTAATTGAGCAATAAAATTTATATCTAAGGCACGGCATTTCAATTGACCATTAGTTTGTACAAACCTTGACCTTTTAATGAGTTTAGTAGGCTTAATTTCTATGTCATATTCCAAAATAGTGGAAATCCATTTGCCTTTCTTACCGTCAAACCCCGTGCTGTGTCAAAATGTCCTCCACTATTGAATTTGGAACATATGCAAAGATGTACGAATACAAGATGTATCTTATAAAATATTTAATAGCCTTTGCTAAATCCGATGCTTGTTTTTCCATTATGTTACTGTTTTTATGCACCATCTCTTAGGGATTTTACGAAAAAGAAATGGGTTATTCATAGTGTTGTCATTCTTACGCGGTAAGGCGCAACAATTGTATTCACGAAGCAAAAGAAAAAAATAATAAAATATTTTTTAAATCGGGACTTATTAGGAATGGTGTTCTTGTGAGGGATTGTTTGATTGACTCAAATGATTGTTTGGCCTCTACGAGTCCATTTAAGTACAAATTCTTTCTTTAACATGCTATTGAGTTCTCTAATTAATTCTACTAAGTTGAAATGAATCTTTTGAGAAAGTTGATTTTACCTATGAATTCCTACAATTCCCTTATGTTCCAGGATGAATTATGCTTAAGATGGCCTCTATTCTAGTTGGGTCTATCGTAATTCCTTCTTTTTAAATTATGTTTCCTAACAATTTACCTTCTTCAAGTCAAAAGAGTGTATTTTTTTGGATTTAAAGAAATGCCAAATTTTCTACATTTAATAAACACTTGTTTCGGATAAATGTTCATTGTAAGTTTTATAAAATAAAAAGTGATGTCATATATATAAATGATAAGAAAATCATGAATTTTCTTGGCAAAATATATGTCCATATCTCTCGAAAATTTGGCTCTAGCATTCATTAATCCAAAGGAATTTTCACATACATGAAAGTACCCCATGGAGTAGTAAATGCGCGGTCTTTGGTTGGTCTTCTTTTTGAACTAAAATACAGTTTGTATCTAGAGAATCATAAAGTAATGAGGCTCACAGGAAAGGCCAGCACTACCCTGCAGCAAAAATATATGATCCAATTTTGGGAGAAGATAATTGTCTTTTAGGGACACTTTTTTAGAATTCGAGAAATCAACACCAAAGTCTAACCTACTTTGTTTTCTTTAGTGGGAACTAAGTTTGAAACCTAGTACGAATACCTAATAGGTGCAATTATACGTAGCCATATATTTCTCTTTACCTCTTTTTCAATCAAAGGCATTAAAACTAGATTGATTCTTCTAACATTACTGTTTGAAAGGTTTTTGATCTTTTTTTATAGGTATTTTGTGTTGTATTATTCTAGTGTAATAAGATTTAAGGTCTTCATAACTCCTGTGAATACATCCTAAAATTCCTTAAACGGAGCTCTATATTTAACTTTCTTCTCGAGGTAATGCTTTTGAAAATTTCTGAGTTTAGGATTGTGTTGGAGTCCCTATATTGATTTCTTCTATGTATGATCTTAATATGGTTCCATTTTTGGTTTCTTGCAACATCATTTGAATCAAAAATATATTCTAAAGGGGCCTAATCCCTTAGGAAAGAAATTTATTCTTCGGAGTTTAATATCTCATGATCGTCATTTGCTATTTATTATATTTCTACATTCTCTAATCTGCCTATTTCTACTTGAGTAAGTTTAGTGGTTGATGGAAATATAAAATTATCTACATATACAACATTTATACCTATATCACTAGCTATATTTTGATCTATTGTACAATGTGTGTCTATGTTACAATTACGGAATTCTCCCTCCGCATTCATGAATTGATAGATTTATTCATCCTATGAAAATATTTGCCAATAATATAGATTGTCTAGTATAATAGGCTTGTGTCATACCTCTGCTTTGTGTATTGATGATTTGGTTGAAAAGGCCAGTTAGCGAGTGCTAGCAAAAGTTGCTAAACTATGTGCTTACATATTTTTGTTTTCTAAGAATTGAGTAAAGTCCACATTCCAGCAACCACTAATCGAGATCTAAAACTATTTCTCTATATTGGCTTAATTTGGGATTATATACAAAATATTCTCCTCTAATATATTTACAATTAACTCAAGTCTCCTATGATAGAAACTCTCTTGGCTCCTAAATTTCTAACAATCTATAGTCCTAAGATTAGAGCTTCATATTCGGCCATGTTGTTGTACATTTGAAGTTTAATCTAAAGGGATAACCTTACGAATGATTGTTTTCCATGTTATGTATCCAAATTCCTACTCTTGATCCTATTTTATTAAGCTGAGCCATCAAAATCTAAGTGTCACATTAATTCATGAAAAATATTATCATTGTACGGTGCTTTATTTTCTATTTTAATGTTGTGTTGTTCTCTATGCAGTTTCGAATTACATAAAATGAAACAATCCATATCATTAGGTGTAGAATAAATATGATAGTTTCAAGGTCTTTCTACACTACTAACCATGTACTTCATTAATGTCTCTCTGTAAAGTTTCTTGGGTTGACCAAAAATTGATATAGTGGCATAAGATATCTGGTGTAGAGATCGCTTCTAATTTGGCTCCTCATGAGAGAGGTAAAAGCATTCCCATACTTGGGAGAGGGATGTCGGCTACTAGAATATCACATGACTATACTTTCCTGGGTATTGGACTAAAGTGACACATAAATCTTTGATTAAACCAAGAAATTTCACTTTACGGAATCAAATGAGAAAATGTCCTTATAAGATTTTGTTATATCTATATTGAGCTTTCCATAATTTATTTTGGCATCAAATTGTCCGAGGCTCCTGAATCTAGCATAACATTATGTAAAATTTTATCATGGATAGTTAAGCTAATGCTAAAAGGAGGAACTCCTTCTTCTTGGTGTTTTCCATTTACCTAAGGACGAGATATTATTTACGGTTGGTCATCATAAATTAGCAGAGTCTTTTCCTTCATTCATGTTCAATGTTTTAGTGATCTGTGATTTATATAAATCATGCTTTACGGCTCTATCAAAGGAATTGGTATCTTTAGTTTGTAAGTTCGGTTTGGATGTTAAATGATGCTTGTTGTTTTCCTAAGCTGAATAATTTCCTCTTTACCAACTCAGTTTGAGTATGTTCTCTTCTTTTTTTATAGTTGGTTTCTCATTTTATATTTGTGTTTCCACTATTTCTTCATTTTTATCTTCTTTTCAGAAATTTTGAGTAACTTGGAGTGGTAACTTTGGTAGCTTTGGAAGTTTCAATATTTTTTAGGTAATTGTTTTAGGATCAATTTGATTTTGGATCGGCAACAAATGTTTTTTGAATCAAATTATTTTTTAATATAAGTTCTTCTTCATGACTGACAAAATTTTTGAAGGTCAGCGATGTTTTGAACAACAATATACGTGATGTCAACAATTTTAGGATTGGGTGCAATTTTAGGACTAGAAATTTTCTGATTTGAACTAGGTTTCTTCCAGGTTTCCTAGGGATAATTTTAAATAGTTTAGTTGTAGAAGCTTCTACATTTTTATTACTTCTAAGGTTATATTTCTTATGAACTTCATTAATGGAAAATTCATAACCTTGCTTATAATCCAAAAAGATTCCCAGTTCTAAGCGTAACTATTGTAATTCATATAACTCATGTTCTTCTTGTGTAGAAAAATGGTATTATCATCATTAATTCCCATTAGGTTGATCTGAAGTATCTTCATCTCATCATTTTGATGAGAAATTTTAGCATAGTTATCTTGGAAAGGTGCCCTTAATGTTTGATCAAGTGTTGATTCTCTATATTTACTAGTGTTGGTATTTTTCCTAAAATTGGGATTTATTGTTGTTGACCTTGTTGTGAATTGTCCCATTGTGGCTTCCTTTCCATACTATCTAATGTTTATCCATAATTATTTCTAATTTTTGGCTAAACTATTTATTTTAAGGCACGAGGTTGATGTTTACTCTTTTATTGTGAGTCTTCTTTCATTTCTCAATCTATCTTTCTTGCCTAACAAATTTGTTTCTACACTCGTACTTTTCATACGATATAAGGTTTCGGGGTTTATCTCGGTTGGTATACCGCCTGCTCTCAATCCATGAGGAATTTGATCAAGGCGAGAGTCTAGAGGAGGTTTAAGATTAGCGGGGATTTAGGTTATAAATATTGTTATATCTTGTACGTAGTCTTGAAGCTGTTTCATTAGGTGCTCCTTTTTGTGCTTTCTGCATATTGATTAAAATACGCAAGGGATTCTTCTTATTTTCCCATCTATTAAGAAAATCCTATGGAAAGAAGCTAAATTAGCTATACTACCACGGCACGTAAACCTTTAAACCACTTATTTACATCACGAGAAAAAATTCTCATTTGAACATCGGCTTCATCTATTTCATGCGGTTCAAAGTAATCGGTAATTTTATTGGTATGTTGTTGGGTAGTGTCTTGACAAATACCATCAAATTGAAAGATCCTACTTTGATAATCTTGGTCCATGGCATGTAGAGGGGCTTGTATAACCAAAGGTGCATATGATAGCCATGACTAAGCTTCTAGCTTAGCTAGGAGGTAGATTGGTAGGGCTTGAAGAAGAGCTTGAGTAACTTTGAAGATGAGGTTGTGAGATTCGAAGAAGATGTAGTTGGGATTCTAGAAAAGTGCATGGAAATGAGAATGAAGTACTTGAAAAAGTAGTAGAAATGATAGAAGAGGATGAACTTGGTGTTGGGAGATGGAAATAAAATTCTAGGTTGAAGTGGAAGTTTAGGAAAGAATGAATCTGTGGAATGAAGTGTGGTGGAAATAATAGATGAGGTGGTACTAAACAAGGATGAACCTCTGATTCTAAATGAATGATAGAGAGCTTAGGGGTATAAGCGGATAAAGCGGTCAATTCAACGAGAATAATAAGTTTCATCAATTTCATTAATAAAAGTTGCAGTCAAAATCATCAGTTTTATCATATATTTCTAAAGCTTTTTGTTGAATCAAATGAAACATTTCCTTTTTAAGATTCAATAAACTTGAAATGAAATCGAGGATCATTTACACTATCACAAATGTCATTTTCTAATTTAGTTCTAAACAAAGATTTCTCAAAAGCTAAATCAAGTTCAATGTTTTGTAAACTTGATAATTGTTTGGGGAGAATTTGATTTGATCCCAATAGATTTTATTTCCTAAACTCTCTAATTTTTTTTTCTTTAAAATTAAATAGGGATTATATACTATTACGATTAGGTTGTTGATCAAGATTGAACTTGGTATAGTAGGTTCTTCTAGAAGCAGAATTCTAATTTTTATGAATTATTGTTCTAACAACCTTAACGTCGAAATATAAGTAAAAATATTTCCTTTAAGTTTCTTTTAAGACTAAGGATTGGTTAGTTTCCCGATTATGGTCACGAATATTATCAATCCAACAATTCTCGGGGTTGTTAGATGGTTGATTTTTTTTAAAGAATATTAGAGGTAACCAAAAACCTACATTTAAGCCTTAGGATCTAGCCTCCTAATGCTAAGAGAGGTCTCTCTCTTTAATATTTGTCTTTGTTGATTTTAGATAATTTTAGGCTAGTTATGTGAGATGGATTAGTTTTCAGATTTGATTTAGTTTGGTGGTGGAATCATTGTTTCAGATGGATAGATGTCGGTTAGAATTCCATTGGGCTAATGGATTCAATGTATCAATCACCACGAAAAAATCAATGTCTAAAGGAAATGTTTACAGGGAAAGATAGCTAAGTCACTTTAGATCTTTAGGATGACGATGAAAATGGTTTCAATTGGGATAAGAAAGCAATTAAGGGTTTTCAGATCCAGATAATGAGTGAAAAGACAGAGGTCCATCGAAACAAGGGAGCAATTAAGAATTCCCTAACCTGGACATCAATAGAAAACATGTAAATGATAAACAGTTCAAGACATAATGTAATTAAACATATTCTATAATAACATTCATGTTATATCATTTAGATTAAGCAAACATATGAGCATGTGAAAAAAATAAGAATTCAACAAAGAACAAGTGAAAATACTTCACTAAGATGGCCCAACGCATGAATCCTGTAATATGATGCTTTATTTCTTTAATCCCGTATGCTGACTTGAAATTGGTACAATCACCCTCGGGTTCTAGAATAGTACAACTATAGAAATGTTCAGAAATTCATCCACACTCAATACTTTGAAATGTGAAGTATTTATACAAAAACTCTTACAAAATATCCTAAAACAAAATTAAGGATTATTCATGGAAAATAAATATCTTCATGCATGAAGATAGAGACAGTTATCTAACTAATGAAAGATGTCCCTGCTCTTATTGTATTTAATGTTTGCTGTCTTTGATTTGTTGTTGATTCTCCTCTTTGTTATTTTCTCAACGAAGGCTGAAGTTAGGCAGTGGAGTGTCCTTTACGCTGGCAGTTTTCAACTAATTTCTAATTTCTTATTTCACTTTAAGTTTGAATTTAAAATAATACTCTTGACTCTGATACTCTTTAAACTCTGATACACTTTGACTATAACTGTTGTTTTTTCTGCAAATTGTAAAACTGCCTGCTCTTTTTATTGTCTAACTAATATATTTGACTGCTTTTCTTTATTTCTTTGACCTTTATAGTAAATGAGTCAATTTCTCCCAAGACTCTACTTTGGGTAATTTGATCTTCACCATTCTTCTGAATATTTCATCGGCCTTTATGTATTTTGAGAATGTAGGCTTGTTGAAAAATAGGTGTTTTATCTCATGCTGTATGTAAAATAAGTTCTCAAGACTCTTCTAGAGAAATTCCCCTATTGGAATTCCTTGCATGGTTGAATTACTAGCTTGCTACTTAGCCACTTCTCTCATCTTGTTATCATAATCATCCTACTTCATCAGCTTGTCATTTATAAATAGAGGATTTGGAAGGCCTTTCTGTCTTATGGCATCAAACTTGATCATGAACCTTGTGATGGCAACCTCCATGTTTTGAATTTTTTCTTCTAGTTGTATCATCAAGTTTCTCTTAGAAATCACCTTCCTAACATCTAGGATGGTGTCTGTCTTGTCACTAATTCCAATCTCTTCTAGTTCTTTCTTATTATTGTAATTAAGGAATTTTATGATTTCATTAGCTCTTCAGGCTTCTTAACAAGTTCTTCTTTGATTTTCTAGATGGCCTCACCTGTTGTTTTAGTTAGATCTTTATGTTCATAGATAACTTGAATAGATGGCCAAATATCATTGACAGATTCAACTATGTTGGCCCACAGTTGTTGTTTGACTTGTTCCATTGGTTATTTCAAGGTTAATTCCTTTTCTAACTTATTTAATTTCTCATTTAACCCATTTTATTTCTGTTCTTCATTCTTGTGCATAATCTAAGCAAAAAATTTCTCAACAGTCAAAATTTTCAACTATTCTTTGAGTTTGTTGATTTCATTTGTCTCAATAGAAATTTCCTGCATTGCCTTCACAAGTGTGCTTGCCTCATCTGTTGGTTGTACTATTGATGTAGATGAATCTATTATTGAGGATGTTACTGAGGTAAAAGGAAGTGAGGTGGCAATAGGAACTGTAGGAGCCAATGTATGTGCCAAAGGGGAGGGAAAAACTGTAGTGACTACATGGATAATAGTGACATGAACTGTTTCTTTGCTGGCTTCTTTTTCCTAGACGAAATTGTCCATTTCATTTTCGATTTCTTTGATTTGGGAATTTAATGGAAGGATGAGACTCATCATCTCATCTTTCTAATTTTCATCCTATAACACTTCCTTTGCTTGAGGTTGTTCAATAGGAGGAATTTTTAGTTGCTTCTTTAATGCAACAATGTCTGCATTTTTCTTCTTTATCAGTTCATATGCAACATTCACATTTGTTGGATCATATCCTACTTCAATAATTAAATCTTATACTGATTTGATTCTGTTATCCTTAGCTTGAGAGGATGCCTTTTCTAATTTGAGATGATCTCTGATGTTTTCTAGAGTATTTTTCAACTTCTGTACACTCATGGCCTTGTTTTTCATGGTTGAATAAAGCATTTCACCAGCTTGTGTGTGAAATTCTATCTGGTCAATTGGATGAAGCTCTTTTGCTTGAACTTCATATGAAGACTTTTTATAATCGTCTAATGTTTTGGGATGATTTACTGTAAGCTATAGGAAGGTCATCTGCATCTTCCTATTCTTATAGTCAAAAGCAGAAAGTAATCTTCTTTGGTCACTAGGTGACTGCTTCTAGTATTGTGTGTATGTATCAGTCTTTAGGGCCTCGTTTATGATATTTATTTATTTGTATCTCTTTATAATGTCCATCTCTTTATCTGATGGTTTAATGGAAGAGGATACTTCAATACTATGCTATTTTTGAATCAGCTAAGTGTTTGAGGTTGAAGTTTGGTGTGTTCTTTCACGAACTGTAGGTGGAGAATTGTCTTTCACCACTGCATCAATATCAATTATTTCAATATTTTTCACTTCTTCATATACATGATTTAATTTTGGCTTCTTCCTGTACATCAATTTAAATTTGGTTTTAGTGGTAGTCTCTATAGTGTATGATCCTTCTTCTTTGATTCCTTTTGAGTTTCTATCTTCTTGCACTAGAGTCTGCAAAGTGGAACTAGTATCACCTTGCTTCTTAGCCTCTATCAAAGTGTTCTCCAACCATTTAGATTGACTAGAGTATTTCTCTATTTCTTTTTTTTCTCATGCAAATAAGGAGTTAATTTAAATTTAACTCTCAATTTTCTTATTACTCCTAGAGGATCATAATACCATAGAAAACTCTATCTGAATTTAAACTCCTGCAAATACTTGTCAGCATGTGGACCTGCATCTCTGCTATTACAAATAAAAGGGCCAACCTGATTCTTAATTTTAAATTGTGTTTTCTTTTTAGCTACAAAGAAATTTATTGCATCAGAATTAATGATCTGCCTTATGTACTCAAGGGAAAATAACCTCATTGGGAGGTATTTGGGAAACTTATATGGAAACATATTTGATCCATAGACGCTAATCTCCATATGGTTTTGATAGAGGTACCAATCTCTAGTCTTGTTGTGCTCTGACAATTGTAGGACCTTTTTAATCTCCTCATTGACTCTTGGTTGCATGCTTATGTTAAACATATTGACCATAGGATGAATAAAGGAGTCAATGAAGTTTGTATACGTAAACTCAGTGGAGTCTTTCCTTATCAAGGAAGTCCAAAATATGACTGACTGTGGATTACCTTAAACATCAAGGTTTTGAAGGTTAATGGAAAATTTCTCAAGGTCAAAGTATAAAAACATGTGGAATAAGACAGATGAATACTTAAAAACACCTTCTTCAGGAATTTTGACCAATTTTTCATGAATTGTGTCAGCAATGTACTGGGAAAAAATAGAAATGGTAGCAGGAGGCTAACCAGGTGTGAAAGTAGACAAAAAACATAAAACTGCAGCATCAACATGATCATTTTTAAAATAACCCAGCATGCAAGATAACATAGTGATGATATGCCTGGTTATTTCAGAAAAAATAGATGCTAGATAGGGTGGATTAGTTTTAGGAGTCTCTACTAATGAAGGTATGAATGTTTGAAATATATGGAACCTCTTGGGGAAGTCTAGATTTGGGTATAACTATGTATTGGTCTTAATGGAAAAAGGGGTTTCATCAGATTTAGATTGGATCTGCAGTAGTTGATTGATTGACTCAGCTGTAATGGTAAACATAATTTATTTTCCAGGGGTTATTAGGTCTCTTTGATTAGGGAAATAGCAGGATTGACAAAGTCTGATTACTTCTGGCTATTGGAAGGTCTGTGAGACTACACACTTTGGAAAATTGGACTCCTAGATGAAAATCTCATCATATTAATCTATGGATTTGTCATGGCTCCAATAGTGGAGTTCAAGATTAAAATCAGTGATAGGGGCACTAATTTTAAAATATTTATTAGCTATGGGAGTGTGTTCTACATCCACAACTCAAGGTTGTAGAGGATTGACAGATACAATGCTTTTGGAAGCCATTGTTTTGTTAATTTTATTGAAATACTTAATCATTTGACTTAGGAAATATATTGATGCTTTTAGGAGCACCTTATAAAGGTAATTATAGTTTGCAGATTGATTTAGGATGAAACAGGGGCTTATCTTCTGGTCTACAAAGGTTTAAACTAGTTCAATTGATCAAATTGTCGTCTCTGTGACAAAAAGAATCTTAGAACCTCAGAATATCTGTGAAAGGAAGACCAGGGTCTGTAGAAAAGGATAGGGAAGGAAATATGCACTTTTGGTCTGATATAACTCCTAAATTGATTCAATTACTTGAATTACTTCCTTTTAGCTTTAGGAATAGGCCTAATCACTGAAGAATACCTGATGAAAAATGAGGATTTTGGTTTGCAAAAGGGGTTATGAGGTAGCATAGGGCTTTCTAAGGTTCTTCTGGTCTTTAAAGAGCTTCAAATTAGGTTCTATAGCGATTTGTAGCAGTAAATGGTTGAATTTTGTTTGAATTTTGGTTTAAAACAGGGTGAGCAGCAATTCTTTAGCTTGACAATAGCATCTCCTGCGGAAAATTGTAACGAAAGTAGTAAAATCGCTAGCAAAGGGCGGCTATATGCATTTTCAACCAACAATGTTTCAGATTTAATGGGCGGTTCTTTTCAAAGGCAGGATGGTTTTTGGAATAGGCAAAAATACTACAGAGTGGTTTTCGCAATGACAAAGGCAATCAGGTGGGAAAATTTGGAGGGATGAAATCAAATGAAATAATGCCACGTAGCTAGGAGTGAAGCTCTGAAAACCATGCATTTCGCAAGTTTTGGGTGCAGTTGAGGATCAAGCTATCGGATATGCGAAAGGAGATATGGTCCATCAGATCTAATCATTGTTGATCAGACAATTGAGTGAATGCGATGGACTGTTGGGAATTTAAATAGGCATGGGGCCAAGGAATTTAAATTATGTGATGGGATATGCATGCATATAAGTTATGGTTTGTAATGTATTGAGTCGAGGCTTGTAGTAGGCAAGGTTTAATATATAAGCAATGGGGTTTGGGTAAGTGGGGCATTTGTATAGGCAGGGATAATAATAGGTGGGCCCAAATATATATCAAAACGTGGGGAATTTAAAATATAGTTTTAAAATAAAACATGGGTTGGGGAATATATATAAATGGGGAATTAATATAATAAAGGTTTAAAAGGTATATGATGGGAATTAATAAATAAATTTAAATGTTAATAATATACACTAAAATTTTAATAAGTCTGGGATTTCAAAAAACACTAAGAATAGTGTTAAAACATAATATCGAGGTGGAATTTTCATAGTGGGGCCCAATATTAATGTTTTAAACTTAAAAACTTAGGATAGGTGTATTTTAGGTGGTATTTGTGAATGAAAAAGGGAAGTTAGTAGGGTATAATTACTTTCCAAGGGATAAATGTGTTTTAAGCTAAGGAAAGGCGATTTATATAGGGAAAATGAGTGAAGTAATGGGGAAAAAGGGTTAAAAATGGAGGGGAAAATATATTTTTACAAGGCGAATGATTTTGAAAGGAAGTGAGTAAATGGAATGACCAATTTTCTGATATCCATGCCTTGTGAAAGCTACTTTTACCTACCCATCAACTACCCTAACATTTTTCTTTCATTTCCATGGGTGTATTCGAGCTTGCAAACCCTTAGTCATTTTTATTTTAACAACAAACAAACTAATTCTATCCTTATTTCATCCAAGGGCTCAGATTAAATTGTTGAGCTCTTTATTATTCTTTACCTAACTACTAATCTTCCAAAGTTAAACAGTTTGGCTAGATCTTTATTCTCTATCTATCAACATGAAATTTAAAGCATGAAAATGTTAAGATTAAGCTGTATGACTATCATGGATTGTGGAATTTTTGGCATGCTGCACAAAATATCTATTTTGCAAAGTAAAGTAAAAATTAGTGGCATTTGAACTTGCATCACTTTCATGATAATTTTTATCTCTTTTTTGTTTGGGGTTCATATTTTATATTCCTTTTGACATTTTTCTTTTAGTCCTTTCATTTTTATTAAATAGGACTTTACCCTCTTTACATTTTTTTAATTCTTTAATACGGGAAAGTAATTTGCAGAAATAAAAGTATGTACATATTACAAGACTAATCAAATTCAATTAAAAATTTTGAATCCTATATTATAGGATCCTAACATGTTGCACAAGAAGGATGGATCATGGCGCATGTGTCTGGAGTATAGCAAGCTCAATAAGCTTACTATTAAAGATAAATTTCCCATTCCTGTGATTGATGAATTATTGGATGAATTACATTTTACCAAGGTGGATCTTTTCTCAGGATATCATCAAATTAGAATGAAGGTTGAAGATATTCCGAAAACAACATTTCGAACTCATAAAGGTCATTATGAATTTTTGGTCATGCATTTTGGCCTAACCAATGACTTGTACATTTCAAGGGTTGCTGAATTAAATTTTTAAACCCTTCCTTAGAAAATATGTGCCAATGATTTTTGATGATATAACAATATACAACAGGTTTTCAAAGCATCATGTTCAACATGTAAACAGGGTTCTAAAACTATTGGAGGAGAAATAATTATATGAAAAAACCTCCAAATGTTTCTTTGGAGTACAAGAGGTGGAATATCTAGGTCATATTGTTTCTCACAATAGTGTTAAGGTATAACCTAACAAAATTAAACTCATTAAGTAATGAAAATTACCCACAACCATAAGGAAGTTGTTAGGATTTCTTGGGTTAACAGGATAGTATCACATGTTTGTTAAAATTTATGGGAGAATAGCAGCACCTTCAACAACATTATTGAAGAAAGATGCATTTTCATGGACTCCTAAAGAAACTAAGGCCTTTGAATGTATTAAAGAGTAAATGTGCCTAACACCAGTCTTAGCTACATCAAACTTCGCAAAAACCTTTATTGTGGAATGTGATGCCTCAGTAAATGGAATTGGTGATGTTTTAATTAAGACAGAAGACGCATTTCTTTTGAAATTCTTGCAATTAAAGGAAAGTATTTACAGAAATATATTTATCAGAAGGAAATGTTGGCAATATTACATGCACTAAATAAATGGTGACCTTACCTAATGGGAAGACACTTCAAGGTAAAAATTGATCATCATCGTCTTAACTACTTTTTGGAATAAATATTATCTTCAGAAGAGTAGCAAAAATGGGTCACAAAGATGTTGGGCTATGACTTTGAAATCATCTACCAAAAAGTGAAGCTAAATGTAGTTTCATATGCACTCTCAAGAAAGGATGAAGAGGTGGAAGCATTGTTTTATGCCATTTCTATTATCCAACCAGATTGGATAACCGAAGCAAGTGATGAATGGAAGAATGACGAATAAGTGTGGACGCTCATTCAAAACTTGCAGCAAGATCCTAGTACATATGCTACATTTAGTTGGAAAATGATTCCTTATGGGACAAATATTTCTTATATCTTTGTAGTAATTACCAACTAAAAAAAAAGATTATTTTGGAGTTGCACACCTCTCCTTGAAGAGCACACTCGTAATTTTTAAAAAATTACCATAGGGTGACGAAATTTTTTTTTTTGGATGGCCTTAAATATCATATTCAAAAGTTTGTGGTGGAATGTTTGGTTTGCGAGAAAAATAAAGTTGAGGCAATTAAGACCCTGGGTCTTCTAAAACCTTTATCTATTCCAAGTCAACATTGGGAGGAGGTTTCAAAGGATTTTATCATAGGTTTCCCTAAGTTCGAAGGGAAGAGTGTCATCATGGTGGTAGTTGATAGAATTACCAAGTATGCACACTTTTGTGCATTATCTCATCCATTTAAAGCAAGTACAGTTGCTACTGCATTTATGGAAACAATTCAAAAGCCACATGGAAACCCACAGATTATTGTAAGTGACAAAGATCCCATTTTTACAGGAAATTTTTGGACGGAATTATTTTCTTCTTTGGGTACATAACTAGCTCATAGTCCATCTTATCATCCTCAATCTGATGGGGAAACTGAGATAGTTAACAAATTTTTGGAAGTGTGTCTTTTTTTTTGTATCTCATAAACAAACACAATTGGTCAAGTGGCTACCTCTGGCTAAATGGTGTTAAAACACTTCCTTCCATATTGCAACAAAAAGTACCCCATTTATGGCACTCTATGGATATCATCCACCATCCATCACATCATATTTAAGAGAAAATTATAAGGTTCAAGGAGTGGAAGATCACATCGAGCATCAACAACAAGTTATCCAACTCTTAAATGATAACCTAAATTTGGCACAAAATCAAATGAAACAATAGGAAGATCAACATCGCAACAAGAGAAGCTTTAATTTAGGAGACTGTGTGTTTTTACGAATACAACCATAAAAAAAAATTTCCCTCAAGAAAGCTAAGAGGGATGATAAATTATCTCCAAAGTATTACGTTCCTTACAAGGTTTTGCAAAATATTGGTATTATGGCATACAAATTGGAGCTTCCTCCTTCTTCTCGAGTGCACCCAGTTTTCCATGTTTCATGCTTAAAGAAGGTTATAGGTGACAAAATTCCAGTTCAATCAATATTTCCAGAACTTGATGATGAAGGATAACTAATATTGGACCCTGAAGCAATCAGAGAAACAAGAACTCGACAGGTATGAAATAGATCAATTTCAGAGTATCTCATCAAGTTGAATAACTTACCCACTGAATATTCCACATGGGAGGATTAGAGTTTTATACAGAAGTATCCAAAGCTACTCAAGCATTGAGGACAACACTTTTTTTAAGGAGAGGTGCATGTTAGATCCCTTATTGTTGTTAGTGTAGCCCCTTTATTGTCATTTTTGTACCCCTATAGCCTCATATTATTATTATTGTGCCCCATAAAGGCCACTATTGTTATCGTTTTTCCCTTAAATTATTATTGTTAGGTCGGTTAGGATTATATTGTGACCCCATGGAATCCTATATATAAAAAGCAGTTTTTATCATTTGTATCATCCAAGAATTGTTCATTTATGTAATCTAAAGGAGGTTCCCCCCTAGAAGTGGTTGATTCCTATGGCGTTAATCTCTCTTTTATTATATTTTGGGAGATGGTTTCGTACCAATAGATATAACAGTTATTCATTGGATATTTGAATTATTAGCGTTGGATATGCGATACAATGGAGCTTAGCAACTCATCACTGGCATTGTGTTGAATAGTTAAAAATTTCTTAAATGTTGGATATTCAATGGTACAGATGTCAATTACCTGACACAAAAAATGGCCACAGTTGTTATTAAAAATACAACACTTTTAAATTGATTTATCAAATATGTTGGATTTTTGACACAAAATATGTTGCTAGAAATTCCCACGTGCACGGTATATTAGATGGGACCCACATTTAGTCTGACATGAACGTCTGACTGTGTCCCATCAGATAATCGAAAATAGACCTATATTGTGCGATGGGAGTGTTATCTCTCTGAAAATTGTGCCCGTCGATATGGAACAATAACTCTGATGATGTAGCGTCAAATATTTAATTTCATGAGAATTTTATATGTAAGATGCATCATTCCCTCGGTATTTAGTAGCTAGTTCGACGATGTAGTGTCCTATATTCGATGGGATAATATTCTTTTCGAATGAGAATGTCACATGTCTGACACTTTCTTCCATTTCCATTTCATCAAATATATGATATTTTTCCCATACGATAAGATATGTATATGTGACGATTTCCATGTACCATTGAATATCTGACAAGTGTTTTCACATTAAAAAAAATATAATATGGTGGATTTACATGAGGTTTTCTTTATTCTCTGTGGCTCCATCATAATCATTCCAAATATGAAATACCAACACCTCTATTCAATAATTTAACAACTATGAGCAATAATCCATAACTCAAAATTACTCTAAATTTCAAGTGATTAAGAAATTCTCTAGATCAAAAAATTGAGAATTTTTTTTCTAGATTTTTAAAGTGGCTTGAAAACCAAGTTTTGAAATGGTCTATATAACACAAATGAAAAATCCTTCCTATGCAATACAATACCAATTGCTGATTAGGTATGCAATTCCTTACTCGTATTTTTTTCCTTGATATCTACATACATTATCCTCTCTTGTACTATTCTTCATAGTTTTCTATATGGAACTAGAGTTATGAGCTTCTCTAAGACACATAAGTAGTTTGCATGTCTAATGGATTCATTAAGATACCATGAGGAGAATAATTCTATGTAAGATAGGTTGTTTATATATTTTTTTAATATTTAGTAGGTGCAAATATGATATAACATTGTAATAATATGGATTTTGTTCCACACTAATCCTCTCTTCCTTTTGTATTTAAGAGTTTCGGAAGTGACTCATTTTAACCTTTCAATAATAAGCACATAAGTTCCTAATAAATCTGATTATAATTGTAAGTATTACAATGGTAATGTTATAATGAGAGAGGATAATATCACATAACTCACATAATTACGTGATAAAGAAAACCTACAGTCTATAATGAACTTCAATTGAGTAAAGATTTTGATTTATGCTTTGTTAGGAAAAAAAAAACCAAAATATGTGCTGATTAATGGCTTGATATCATCAAAGTAATAGGAGAAGGGAAATTATTAATTTTCATTGTATGGATTATTAATGTGGAAAGAATACCAACACCCATAAGGTAAAATTCAAATTAACAATTATTTTTGTGTATGCTTCACTATATAAAAACAATCCACAATATAGACCTAATCATAATGATGTGATTTATCCGAAAGTACTTTTATCTACATTATGGATCACAAAAGTATTAGATCTAAAAAAATCAATAATATGTAAATCCTGAATATTTAATATCACCAAATGGTTAGGCACATGCTGTTGTGATAAGATAATTTGCAACATCACAAAAACATTGATGATAACTCAAAAACAACTTATAATGTTATGTTAAGATAGCTTGAAGAAGCACATAAACACTAACCATAACTCAAAAACATCTCAGAATGTATACATAAATACTAGTAATAATATTAATATTGAAACTAAAATTATCATTCAATAAAGGTTTAAAAATATATCAATCTAATAAAATCATCAACAATGCCACTAAAACTAATGTAACTTTGAAGAACCACATATACAAAGCTCAATGGTTAGTTAAGACATATTAGGAGGCATGGGAAGAGTGGGTTTCTAATAACGTAGTATTCTAATAAATATATAACCACCCATAGATCAAAATGGCTTACAACATATAGTACTGCAATACTTATATTTTTAAATTTAAATTTAAATATAAATTTTAAATACTTATATTATCTATAATTTATTTCAGTCCTATCAAATGATATTTTGAATAGCAAGTTATTATTCCACATTGTAAATAAACAAAGTATTTACATATATTCTTTGACCAAATTGATTTACTAAGGATGTTATGGGGATGGATATGGTGTTGAAGGGGATGAAGAATGTTTTCGATTTCCTTCAAAGTGAGTTGCATGAAATCAATTTTAATGAGTGTTTCTAACATTTTTTATGTAGACAAGAAACCCAAAACTATGAACTCGATTGAAGGGTGTGGAAAATAAGGGGTTTGTGATGCTATCGGCGCCAAGCAATTTGTTAGGAAGGTTTTGAAGAAAAATGTTCCAGTTTTTTTTGAAGTTGAATAGGTCAAGAACATAACTAGATTATCACTAGCTAGTACAATGGGAGGCTTCAATGCTCACACATATAATATTCTGTACTATATTTATTGTAGCTAATCTATATATTAGTTTCATTTTCTAATATATATTAGTCTAATAAAATTATAACATATATTTTTTGTCAATTTACAACATTTTGTGATTATGATGACAACTTAAGTACATTTTAGTGTAGTATCCATGATGGGATGTATGAATTGTCCTCTCCATATTTCCCACCAATTATTATAACCTTCAATGGGCTAGCACTAGATTATTATCATCATCTCAAAATGACCTCACAGATGAAAGTTTACCATTTCTATCATAGTCACCTCACATTTTCTCATAGATGACCCCTTGTATAGATTATATGCATGTATTTATGGCAAGCCATCCCCTCTACCTAGCCTAAGATTGATTATGACAACATGTGAATAAAGGACAATTTATAAGTAGGGGATCTTGTCATCAAATATCTGTTATTTTTACTTTATTCACTTATTGTCACAATAAATGATAGGATATGTTGAGGGGATGGCCTTCCCTAAATTCATGGATATAATCTATGGAAAGGGTCATCTATGCAATTGTGTGAAGTGATGATCAAAGAAATTGTAAATTTTCATTTTCTCTGTCATTTTGAGATGATGATATTGATCAGTTCTAGCCCATTCAAGGTTATAAACATTGATGGGAAATGTGGGAAGGAAAATTCATCTGTCGTGTCATGGATTTTACACACATGTACTTAAATTGTGATCATAATCACATATTATTGTGATTAGGCAACAGAGAAGGAGTATCTAGCACCTAAATTAGGAGTGTGGTAGTGTATGGTGGAGAGATAGGGATACAAAGTAGTATATGGTTGCCACATATTGTGTAAAGGTTTAGTTTAACACATGAATATGATTATAGCATCTTGGTTTTTCTAATAGATTTAATTGTATTATACGAGAAATTTATCAAATATATGTTATTTTACACCCTATATGATTGACTTGTCACATTGATAAACCGATCACATTGATCTGTAACCAAACTCATGGAAGAATCTAAATCTCAATAAAGTGTCAAATATTAAAGAGAACTCTAGTTAATATTTAACCTAACTCTCTGCGCTCAATTTCTCAACATGGTAGTAGAGGCATGTTTCGAAGTGAGGGAAAAAAATAAGATCAACTTGGCACCATCTCATCTCAATAATACCGAATTTCCTAGTCTGAATTTGTGAAGGAAAGAAGAAGAAAAATATGGGCATAGTTACCATCCAAAATTGCAGAGATAGGGTTGATAGTACACACAAAAAGTGAAAATGGGTTTTGGAGGGATATACGAACTTTTATTGGTGACAAAATAGCTAGAAGACCTTCTCTCCCTGGACCAAACCTATCAAAAAATAAAGTGAGGTCCTACGCTCACTCTACTAGCCGTCTTCTCCGTGACATAACCTCAAAATTACTCAAGAAGAGTGAGAGCTCAAGGAATATGATCATGATGAACTGAAAGGCTATTTGAGGAGCTCAAGAAATGTCAAGCATATTGGGTCAGATAGAGGTGAATTTTTGTGACAACTCTAGTGTTCCTTCATTTAATTATCAACCCAGGGTAAGTATTTTTATTTCAAGAGTGTCAGCACAGTATATGTGAGTTAACTGGTCTACGGATGATCTTTATCAATGTAAAGAAGGAATTACTAACTCCTGGAGCTTATTGATCTTAGAGAAGTTGTCTTAGATGGATCTTTAGCCTAAAGCCGAGTAATGGGATTTGGTGTTTCTCTACTGGAACAAAACAACAACTTAATTAAACTGAACAATAGTCTAAATAAATCAAGAAAGAATTGAAATGACAGTAATGAAATTAAGCAAAAAATTAGTCTAACTAAGTTGCTTCAGAAATGGAATTGAATTGAATCAATGACCTAGTGATATAAGCAGTAATGAAGTAGCTATATGGCTAGCAGTATAACTAGAATTATGACTAGCTGTGCAATAATGAAACAACAGTATAATTGAGCAATATGAATAGTTGTGCACTAATGAAACAACGATATAACTGAACAATATGACTAGCTGTGCAATAATAAAAAAACAATAGAACTAAGACGACAGTAATGAACAACAATATAATCGAAACGGGTCAAATAACTCATACAACTATATTTAAGTAATTTTGCAATGGAATTATCTGTAAGACTTAATTAAGCAACACTGATCAATTGGTTAATTGCTTTACTATGCTAGAAGGAGAACGTAATGCGTGGAGACGAAGAACGTTGAAATCAGTCTTCCTACGGCCTAGAAGTCAATTGTCATGACAGCAGCAGAACTAGAATTAACAAAACATTATCATAAATGGGATTGCACTTTTCTTACTCTAAGAACACAATTTCCAGTGATTTGTTAAAGAAAAAGAGCTGTAATTATATTAAATGGAAGTATGTGTTACAACTACACCAAGTTCACAGGTATCGATTATGTAACTATTCAAAACATGAAAATGTGCGTGGAGCTCCCAGAGGTTGGGCCCAGACCTACAGAAGCCTCAGCACTGAGAAAACTTCAAAAGATGGTTATTCAAAACTCTCTGTTACATCCAGGAATGCTACAAAATATAATTAGACAGACTTTTCTGGATTTATCTATTAGAGGATTAATCTCCTATTCTGTTCTTTGCCCTTTTAAAGGTGATCTTCAGGAGTTTCGAGAATGTATCTCAAACGACAGCCTGCTACGCATGGCTGTCGTTTGAGTTCTTGGACTCAAATCTGCTTGTTTGCCTTCTATCAGCCGTTGGGACTGCTTTAGGACTTCTTGTGCTTGCATCCATCGGTTGGCTTCCATTCGCTATTGGTTCAAGCATTCATAATTTCCTGCAAGTAAAGATAAAAAGATTCAATTTCTTATTATAAACCGTCCTTTTTATCATTATTCTGATTGTTCCCATTTTCATGATTTTTTATTCCTTATTGTAATGTGAAGAGGGATTTTCTTGAAATTAAAATATAATTTGAAGTATTTACAGTGTGAGAACCATACGTTAATCTGGGCCCAACATACTCCCCTGCTTACCTTGTGGCATGTACTCATGCAAAAAATTGATTAATATGTAACCGTGTTGAAGAATAGGCAGGGTAGCCCTTCTCATTGTGTGCTCTGAAGCCTTGTTTTCTTTTTATGAGTGCAAAGGTAGCGCCTGTGACTCCTTCTGGCAACTCATAGTCATGATTATACTCCTCAGGAGGAAGCCAGAGGAGGGGATTCCGGTATCTGCAACCCAGCCAGGTAGGCCCCATGCTGTAGAATAAGCTACTATATAAATGGAATCTCGAGGCAGCAACCTTGAGTTCCTGTAATTGAATGGCTCCCTATTCTTCACATTATTTGTGGAGGCCATCCACCATTGTTTAGCTATTGCTAGGGCTACTTCACGAATGTATTCTAAGTAATTTCGTGCATTTTCGATGATATCTTTATGGAGAGGTCCCAATCTAGACTTCACACCCGGCCTTCTCATGAAATTCTGATATCGGATGATCAGCTGCATAGGTTTCATAGGCTCTCCCCTAATCCATAGTTCCAGATTATGTTCTCTTTTCTGAAAGATGCCGTAAGCTTTGGCCCACCTGATCTGGTTTTTAGCAAATGAAAGGAAAACTTGTAGTTGTACATCTCCTATGAAGGGGTTAGGGTTTCTGTTAGTGTCATTTTCTAAAAATAAGTTATGCATGTAGAGCTCACATAAGAGGCGTTGAACCTGTTCATCCTGGTCATTACAACATTGGACAAATTCCTCTACAGTCTTAAAGGAAGTGGATTTTCCTACTCTCACAACTTTAACTTTCAGAAGTAGGTACCGCTCTGTTAGGAATAGGGCATAGTTAGTTTCCAATGACCTACATGGTAAAGCATCATCATATAGAGAGAAAATTGCATAGATCTGCTCTTTGGCTTGCTCTACCTTCATTTGTACCACTTTAACCTTTGCCTTCTCTCCTCTAAGCTGGGAAAATGTCTCATATTCTGTAAGAGAGAGGTCAGTAAACTTCTTTTGCAGTGCCTGATATTCTCATAATGGCACTACCTCATTCCTGTACTGTGTCAGTTCATGCCGTAATTGCACTAGCTCATTCTGTAATCTTTGTTTAGCATCTATCTCTACTAAATGGGCATAGGCAGGGACTCCCTCTGTTTGGATCCCTTTTTCCTCCAGAACTTTCTGCTCAGTTTGGGTGGATGTTTCGATGTTGTTTGTTGCTTCTATCTGCACTCCAACGTCGGTGGTGGTTGTCAAATTGGTTTGTGTTCCAGTTTCCATATTATTTGCTGGTTCTGTTTGGGTCCCTACAATGGAGGTTTCTGATTTTGGCTTCCTGTCCCTTCTTTCTCTTTTTAGCTGCTTCTTCAGGTGTTTCACTAGCTTCTTCAATTTCTTGCAGGTATTTCTTAATTTCTCAGTTTTTCTCATGTCTGAACCTTCACATGTTTTTACTTCAACAAGTGGCAGGGGAGTAGAATTATGTTTCTCAGGGGTAAGGTCTAGAATGGTGTTTCTAATTAATTCTTCAGAATTGACCTCAATATGAGGGTCCTGACAGGGAGGAGCGATGCTGCCTCCTAGTGACAAGGGGACTATCTCTGTGTGTTCACTTTGTTCCACGAGGACAGTGTCACCTGAATCAGCCTGTGATTCCAATCTCTCTTTTATCTGTCCTTCACCGTATACTTCATAATTATCAATGGGAGACAGGGCTTCATTCTCTTGTAGTTCCTCTTGGTCAGGTAGGATATTAGCGTGACCGGAGCTGCTGGGGGAGGCAGTTTTTTCAGCAAATTCTTCTTGCTCCCCTGCTTCTAATGAGTTTCTTAATTCGAATCTTGTCCTTATTTTCCCTAGGACTAGGGCCATTTCCTCCTCAAATTCTTATAAGGGTACCTGGGATGGTTCTGCTCCATCTATAGTGTTTGAAGTTCCCTGGGGTGTTCTGGCCCGTTTTTTCCTATTTGACTCTGATGTTCAGGCTCGGTTTCTTTTTCTTTCTAGAGGATTTACCCTAGGGGGCTCGGTTTCAGTACCCTTGAGGTTAACTTCTGGTTCCTGCACTTCTGGGTTAACTTCTGGTTCCTGTACTTCTGGGTTGACAAAATTGTGCCATGCTAGATGCTGCCTATCTAGCTCATGAATAATGATTAACTTTATTAAGCCTTGGTGACTAACCACTGCTTGGGGCCTCTTAGCTTTTCTTAGTCGAATAGTGGTATCATGCAATACAGAATTTAAAAAGGTAGGCAGATTAATTGACATTTTTTTTTTGAGTGCAGCTAAGAGTTTGAGTTGTCAAGATTTTACCACTTCTCGACGTCCTTCGCATGTTATGAATCTTTAGATGAATACCACCAACTCCTGGCATGGCTGGTGTAAGGAAGCGAGGGCAATCCCTCTAGCCCTTCGTTCCAGTGGTTCGTCTGGGTCCTGGTATAGCGCTATTGCTTCCCGCAGGAGTAGATGCTTTTCTGCCCATCTCTCCCCTTGTGCTGGTATTCCAGAAACTGCTGATATGATCTCTTTTGTAACAGGTATGGTTTGACTATTTACTCTGGTTTTCCTATCCTACATATTTTGCAGGAATTCGATTGCAATTTTTTTGTTGTATCCTTGTAATCTATGCACATATTTCAACCATCCAACTCTCTGGAGAATGGCACTTTCCACTTCTGAAATTGGAAAATTCGACAACTCGTTTCAAAAAGTATCTCCACCCATGACTGGTATGCTCTTCTCCTCTGGTTATCTTTCTTCCTGGCTTTGATGTTTTGTCTAGGTGTTGTGTGTAAGTGAAAAAGAGATTATGGTTATGTATAAAGAGTATCCATGCCTTAATTGTAGCATTTACCAATGCGTCTGACGATATTTGTTCAGGGATTTCACCTACTTGTCAAATTAAAGCAAATCAAAGACAATCACACCCCTCCCCCCTGAGAAAAAGGTGCCCACGCCCTCAGGTACTGGAGAGATTTGACCAGTGATGAATGCGAGCATGGGGATGTCATATTTTGGTAATTTTACGCGTGGAGGATCGACGGTTAAGTAATTACTTCATGTGAAGCAAATGATCAAATTTAAAAGTTTTCATGATTGAATCTTGTGCGGAGAAGGCCGAGACGTGAGAGAAAATAATATTGTCATTATTACGATATGATGTCTTTGTATGATTAGAAAGTTGTGATGGAAGCAAGATTTAATCAAGTATTGATTTGTGTTGGCATTCCCAAGTTCAAAATATGTAATCAAATCTTCGTTTTTTATTCTTATGGTAAGTCATGATTGTCACTAATTCGAGTAATAGGTTTGTAGTAAAAGAAAATGGAAAACAAGGTGTATGTAACAGTATTTTGTTATTAAAGAAACATTCTTTCATACCACAAGCAGAGCCACTGCTTCCAGCAGGCGTTCATAGCCTTGACAGGGTTACTTTTTAACCCGAAAAATGAGCCATGATCCCTATGTGAGAATAGTTATTTTATCATCTTGATGGAGAGATCACCATGCTTGTATGGTGGCCAGGTAATCATGGTGCCATTCACTAGAGTTGTAGCAAAATGATCAGGTTGGCTCGTGATGAGACCTCATGTCCTTCAAGTTAGTAAGAAGGTCATTACCCTAGTGTGGTTGCCATAATGGGCATGTCAATTGCTTAGAATCTTATGAACATGGTAGGTTAGCTCGTGATGAGACCTCCTATCCTCACTTAAGATATGTAAATGTAGTATTTTATTTTGTATTTTAAAAATTTGATCCATTCGGAGGTCACTGTGCTAGTGTGCTAGCCATATAATTACAGTGCCATTCACTAGAATTGTAACAGAGTGATCAGGTCGGCTCGAGATGAGACCTCCTATCCTTCTAATAGATGAGAAGGTCACTACCCTGGTGTGATGGCCATAATGGGTATGTCACCTGTTCAATCCCTATGATCATGGTAGGCTGGCTCGTGATGATACCCCCTATCCTCTTTTGAGATTTTCATGTCACACAATGATTGCTAAGGGAGGCTAATTGACTCCTTAAGAGTGAGGGATGGTGAAAGACGTAGAAAAACTAATACCATTAATATCCCTTGTTCCATTTCTTCATGTTGTAGGGTCATATGACTCGAATAGTGAAAAAATACATATCATTATAAGGTCATGAATCATTTGGTATCATATTCGAAATATGGGTATTTTTAGCCTTTATGTTGATGTGTGTATAATATCAGCTTCCTATTTAAGAATTGTACTATCACAAGGCATCATATTTGGAATTTTACCATTTGCCTTCTCTATTTCAAGTGCCATTCCCTGCTCAAGGTTATTCAATAAAAAGAATGGCTATTTAAGACATTGAGAAGTAGCTGTTTAAAGATTGCTTTGCAAAAATGCTTAAAAATGTTCAAAGGGGTTCAAAAAATGCTCAAAAATGCTAAAAAATGCTCAAAAAATGCTAAAAAATGCTCAAAAAATGGTTATTTTTTCTGAAGGAACAGTCAGCTTGTTCAAAGATGGAACAACAGTTGTTTCCAAATGGAACAACACAAATAGTGCGGCAAAATAAACTGTTTAAAATTTGATTGAACCACTATCGTTCAGAAATTGAACAACAATTGTTCCGAAATTGAATAGAAAAATTTAAAAATGTGGCAAAAAGCTGTTTAATTCAAGTGAACTACTGATGTTCAAAAATTGAATAGCAGTTGTTCATAAACTGAACAGTAAAACATAAAAACTCAACAAAAAGTTGTTCAATTCGATTGAATTGCTGCTGTTCAGATGTTCATAAATTGAACAGCAAAGTAAGAAACTGAATTTTAAAAAAAAAAAAACAATCTTATAATTAAAAATGGATTGCAAATGGGACAAATATACAATTATATACATAATTTACAAGTGATGGTTTCAAACCTCTCATGTAATTGAGTTTTTGGGGTTGTCACCCCCTTGTGCCCGAACTTGGATGGTGGGATATTTACGTGCCTGTTGACAAAAATATTGCTTCATGAGAGGTTTGTGATAGAGGCATACCCTGTGTCCGTTAACTCGAAATGTTGAGCTAGATCTGTCTATCGTGGTCAACGTGAGGGTACCATTGCTATTCACTTTCTGAATCTCATATGGACCAAGCCATATTGTTTGCAGTTTTCCTGGAAAGTATTGGAATCTGGAATCATATAGGAGTGCCCAATCTCCTTTTTGAAATAATTTCGTTTTTATTAGGTTGTCGTGCCACTTGGCTCGTTGTTGTTGAATGATCATTGTGCGTTGCAATGCAAGCAGTCGGATTTCATCCAGTTCATTTATTTGTTGAAGTCTTTTATTTTGAGCATATGTTAAGTCCAACCCTACTTCCTGGGCTGTTCTAAGTGTTTTAGTTTCGAACTCAATAGGGAAGATAGGTTCTCTCCCAAATACTAGCTAATTTGGTGAATATCCAGTGGTATTTCTCCATGTTGTTCGATAAGCCCATAAGGCTTCTGGAAATATAGTGGCCTAGTCTCGGCAGTGTGTTGCTACTGTCTTGGTAAGGATTTCCTCCAGGACTTTGTTAGTTTTCGACTTGTCTGTTTGCCTGCGAGTGGTAAGGAGACGTAACTTTGTGAATGACATGGTGATTTCTTAAGGTAGATATGATCTTATTGCCTGTGAATTGTGCCCCCCCGCCAGTTATCACTTCCCTTGGTAGGCTGTATCGTACAAATAATTCAAAGAGAAACTTAATTACTGATTCTTCCGTGGCTCTTGGCAAAGATACTACTTCGACCCATTTGGTAACATAATCTGTGGCAACTAATATGTGGGCTTTCTGGTTTGATGGTGGATTAAATGGCCCGACGAAGTCCAACACCTATTGTTCAAATGGTTCCACCACCAATTGTGGTTGCAACAACATTTCATCAGCTTGGCCTGGACAGCCCATCCTTTGGCAGCTATCACAGGCCTGAACATACTTCTTTGCATCTTTAAAAATCATAGGCCAAAAATATCCTAATTGCAGTGCTTTATTCCTCGTCCGTCAGTCTGCGAAGTGACCACCGCAGGGTTCATCGTGACAGACGTGTAATATATCATGGATTTCGTCTTCCCTTATGCATCGGCATATATGCATATCAGCCCCTGTATGAAATAGGTATCCTTCAATCCAAGAGAATTGTGAACTGCGTTGTACAATCAACTTCCGTTCTTTCACCGTAAAATGTTTGGATAGCTTCCCAACTGCCAAATAATTTGCCACATCTGCGTACCACAGGGTTTTGACTGCTACATCAAATAAGTGTTCGTCAGGAAATTGATCGTTGACTTTTAATGTTTCGTATGTTTTAGGGACTCTCAACAGGAAGTCTGCGACTACATTTTCCTTCCCTGGACGATCTCTGATTGTTATATCGAATTTCTGCAATAATAGTAGCCAGC